>CM039677.1:326086030-326636449 GCA_022496015.1 Hordeum marinum
GCAAGCTTAAATAATCCGCAAATTTCATCCACATTTATTAGGTGCATATCGGGATGTTCAGTTTCGTCTCCTACATAAGGATTAGCTAGCAATTGTTCTATCATACCCGAAGGAATTTGACAATCAATAGTGCAGTACATTGAAGGGTAACTAAATGTGGTTCTAGTTGAGGTGAAGATACCCCGAACAAACCCCTCAAAGGATTGTTATCCATAGTGACAAGTAACAATAAATTTCTACACGTAGTATAAGTTTTTCCTTACCGATTTCCACTTACCAAGATCGCTTCATTCCCCGGCAAAGGCGCCAGAAAAGAGTCTTGATGACCTACAAGTGTAGGGGGTCAATCATATTCCTTTCAGTAAGTAAGAGTGTCGAACCCAACAAGGAGCAGAAGGAAATGACAAGCGGTTTTCAGCAAGGTAATTTTTGCAAGCACTGAAATTGTATGTTCTAGGTAGTGTTATAGCAAGATAATTTGTAATGAGAAATTAACGATAATGGTACATAAATTTTAGCAAGGTATCCCAATCCTTCTGTGGCAAATGACAAGCCAAAACACTCTCTTATAATAAGCAAAGTGTTATTGAGGGTACACGGGAATTTCATCTAGTCACTTTCATCATGTTGGTTTGATTTGTGTTCGCTACTTTGGTAATTTGATATGTGGGTGAAATGGTGCTTGGCTGTTGTTCTTACTTGAAAAACCTCCCAATTATGATTAACCCCCTCCCAAGGATCTGCAGCTACGAGAAAAGTATTAAGATAAAATCTAACCATAGCATTAAACATGTGGATCCAAATCAGCCCCTTACGAAGTAGCGCATAAACTAGGGTTTAAGCTTCTGTCACTCTAGCAACCCATCATCTAATAACTAATATACAATGCATTCCCTTATGCCCAGGGATGGTGAAGTGTCATAAAGTCGACATTCACATGACATCACTAAGGGAATCACAACATACATATCATCAAAATATCGAACACATATCAAATTCACATGACTACTTGCAACATGACTTCTTCCGTGACCTCAAGAACAAAGGTAAATACTCAATAATAATATGCATGATCAATATCAGAGGGGTATTAAACATTATAATGGATTTGAACATATAATCTTCCACCAAATAAACCATATAGTAATTAACTATGTAATGTAATCAACACTGCAAGTCACCCACAGGTACCAATCTGAGGTTCCGGTAGAAAGATTGAACACAAGAGACGAACTAGGGTTTGAGAGGAGATGGTGTTGTTGAAGATGTTGATGAAGAATGACATCCCAAAGAGGAGAGGGTTGTTGGTGATGACGATGGCTTCAATTTCCCACTCCGGGTGGGAAGTTCTCCTAGCGGAATCGCTCCGCCGGAGGGCAAAAGTACTCCTGCCAAGTTCCGCCTCGAGAAGGGGACGTTCTGTCCCGAAAGTCCCCTCCTTATTTTTTCTAGGTCAAAAGACCTTAAATACCAAAAGATGGGCACCAGAGGTGGGCCGTGCTCAGAACAACCCGCCATGGCATGCCTGGGGACCTCGCGCGCCTTGGTGTCTTGTGCTCACCAGGTGCCCCCCCTCTGGTAGTTATTTACTCCAATATCTATTATATATTCCAAAATAAATCTTCGTGAAGTTTCAGCTCATTTGAAGATGTGTAGAATAGGTATCTCTAATTTGCTTTTTCAGGCCCAGAATTCCAGCTGCCAACATTGTCCCTTTTTGTGTGAACCTTGCATAATATGAGAGAAATGGCGTTAGAATTACTCCATAAAGCATTATTATGCATAAAAACTTTATAAATAACAGTAGGAAATCATGATGCAAAATGGACGTATCGGTACCTTCTCCCCGGGAACGACGCCAGAAATTGGCAAGTTGACGGGAGACTTCTTTTGTATCTCCTCCCCGGCAACGGCGCCAGAAATTCCTTTGGTGTGTCTTGAGACTGTGTCGGTATTTCGCCAAAGAGGAAGGGATGATGCTGCACAGTGACGATAAGTATTTCCGCCAGTGATGAAACCAAGGTTATCGAATCTATAGGAGAACCATGCAACACTATGTAAATGGTACCTGCACACAAAGAACAAATATTTGCAACCCGATGCGTAAGAGAGGTTGTCAATCTCTCCACGGTAAAAGATAGATGGATTTGTATGAGATTAAATGAATAGATCGCGTAGGAACACAAAATAAAAGGTGTAAATAAAGATTGCAAAAATATATTTTTGGTTTTTTTGTTTAATAGATGTTAAAGCTAATGCGGAAAAAGATAGACCAGAGAGTAATATATTAAAAGGATAGACCCGGGGGCCATAGGTTTCACTAGTGGCTTCTCTCATGAGTATAGCACACGATGGGTAAACAAATTACTGTTGGGCAATTGATATAATATCAAATAATCATGACGATATCTACGCTATGATCATTATATAGGCATCACGTCCAAGATTAGTAGACCGAAACAATTCTGCATCTAGTACTATTACTCCACACATCGACTGCTATCCAGCATGCGTCTAGTGTATTAAGGTCATGATGTGGGAAAGATCTATTCATGTAGGAATAGACCCATCTTGTTATCCTTTATAGCAACGATACATGTGTGCCTTGTTGCCCCTTCTAAAACTAGGAGAGGACACTGCAAGATCAAACCCATCACAAAGCACCTCTTCCCATGGCAAGAAAAATCAATCTAGTTGGCATAACTAAACCAAAGTTTCTAAGAAGAAATATAAGTCTATAAGTAATCATGCATATAAGAGATCAAAGAAGACTCAAATAATATTCATGGATTGAAACTAATCTGTAGCGACCCAACCTGAAAGGTCGAATCTCCGGTGTTTCTGTACCATCCCAAGATCATGCTGGTACACACACGGTACATCAATGTATATATCAAAGGGAAATCACACAGCATTATATTAATCGAAATCTCATATCGAGTCCTTTATTACAATAATCATTACAATAAAGTGGCTGAAGGCCAACTCATGAGAATATCTAAATCTTGCGGAAACGTGGAAGGTAGATGAGTCCATCTGACTCCAAGGGCATCTCACTGAGCATAGAACGCGTCCTCACTCCTGGTCGGAAAAATACTCTACAACATGATACGTTGCAGCCGTGTAGGTCAGCATATGGAATATGCCGGCAAAGTCACAAGAGAGGGGTGAAAAGATAATCATCTAATCTACATGCTTATATGGCAGGTGGGGTGGTAAGTTTTTGCGTAAAGCCAAGTTTTTCCTACATCAAGGGAGGGGTTAAGCAAAATATTACTAAGTTTGTTGATTAATGAGATGGTTCCACCAACCAATTCTCATTCCCAAATTGATAATACCCACATCCTCATTATTATTTGTGTTGAGAGTTCCGGAAGTTTCAATTCCTTTGGCTCAAGTCGTCCATGACCGTGGACACGGCTAATCGATTAGGTTTTGAATACTCTGCAGAGTTTTGCACACGTTCCCCACAAAATTTGGTCGCCTCCGTTTGATTTCTCGCACTTCAGGGTGTTTGAGAAACGGATGACCAAAACATGGTCTTCCAAAGGGTTTCCCTGCGACTCTGTCGGTGCCCATCCTTTCCTACCGTTCTTCTACCTCTCGTAGCACCGCCTGTCCAGGGTCACCACGATATCCAACCAAGCCAGAGCCCATAATGACTTGTGGCTGTGCAGGTAAGCCTTGGGTTTTAAAGCATCCATCCATCTCTTTGTGCCTGGGTGGACCTTTCCGCGTGAATACTGGCCATCTCCAGCATCACCTAGGCAAATCCACTAGTTTCTCCAGGGTGCCGTTCAACCATCATCCACCCAGAGGTATGTTGAAAACTCGGAGTCTTAAATCTTGATCATTATGTAGGTCTTGAAATTATTAACTCTCTCAACTCTCATGAATCACACAACCAACCCTGTCTACTAATAGCATAGCAAAAGGTAAAACAACGTTTCCCGAGGCCAATGTGTCAAAGAGGTTGAGGAGGGTACCTACCACATGGTACTACTACAATATAACCAAGTTTCCAACTAACCTATCTTGCATGCAATTGGGGAGATGGTAGAACTAATGCATTGAAAACATGGGTAAACATGGTCAAAGTGACTTGCCTGATTGATGATCTTCGTACGTGAGTGACTCTAAGTAACAAGCTTCGCACTCCGGATAATCTAACGAAACAAACAAGCACTCAAATAAGTATACAACAAAATAACAACTCATAACATCAACCAAGAACTAGTAAACAATCAAGACAAAACAATGCACAAATCTCAAGTAAGAAAACACACAAAGTTTTGTTTACTAGGAGGTGATTGATAAAACACTACTATCACAATAAAACTATTTTGTATCTAAGTTTGTTGAGAAAACTTTTGTAAAGTTTGTAAAAGTTTTGATAAACACTAAATGGAACAAATATAGTTTTACTAACAAGAGAGCAAAACAAAACTTATTAATAATTATCAAAACATGTTCTTAACAGAGAAGAATTTACAAATAAACTTGTTTTAGAAAACAAAATTAGATTATATAAAACTTTGTTGAAAACAAAACTATTACTAACTAGTTGTTTTAATCAAATTAACCTATTTGAAAAGAAGTCATGATTCCTATATTAAATAAAATTAAACTAAGCAATTTTTTTTATTAAGAGTGAGTGAAAACACTAAATGTTTATTAACAGAACCTAATAAACAAATGAAACCAAATCTAAATTTAAACTAATTAAAACTAAGTATATAAAACTATATTATAATACTAGGCAGATTCTGTTTTTGGTTAAAACATTAATCAAATATATCCTAAATATCTTCAAACTAAGCATGAAGGTAGTCCTAACTAATACCAAACAGTAGCAAAAAGATTCATATCAAAATCTATTTTCAAACTCTAGTTATTCAGATTTGAAGATTTTGAGCAAATTTGATTAAATTCAAATTTTATACCTCAAATTTGAAATTTAAAGGCACAGGGTGAAACTCTATGAAAAATGTGAGCTATTGCAAAAAGAATCAACTCAAAACACTTAATAGGTTAAAAGATATAAGCAAAACAAAATTTGAAATCATTCTGTTAATTAAAACAAAAAAAACAGAAAAGGAAAATTGATTTGCAATGGTCAGGGGCTACGTGGCGCCGTCCTATTGGCTAGCGAGCGCGTGCGATAGGTGGTTTCGAGCGGACGACCGGTCGGTAGGTGATACCGGTTCGGAGTTATTTCCGATCTAATCTCAGGCGTTGATTCTGGATCCGAGGGTTGGGAGAGCTCACAGTGTTAAGAGGTCGCCGACGAGGGATCTCCGGCGAGTCCAAGACGGCGACGTTGTCGGTGTTGGCGCTCCAGTGGTCGAGGGATGTAGCGAAGTGGTCCGGGCGACGGGGCTTGACGTCCGGCGTCGATTGGTGAGGTCGGAGGGGCGAGGGATGGACGGAGTCGCTGGCTACGGTCGATGAGAGGTCCGGTGGTGGTGGGAACTCCGGCGAGGAATTGTGTAGCGCCTCAGCGAGGGAGAGAGGGGGCTCGGGGGTGAATGGAGAGAGGAGAGGCAGCGCTATTTATAGAGGGTGCGGGGAGATGCGGGGCGAGGAGAAAGGAGAGAGATCCGGGAGGGGGCGAGTAACTGCTGGCGGTCCGGCGTCGCGGGAGGGAGGTGAGTGACGACCGAGCGAGGTTAACGGTCGGTCGGGGGTGGGGTCCAGTGTCAGTGAGAGAGAGAGAAGTGAATGCGCGTCGGTCGGCCGACCGGTAACGGTCTCGGCTTTTAAAGCCGTTGGGCCGGCCCGTTTAATACAGTAACTGTTACCGTTTCTCCTTTAATAATTTTCCAGAGCGTTTCAAAAACATTTAAAGCGTTCAAATAGTCTCTAAATATAGGAGTATTATATATCAAAATTAACATAATAATAAATGCTATTTAATGAACATTTCTATTCTGTCATTTGAGCACTTTGAAAAAAAAAATATTTTCAGAAATTGCCTAATTGTTTTTAAAACCTTTTTGCAAATATTTTCAAAACAACTCCTGGTTACTTTTGTTCAAATAGATCACCAAAATGACCCTGGTGTGGAGTGTCATGTTACTCCCCTCTTATTTTGAACATTTAACCAAAATTTCCAATAGGTAAAAGCAACATAAGGAAAGTAGAAAGGACTTTCAGAAATTCAGAGAAGGCATTTCAATTAACACATACATTCAAACAGTGATGCAGATGGATGCATAGCTATATTTCATAACATTCCAAAATGGAATTTTGGGATGTTACATAATCATGAACTGAAAATTCATCGAGTCCCAACAAACACACCGCAAAAGTCATTACATCAAATAGATCTCCAAGAGACCATTGTATTGAGAATTAAAAGAGAGCAAGAGAGATAGGAAGGCATCTAGATACTGCGTACGGACCAATGGGTCTATGGTGGACAACTCACACATCATCGGAGAGTTACCTATGGAATATACAAACCCCTTCATGATGGTGTTAGATTGGATCTCGCGGTTCTGGAACTTGTGGCTTTTGGAATTCTATTTCGTCGACTCCCCTAGGGTTTTGGAATATTTGGGTATTTATAGAGCTGATAGGCGGTGAAGAGGCGTCCCGAGGAGGGCACAATCCATCAGGCCACGCCAGGGGCCTCTGGGTGCCATGGTGGGTTGTGGCCTCCTCGACCCTCCTCTCTGGTGCTTCTTTGGTCCTCCAGGTGTCTTTTGGCCCAAACGAAATCTCCAAAAATTTCATGATGTTTGGGCTTCGTTTGGTACAGATATACTACGAAGTAAAAATAAGCAAATAAACTACAACTGGCACTTGGCACTATGTCAATAGGTTAGTCGCAAAAAATAATATAAATTTTCTATAAAATGATTGTAAAACATCCAAGATTGATAATATAACAGCATGGAACAACAAAAAATTATAGATACGTTGGTGACATATCAAAGGTCTCGTCGAGCTTGATGGTGAAGAACATACCATTTTGCAGGTGAGGCATGTCGCACATACCCCGATCATTGCCGTTGTAATCACGCTCGGGGATCCTATCATTGACATAAATGTCTATGTTCATGATTTAAAGATTAAAAATCGATGGCAATTATACGAGGACCTGGTCAACATGGGTTAACTTTCGGTATATCGAGGCTTCCATGAAAAACTCTAATATGTCATGGTGTATATGGTGCGCACTCCCTCACACTCATATGGTAGTGTATGTGGTGTACACTCCTCTCGATAGAAATTTTGACCGTCGGTGCTGGCCGCTCCTCCCTTGGTTCCCGTGTGCATTACTAAAATGTGTAGCACATGGAGAATAAGGAGGAAGCGACCCCCCGACAATAGTCAAGAATCTTCCTTTGATATTCTGATAGTCGGTATTGTTTTCTTCCTCTCCCTCTGTTGCGTATTATAGCAAGGTATATATCACGAGAAGAGGAATAGGAAACAACCCCACAACAACAATCGGGATACCTCCATCAAGAACATTCTGAAAATCACACAAGGAGCTTCGATAGACTGAAAGTCAACCCTTAGCATAAATCGGTTAATATTACATTATGGAGTAATGACATAAAAATGGCCTATGTTTTGCCGCAATGTCATCTAACTCCTATTCTGGCAAATCATGGGCACTTGATATTTCGAAGTTTATAGTAAAAGTCAGGCTGAAATCCATGATTTTTTTGGCATGATCGTTGTTAAAATAGGACATATCGAGCACGTATAATTTGCGGGAATAGAAATGAATCAACATTCTGGTAAAACATAGGCCAGCCGGTGGTGTTTCTGCAAATTCATGTATCATGGGAATTTGTCTTCCTTTGAACATCAACTCATGCTACTCATCTAGTACTACTACTACTACTAGTACTCGGTGAAAGCACATTTGCTCCCTTGGTGGTTTTGGTAATTAATAACAACATATAAGTCACTGAACTAATGTTTCCACCAAGTATATTTCAAGAAAAGTTCATTGATGGGAATGGCAAAATAATTGTGGAATTACCCCAAATCCAAGGAAATAGGTAGGCCAAACTTCAAGCAAGAGGACTCTACTTTTTACATTTGTGAGAAATCACTTTGAGTCTATAGGAAAGCCAATACTATTAACAGGGGGTAAAGTTTGATGGTGAACAATATGCTCAAATGTGCACAAGTGACATTCACCAAAACATCCGCATACTCTCCCACCAAAGTCTGTCCTAAACCAAATATGCCAAATCGGTGCAACCAACATTTCTATCCTGGTGCCACTGCGTTCCAAACCCTAGACAGACCCAGCCAAACCCTAACACTTCGGTGCAGCCGACACTGCACTCGGTGCCATCGAGTTGGGTTGCCAACTTCCTGTTACGCGAGTTCTCATTTTCGGTCCGACCAAGAAAGGTGAATCGGCGTCACCGAGTTTGGTAAATCTGACCGTTGGTCACCTTGTCGATGCAACCGAGATTTATATATCGGTCCATCCGAGATTCAGAAGTTGCCACTTTTTGTCACTTCGGACCACCAAGATTTACACATCGCTGTCACCAAGTCTGACTTATTGTGTGTAATGGTTAGATTTTTGGGAAGCCTATATATACCCCTTCACCGCGAGCCACTCGACAGAGAAGCACTCAGAACTATTCCATACATATCCTACTCAGTTTTCTAAGAGAGAACCACCGACCCTTGTGTTGAGGTCAAGATCTCCCACTCCAACCATATGGATCTTGATTTGTAGCGTCCCCAATTTGCTTTCCACCAATCCCATCTCTTCTACCAAGCCAAACCTGTGAGGATTCTATCATCTTGAGCTCAACGCTCTTAAGTTAGCTCATGAATCTACTCTTGAAGATCAAAGAGATCTTGTAAGAACTCATGAGAAGCTACACTTCGAGAAGCTCAATTTGGAGAAAGAACATGAATTTCTTAAAGCTATCAATGACAATCTCTGAAAGAAGACTTCATCTTATATTTCTAAACGACTACTCTTGTCTACATTTATGCCACAAGTCAAATCTAAGCAAACTAGTAACAAAGGAAAGAAAGGTTCTTCATCTAGTAGCAACAATAAAAATGCTAAACCCAATGATGTTGCTCCTAGTAGTTCTATTGATTCCACTAATGATGATTATCTTAGCCAAGTTACACTTGTGCAAGAAAATGCTTTATTGAAAGGAATTATAGAGAAAGGTATCTACAAGAGTCTTGAAGGGTACAAATAATTTGATGCAATTGTATGCAAGCACAGAGGATACCGGAAGAATCGTGGTGTTGGCTACTTCAACGCTAATGGAGTTGAATGGGAAGAAGGTCAATATACAAATCCCAAGTTTGTTCCTCAAAGGGAGAAGCATGAAAATACTCTTCCCAAGAGGACAAACGCTCAATATGACCTTCCACCACAAGACACCAAGCTCAAGGGCAACAACAAGCTCCAAGAGGACTTTGACTCTTACGAAGATGAACCCCAAGCTTTGGTGAAGTGGGTTCCCAAGGCTACTACAAGCACAACTTATACAAGTTCTACTTCAACACCAAGGATACCCATCAACTTGATATGGATTCCCAAGAAGAAGAACTAGAGAGTTCTTGAGGGGTGACTCCACCAATGAAATTCACTCATATTCATTATTGGCAAGATCTATTTGCAATCAACACCAACCCTATGAAATAGATCAAGGAGTCACACATTCCCTCAAAGGTAAGCAAGGGACAAGGTAATCAACAAATCAATGGACACCATCACACATGCTTTGCACTCCATGTCCATAGATATCCTTGTATTTGTCTCTTGTGTGTTGGGACTAACCCATGTAGGTGAGAAGAGTAAGGAAACAAAAAGGATGCTCCCAACTCTTGGTGATCTTCATCAACCTTGAGAATCCATCACTACCTCACCAAAATGAAGTCTTCATCGACAAAACCCAAGGTTAGTCCATCCCTCTTATGGAGGGATGTCACATCAAGGGGGAGCTTTACTCTAAGACTTGTGTCAAAGCATCTCTTAGCATGTGACAAACATTAAATGCTTTATGATAAAATGGTAACCCTACTTGTGCTTAAACGATGAGTATGACCTATGATCAAGTATTCTTACTTGGCTCCTAAGTCAAATACTCATATATAGATGACTTCGTCATCGCCCAAGTGCTTGTTAGATACTAGAGTATATGTGCATGTTTGTCATGATTTCATTTGATATCATATTGTGTGAGCTTGTTGGTGTGCATTTATTTTCTCATTCGAGGATATCCAATTGTTGCAATTTGGCTTTTAATTTATCTTTTGCTAATTGGATATACAAGAATGCCTAGGACCACTTATTTAGCTATCTATGCTTTCTCACCTCATACTCTATTCATGCTGCATCACAAAATTTGAACAAGTGATTTTCGATCCCTCTGTGTGTGGAGCACTTGGAGTTCCGTATCGACCAGGACTGACCATTAAAACCTCCCAAGTGCATCTTGGTGGAACCAACCCCTCTATCTCGGTCTCATCAAATGCCTAGGGTTGATCTGGTTTTTCAATATCGATACAACCGATTCCATTTTCTTGGTTACACCAATTGTCCCTGTCAGCTGACAGTTGAGGCACTCAGTGACACCGGAAAATCAGAATCGGTGTCACTGACAGTGTTGGGTATATAAGTCTGGACCCTGACGCTTTGAAATTCCACCTTCAAATGTTGCGCTCCAAAAGCCTAAGATGCCGCTCCGAAGACCCCTGGTCGTCGCCCTTGTCTTCCCGAGCTCCTCCATCGCTGGGAATCACCGTCGCCGATGAAATCCACTCCCTCATCGCCGCTGTAGAGGATCCGCGCCAAGTTAGGGTACGGATTCGATCTCTATTGCGCTCCATGTACGATTCTTGCGCATTAGATCCTTGTTATTCATTGATACACCCTTTGCACACGTTTTTATCCTCTCAAATCCCCAAAATATCGCGATAGATGAGTTTTCTAGGGTTTTGCCGTCCGCTTGATACATCTCGGTGGAACCAAAACGGAAATATCGGTCTCACCGATATGCTTTTCAGTGAGGTTGAGAACTGACTCGGTGGAACCAAGTTTCTCTTCTCGGTCTGACCGAGAAGGCTGCCAAGTTTCGGTTAAGTGAGTCAGTCAGTCTCGGCCACACTGAAATTTCTGTTTCGGCTGCACCGATATCTATCTGACAGAATGCAAAAGTCTTGAAAATTCATTGCTTAAATTTCAAAAACCAGCCTCATTTTGTGATGACTCATCTTGTTCTGCTCGCCTATACTCTATTCATAGGGTTAATATGTTAGGCTCAGAGGACAGTCAGAATGTGGAAGAGCAGGGAGTTGATATGAGTTCTGGAACAAGAGCAGAAACTAGTTCTTTCTCAGATCCAGGCACCCCCAGCCCTCATGGGTTGCCCAAGGCTGCTACAAGAACCATGAAGAAGCTCAGCTCTGATGAACAAGACTCAAATTTCATTCTAGAGGAGATACTTCATAAAAAGCAAGAAAAGGCTGCCAAGAAGTCAGCATCTGAAGCTACTTACTCTCGAAGAGTTGTCTGCAAAGTCTATGCTCCAGCTGAAACCTTCAAGGCACATGAAAGTGCAAGAGCCACTTTGTTAGTTGAGGTCCCCAAAGCTATGCCTAAGAAGGCAGGGGTGAAGAAGTCTAGGAAGAGGATTGTCCATGTTATTGGTAGGCCTACCTTTATGTTTGAGGATCTAGAGGAGGCTACTGGTGCTACCGCTGAGGAGGAGGGGGAAGAGCATGCTGAGATAGTACCTCCCAAGAAGAAAGCCAAGAAGCTCATGGCTGATGCTATGCCAAAGGCTGGCACCTCCAAGAGCACCAAGCCTACATCTAAAAAGGCTGATGCACAGAAGTCCAAGAGGACTACCAGGGACGTCCCTGCTTCAGAGAAGAACAAAGGGACTGCCTCCAGAATGGAACATGATGAGGACTTGACTACCTTGATAAAGCTCAGACCACATCTTCCAGTGCACGATGCTAGCCACTTATTAGATTAAGACATGAAGAAGCGGAAAGACTCAGGCTTGAGATCCTGGAGAGCCATAGACCCTTATGCTCAGAGGAGGAAGACCGTTGTTGACTACATGTTCTACACTAGAGAGCAACATGATTTCTATGAGACCGTTCTGCTTGACAAGAGCCCTGCTATTAGCGACATGAGGTATGTTGATTGGAAGTTTATCAAAGATAATGTGAACTAGTTGTAACACCACGGACACACCCGCCGGTAGTCGTTACTCCTGGTGGGATCTAGACTGGCCTCACGGATCAATACTAGTCTTTTCTGCGCACTTTGTCCTCACTCATGCGCACCCGGGACCAACTTCCCGGTCGGTCATCCATCCTAGAACTACTCCAAGCCAAGCACGCTTAACCTGGGAGTTCTGTTTGAATGGGCTCCTAGAAAAGAAGGAATTCCTTATTGATATGAGTAGTCTATCATCCCTAATATGCCAGGCTATTACATACACCACCACTCAGAGGAACCAACGTCCTTGTAGAGTCACAGGAACGTTCCCTCTTGGCACAAACGTTTGTGCTTTCAGTCCAATAGATGTGTCATTCCGTGTGCCACGACGGGTCACAAACTTCATGAACAACATGACCGCGCACCTGTCGACAAACATCCGTGTAACCGTGAGGGTTGGCTCTGATACCAACTTGTAACGCCCCAGACACACCCGCCGGTAGTCGTTACTCCTGGCGGGATCTAGACTGGCCTCACAGATCAATACTAGTCTTTTCTGCGCACTTTGTTGTCACTCATGCGCACCCGGGACCAACTTCCTGGCCGGTCACCCATCCTAGAACTACTCCAAGCCAAGCACGCTTAACCTGGGAGTTCTGTTTGAATGGGCTCCCGGAAAAGAAGGAATTCCTTATTGATATGAGTATTCTATCATCCCTAATATGCCAGGCTATTACACTAGTTCCCAATTGTCCAAGACAACTTCCATTGCATTGGTCTGGACAAATTCATTGGCAGAGAGTTACTGCATGGAACGACAAGATGATCATGCAATTCTACTCCACTACTCATTTCTACGGACATGGTAGAATTGTATGGATGACAGGAGGTGCTAGATATGAATCCACTATAGAGGAATGGGCTGCTCTACTGGAAGTTCCAGAAGCTGAAGAAGGAGATTTGGATGTATACTCTGAACCCAAGGCAAGTCACAATGCCATGAAAGACATGTATACTCCTATCCCCGCAGACAAGGTGCAATCACACAAGCTAGGATCTATCTATTATCTGCAAGCAGGCCTCCGGACTATCAACACTATTCTCAGGCATACCTTGATGCCCAAGTCTGGAGATGACAAGATGATCAGAGGCTACTCCATCAACATGCTGATCCACGTTGACAGGAACACTAGGATTAGAGTAATGGATCTGATTGTAGAGACAATCAAGAGGGTTGCTGCTGACCAGAAGCGCTCATCCTGCTATGCACCCTACATCCAGTTGCTTATCAACTCTCAGTTGTAGAAGCCACTACAGCTAGGGTTCGAAGATAACATTGTGGTGATGCACCCAAATCATCCCACATCATCTACAGCACAAGCAGAGGCAGAAGCGGTTCGAGCCGCTAGTGCTCAAATCCCCAGATCCAGGAACGAGCAAATGGATCTTCTGATCACAACCGTCCAGGGCATGCATTTGGATATCAAAGGGATTATGGAGAGCCAGAACAATGTTGTGGGGATCTTTGAGTCGAGGATCAAAGTGCTTGGTGAGAAAGTTGACAAGGTTACAAAGAAAGTGATTGAGCTCCAAAAGGAAGTTGACTCCATGCACATTCCCCGGGTCTCCACTACCTCTTCTTATGATGATGATGATGATGATGATGTTGATGAGGAAGGATAAGCTCTCAGGCCAGGCACCTAGTTCTTCACTCATACTAGATCAACTACAGTGCCTGCTCTAGAATCGAGGCCCTCTTCATCAGCTCCAGCTACTGTCATCACTGCTCCTGATCCATCACCTCCAGTTCCACCAGTGTCTACTCCATCTCCATCCACGACATCTGCAGAGATCTTCGCTGACATCGTGCTCTCGACTCCTTCATCCACAACCGGAGGAAACCAGCCCAAGAACGCTTAGATATATACCTTTGAACTTTTTGGTAAGTTGTTGCCAAAGGGGGAGAAGTGTATATAGATCATTAGGCTTCGAGAGAGAGGGAGAGCATTTGGTGTTAAAAACAATTGCTTTTGGTTGCCATGATACTCTTTTGTTTTGCTTGTGATACACACTTGATGATGTTTGATCATACGCTTTGATGTGTGATGCTACTATTTCCTATCATCTTAAATGCTTATGTGATGATCATTCATCTTTGGTTGATTGTGTTGTGCTATGATATTCATTCCAATTATTCTCGCACACCACCAAGTGGTATGTGACATGTGATATGTGACCCACGTACCTAATCGAATGTGCATTTGCATTCAAATGCCAATCCACAATAATGCACAAAATTAGGCGGAGCTCTTGCTTTTCACATACGTCTCAAATCGACGACTATATTGTAATTATATCTTTGTCGAAGCTTTGATCGATATGTTGTCATCAATTACCAAAAAGGGGGAGATTGAAAGCACATTTGCTCCCTTGGTGGTTTTGGTAATTAATAACGACATATAAGTCATTAAACTAATGTTTCCACCAAGTATATTTCAGGAAAAGTTCATTGATGGGAATGGCAAAAGGATTGTGGAATTACCCCAAGATTCAAGGAAATAGGTTGGCCAAACTTCAAGCAAGAGGACTCTATGTTTTACATTTGTGAGAAATTAGTTTGAGTCTATAGGAAAGCCAATACTATTAAAAGGGGGTAAAGTTTTGATGGTGAACAGTATGCTCAAACGTGCACAAGTGACATTCACCAAAACATCCACATACTCTCCCACCAATGTCTGTCCTAAACCAAATATGCCAATCGGTGCAACCAACATTTCTATCCCGGTGCCACCGAGTTCCAAACCCTAGACAATCCCAGCCAAACCCTAACACTTCGGTCTAGCCGACACCTTACTTGGTGCCACCGAGTTGGGTTGCCAACTTCCTGTTACGCAAGTTCTCATTCTCGATCCGACCGAGAATGGTGAATCGGCGTCACCGAGTTTGGTAAATCTGACCGTTGGTCATCTTGTCGGTGCAACCGGGATTTATATAACGGTCCATTCGAGATTCAAAAGTTGCCACTTTTTGTCACTTCGGTACCACCGAGATTTACATATTGGTGTCATCAAGTCTGACTTACTGTGTGTAACGGTTGGATTTTTGGGAAGCCTATATATAACCCTTCACCATCACCCACTTGACAGAGAAGCACTCAGAACTATTCCATACCTATCCTACTCATTTTTTTGAGAGAGAACCACCTACCCTTGTGTTGAGGTCAAGATCTCCCACTCCAACCATATGGATCTTGATTTCTAGCCTCCCCAAGTTGTTTTCCACCAATCCCATCTCTTCTACCAAGACAAACCTATGAGAGAGAGATTGTGTGTTGAGGAGTCTATCATCTTGAAGCACAAGAGAAAGGAGTTCATTGTCATTACCGATCCTATTACCTTTTGGAGGGTGGTGCCTCCTAGATTGGTTAGATGTCGCTTGTGAGCCTCCTAGTTCGTGTTGTGGAGTGAACCAAGAAGTT
Source organism: Hordeum marinum (assembly GCA_022496015.1). Lineage (NCBI taxonomy): Eukaryota > Viridiplantae > Streptophyta > Magnoliopsida > Poales > Poaceae > Hordeum > Hordeum marinum. Next base: position 326,101,693 of record CM039677.1, read on the forward strand.
TGTAAGGGCAATGAGATCGCCTACTTCGTGAAGATCTACCCATAGTGAGGCTAATCCTTCGTGGAACGAAGCCGCGTGGAATAGTCGAGGTTGCTTCTTCATGGAACTCTCCGTGGGTAGAGCCCTCCATGGACTCTCGCGACCGTTAGCCTCCGTGGGTTGAAGTCTCCATGAACGTGGATGTACGACAGCACCACCTGTCGAAACCACCGGAAAAATCATCATGTCATCACTTGTGTTTGCATTACTAACCCTCTCCTTACTTACATGTGCAATGTCTTTACTTTCCGCTGCTATATTCTTAGACATGCATGTGTAGGGTGTTACTTGATATGCTATGAAAGCTAAAACTTACCAAGAATTAAAATTGGGGAAAAGGCAAAACTTTTATTTGGTCAAGTAGTCTAATCACCCCCCCTCTAGACCTACTTTCGATCCTACACTTGGAGGTATTTTCATTTCGAAAAATACCCACTTCACATTTTCATTTGAAAAAAGTACCATTTGCACATTTTCACGGCTACTCATCTACTACTACTACATTTATGAAAACATCTATGAATTTTACCAACATTATCTCCATCTAGACCTAGAACATGAAGAAATTCTAAAACTTGACCATCATATCTATCTAGACCTAGAACATGAAGAAATTCATATCTAGGGAGGAGGGGTTGGCGGTTGGAGGAGGGAGGAGGGGAGACGGATGGAAGAGGGAAGAGGGTTGGTGGCCGGAGGAGGGAGGAGGGAGAAGGGGTTGCGGCCGGAGGAATACGGGGGGAGGAGGGAGAGGGGGGAGGCTTACGACAGCATGAAAGCGGTATGACAATGGTGGTGACGACGCGGGGGAAGGGGCATGCGGTGTGGGAGAGAGACACTAGAGTGTGTAGGGAGAGTGAGCAACCATGGGCAGGGAAGATGATAAGGGTAGAATAGCAGTAGCGCGTTTCGTCGCACAACGCTAGTGCTATTGATATAGGAGTAGCACATCTTCTGGAGACACATTGATGCCATACGTAGTGCGGTGGGTTCGGCAAGGACCATGATAGCAGCAACGATGTTTCTAGCCACATGCTACTTCTGAAGTTGTAGCAGCGATGCATATTATTTGGCCGTGGTACGATAAAGTAGCAGTAGTGCGTTTCTATTAGCACGCTAGTGTTAAGCCTCCACCTATAAGGTTTTTCATAGTAGTGCACTAAAGGAAGAGCAACATACATATCATCAAAATATCGAATGAATACCAACAACACATGATTATTTACGAGAAGACTTGTCCCATGTCCTCAAGAACGAAAGTAACTACTCACAAAGCATCATCATGTTCAAGATCAGAGGTGTAATGATATGGCTTCAGTATATGAACATATAATCTTCCACCAATTAAACCAACTAGAATCAACTACAGGATGTAACCAACACTACTAGCAACCCACATGTGCCAATTTGAGGTTTGGAGACAAAGACTGAATTCAAGAGATGGACCAGGGTTTGGGATAAGATGGTGGTACTAAAAATGTTGATGAAGATTGTTCCTCCCATGATGGAGGAAGCGTTAGTGAAGCTGATGGCTTCGATTTCCCCCTCTCGAAGGGAAGTTTCCCCGGTGGAATTGCTTTGTGCGAGAGCAAAAGTGATCTTGCCCAGGTTCTGCCTCGAGACGGGCGGCGCTTAGTCCCGAAAGTCTTCTTATGATTTTTATACTGAAAATGGCAACATATAGGAGAATATGGGTATCGGAGGCCTTCCAGGTGGCCCACGAGCTCAGGTGGCATGCCGAGGGTTAGGGCACACCCCCTGGCACGTGGCCATCTCGTGGGTCCCCTCTGGTTGATTCTTTCGCCAATAATTTTTATATATTCCAAACTAATTTTCTATCAATTGTGATCTAGATCTGCTAGAAAAATAGCCCGAAACTAGAGAGAGGAAAACTTGTGATACGGTGGTCAAAACAACAAGAAGAATATATAGTGATTTTTCATGTAGGACAAGTCTACGAAAGGGAAAAGGAGTCATGAGAGTCCATGGGAGGCCCACGAGCTAGGGTGGTGCGCCCTGGGGGTAGGGCGCGCCGCCTGCCTCGTCGCCACCTCCTGCACTTTCCTAGCTAGTTATTATTTTGTAATTTTTTACTTATTCTGGAACAAACAAAAATTGCTTTTATGGAACTTTTGGAGGATATTGGAGCGTTTGGTTAGCATACTAGTACCTATACTTTTTTAGGATTCTGGAGCGTTCTACAAGGTCTCTTTTATGTTCTTCTCCGGTGTCATTTTTTGTATAATATTGGTTTCCTTGTTAATAGGTGTACCTAAAATATGATGTTTAATTCTTTGCCCATTAACCACGTTAGGATTTGTTCCTTCCATGGTGTTGATCTTGCTCGCCCTGGAGAGATAAACCTCCTCGATAATATAGGGTCCTTCCCATTTGAAGACGAGTTTCCCAAAAAGAATCTGAAGTGAGAATTGTCTAATAGAACATGTTCAACGATGTTAAATTATCTTTTTTGTATTCTCTTGGCATGCCATCTTTAAACAACATGGCATTTCATAAGCTTGTGTCCTCCACTCATGTAGAGAACTCATGTCAAATAACCTCTTTTCATCGACAAGTTTGAAATCATAATTAAGTTCATTAATTGCCCAATATGCCTTGTGTTCTAAATCTAAAGGAAAATAGCAAGCTTTTCCATAGACCATTTTATAAGGGGACATACCAATTGGATTTTTATACGCTGTTTTGTATGCCCACAATGCATCATCTAGTTTCTTAGACCAATTCTTTCTAGATCTATTGACGGTCTTTTGCAAAATGAACTTTATTTCTATATTGCTCAATTCAACTTGACCACTAGATTGAGGGTTATATGGAGAGAAAATTCTATGATTGACATCATATTTAGCTAAAAGTTTTTCGAAATGCATCATGAATAAAATGTGAACCACCATCAATCATTAAATATCTAGGGACTCAAAACCTCGGAAACATAAGTTCTTTAGGCATTTTAATAGAGGTGTTGTGGTCAGCACTACAAGTTGGAATAGCTTCTACCCACTTAGTGACATAATCAACGTCAACTAAAATACGAGTATACCCATTAGAGGAAGGGAAAGGTCCCATATAATCAAAGCCCAAACATGAAATGGTTCTATAAAAACTGAATAATTCATTGTAATTTCCTTAAGTCTATGGATATTACCAATTTTTTGACATTCATCGCAAGAAATAACAAACTTTTGTGTATCCTTGAAGACAGTAGGCCAATAGAAACCAGGTTGTAATACCTTATGTGTGGTTATGTCTCCCACATGGTGCCCTCCATTTGCTTTGGAATGACACTTCCATATGATTTATTCATGTTCATGATCAGGTGCACAACTCCTAATAATAGCATATACTGCTTCTTTATATAAATGCGGGTCGTCCCAAAAGTAATGTCTCCACTCAAAGAATAACTATTGTCTTTTATTGATATATCAAGTTAGGTGCACTACTGTAGACGCGCCCTATATAAATGGTTTTTAACCTCTTTCCGTGATAAAGTTTTAAACCAGCACCTTGGCTGTGTCTGCAATAGGGAGGTCCATCCCACACGACCCAGAAGCCATCGGTGATAGGTTGTCCAGTCACACACGCTTAGAAAAAAGAGAGTGTGTGCGATCTTGTGAGCCATCACAAACAATTATATGGGACAACTTGTGTGAGTTTTTATTAGCATCACTCATAGTGCCTAGAAGAAATTGTATGGCATAGGTTGTCCATCACCCACGCTTTTTATGTGGAATCATTTGTGCAAGGTGTCCTAAGGTAAACATATGCTGGGTGGAAGTCGTGTGCACCCACTTTCTAGAAACCATGTGGGCTGTATGAGGTCATCTCCCATGGTTATGTCTGAGAAACCTTATGCAAGAGAAAACCATAATAAGTAGCTAATTGACCTATTATTGATAATACATTTAGTAATAAAATTGACATTTCAAATCAAACACACCATATATTTCATAGTCGTATTACGGCAAACAGGATTTCACAACTGAATTACATCAGAGTACAACATCATATAGCTTCAGCTATGTCGGTGTACTAAAGTTTGGGTCCTTTAGAACCCCTTACTTGTGCATGGGCAATTGTAGCCACACGAGCGGCAAGGCCCACCAGGCGACTACTGGATGCAATCACAAGGAAGTCAAGAAAGCATTCGAGCCAACAATCAGGACCAAAGACCGAAGGCTGGGACCCTGGCAAGATCTTGTCGGGATGACCTACGGAGCCCCGACAAGAAGTGCACCTGGCAAGGCCTCGTCATCCTACCAACACAGAGACCAGGTGTCATCCCACCTGGGTACGTGTCGAGGCGCCATGGATGGAGGAGGCTAAGCGGTGCCGATGGGACGGGCTCCTGTCTCGTCCCGTAGAAGGTCAGGGACGCCTACCGAAGCATTAAATGCGTTTGTCTTACATGGTCAATGTTAAGTACGATAACACAGTGGAACTTTACACCTCTTTTATGCACTGTACGCCACTGTTGGTGACCCCTTCGAGAGTATAAAAGGAGGCCCAAGGCGCAGCTACAGAGGGCTCCTCTGGCCGATTCTGCATGAGTAGCAGCTGTGTACTGTAGCGCTCCTAGAACGTGAGCTAGAACTCATCCAATACAACCAAGCAGGAGTAGGGTTTTACACATCTTTGCAGCCTGAGCCTGGGTAAAATCCCGCGTGTTAATCATCAGATCTGCTCTCTGTGCGAGCCTTCTTCCCTGCCGAACCGTAAAGGGATCCTTCTGATCCCATAGGTGTCGTTTCCCTGACATCTTTGGCACGCCGGGTTGGGGAAAAGTTCACGTGGACCTGATATGGTGACTAGCATGCCAGTTCCTTCATAATCATCATCGCCATAGCCCCCAAGAGGAAGGGTTTGACGGTGGTTGGCCCATCCACGTCCGCTGTCCCTGTAGCTACACAGACAGGCAACGGTGTAGACTCGGGTGGTGGAGGAAGAGGTTCAGAGCTTCCGCGATGTTCCGGTGATCGAAGCCACGCGAGAAGCGTTGTCCATGCCACTAGATATAAGGATGGCGCTGTATTTCCAACAGGCAATGCAGCGAACTCCAGAGACGGAAGGGAGCCTTCCAAGACACCCACATCGGTGCACGTGTCGCGACCTTCTCAGGGCCGCGTGATGAGCATCGCAGTGATGTTCCTGGGTCTGGGCGTCCTCATAGAAAATCTCCTAAGCATCATCCTCGGAATGTGTGAGACCAGCATGCACGCAAGCATTCTATTGGGAGTGGCGTGCAACCGCGGGACCACGACGGAGCTCCTTCTAAGACGGTTAGGAGTCACAACACCTCGCGTTCTTCGCGTCGTTCGTTGCCGACCACATCAGAAGAAGCAATGGCGTGGGCAGAACTACTCCTAAACTTCCCTCCTGCTACGGAGAAGCCCGACGAGTGGAGAGCCAGCATTCAGAGCCTCCTCAACCTCGCTGACAAGTTTCGGTCCACTGAGCCGGCCCGCGCTAGTGGCAAGAAGGCCTGAGGTGGTGTGACCACGGTGCACTCTACTCCACAGCAACAATGCCGGTCACCGACTCGACGGACCGACACTTGCGATGGTTACTCAACGTCGTCGTATGATCCACGGACTCGCCGTGATCAGCGTCAAGTTCTTTGGGAATGAAGCAAAGAAGACACTCAGACTACAATCGAGCGACGGCAGGAAGCATGCCATCAATCTGATAAGCACGCAGGACCCAATGTAGACAAATCCGCACCAGCGTATCCTGTCAGCCTACCTTACGAGGTGGGTTGTCCAGCATTTACCCGTGAGCTGTGGCAAGTCCAGTGGCACAACTCCCAAACATTCAAGCTATAGGTCCCGAAGAAATATGACGGCACGACTCACCCATCGGAGTTCTTGAGCATCTACACCATTTTGGTGCAAGCTGTCGGGGCTCGCAACAACAAGATACTTGCCAACTACTTCCTCTTGGTGCTTAAGCCCAACATCAGGTCGTGGTTGATGCACTTGTCAGAAAGATCCATTTCTTCCTGGGTAGATCTATGACATGGGTTTGTTGGCGCCTTTACCAGAGGTCATCAAGATCCTGGCTAGGAAAGTGATTTACATCCCATCCCCTAGAAGGAGGGCGAGACTTTGCGCAAGTACATCAATAGGTTCAGCCGCATACACCACAACATACCAAATGTTCATCCTGTCACTGTTATCAGCGTGTTCCATCAGAACGTGCGCAACCGCATGATGCGGGAAGAGCTAGCGATGAACAAGGTCAGGGATGTTGCCGAGCTCTAAGCTCTGGTAGATAAATGCGCTTGAGATGAACAAGCGAGGAGGCTCTCCGGCAAGGATGCTAGCGCAGGGCTTGACTCTGAGGATGAGGACAACGCCGCCCCGGCAAAGACGGGCTAGCAACATAACAGGAAGCACAAGGGCAAGGCCGTGCTTGCCGTTGAGGGATCCGGCAACCCCGACACCGCCAAGAAGGTGAAGGTTGATGACCCCGGAAGGGATGTTGCTGGGTGTGTCTCTTGTCAGGCTTTGGCGGCTACCGACAAGCCAGAAGGCTCCGTCAAGCAGTATTGCATGATCTATCGCACCAAAGGCCACGATCTCTAGGACTGCCGACAAGTCGAGCAACTTGCCGAGAAGCAAAAAGCCGGGTACGAGAGGCGAGACAAGGAGAAGGGGCAGGATGGTGTAGAGGAGTCCGGAAAGAAGCGCTGTGGCCATGGAGGTCACTACGGCAAGGCCAAGCAACACAAGGACCGGTCGGCCCATGGCCGTGACAAGCAAGAGGAGGGTGATGATGATGTTGAAGAGGACGACGAGTCCAGCAAGCAAGAATTCTAGAGATCTACAGATGCCATGTGTGTCGACGGAGGTGCCTCGTTGCATTGTTCCCACCGCCAACTTAAACAGTGGGCGCATGAAGTTAATGTGACTGAGCCATCTCTCGGCGCCCAGAAGCCTTTGAAATGGTCCAAGACACCTATCATTTTCGATGTTAAGGATCACCCTGATCATGTAACTGCGGTTGGGTGTTTGCCGTTATTGGTCTCACCAACGATTCGCAACCTCAAAGTGATGAAAATGTTAGTTGATGGTGGGGCCCGCTTGAACTTGATCTCGCCCGAGGTGATCAAGAGATTGCAAATTCCCGATGCAGATCTCAAGGAAACGGGCTCGTTTCAGGGGGTCAATCCAGGAAGGAACCATCCCAAGGAAAAAATTCTGCTTCCGGTGACATTTGGTAGGAATCTGAACTTCAGGATGGAGGTTGTTTTCGACATCGCCAAGATTCTGTTGCCATACAATGGGATCCTGGGCCGTCCGGCATTAGCCATGTTCATGGCGGCATTGCACTATGCCTACAATGTATTGAAGATGTCCGGGCCGATGAGCATCATCACTGTCAAGTCCGACAAGAAGGACGCGCTTATCTGCGCCGATCGACTCTACCGGGAGGCAGTTGTAGCATCTGCCGCCAAGGCACTTGCTCCTGCCGCTGAAACTCCCAGGGGGAAGAAGCCTGGCAAGACTTGTCTCACAGAGTCTGGCAAGCGCACTTCCTCGGAGTGCTGCGCTCCTGGTGAGGACGTGCCAGAGAGTTCCACCGGCATGAACAAGAAGTCCAACGCATCTCCGCCAGAGACTAAGAAGGTGCCCGCCAAGGAGGATGGTACGGGAGGAACTTTCACCATAAGTTCCACCCTTGACGACAAATAGGAAAGTGCGCTCGTTGCCTTCCTGCGGGTGAATGTCGATGTGTTTGCATGGCACCCATCTAGTATCCCCGGTGTTCCCAGGAAGGTGATTGAGCACCATCAAGTAGAAGGTCAGGAAGCAGGCTTTGGAGCGGCAACAGTTTATTGTTGAAGAAATTAAGAAATTAGAAGCAGCTGGCTTGGTTAGAGGAGTACTTCATCCAATTTGGTTGGGAAATCCAGTTGTAGTGCGCAAGGCAAATGGGAAATGGAGGCTATGTATTGACTACACAGATATCAATAAAGCCTGCCCCAAAGATCCTTTTCCCTTGCCGTGCATCGGCCAGATTGTGGACCCCACTACCAACTACGACTTGTTGTCTTTCCTTGATGCCTATTCAGGTTATCATCAGATTTTCATGGCCAAGAAAGATGAAGAGAAGACCGCATTTATCACCCCATGTGGTATGTATTGCTTTTTGCGTATGCCTTTCGGGTTGAAAAGTGCTGGTTCTACATTTGCAATAGCGGTCCAGATTGGTTTTGAGCCCCAGCTACATAGAAATATGGAGGCTTATATGGATGACATAGTGGTCAAAACCAAGGACAAGGCGACGCTCATATAAGATTTAGAAGAAACATTTGCAAATATGCGCAATATCAACTTGAAGCTCAACCATGATAAGTGTGTGTTTGGTGTCCCATCCAGCAAGCTTCTCGGGTTCTTTGTATCTCAACGTAGAATTGAAGCCAATCCCGACAAGATCAAAGAAATTGACCAAATTGAAGCACCAACACATGCCAAGGATGTGTGTCTTCTTGCCGGCTGTGTTGCCGCTCTGAGTAGGTTCATTTCAAAATCTGCTGAGCGCGCCCTGCCCTTTTTCAAAATCTTGAAGAAGGCAGGTCCGATGAAATGGACTCCGGAAGCAAAGGCAGCGCTACAGGATTTGAAGAAGTACCTCTCCTCTCCGCCAGTCCTAGTCGCACCAAAACCACACGAGCCATTACTGCTATATCTAGCAGCAACAAATCAAGTGGTGAGTGTTGCATTAGTAGTTGAAAGATTAGTTGATGAAGAAGCAGCGACAACGATAGGACTGCCAAGCAACAAGCCAGGATATTCCTCGGGAGGATCTGCGCAGTCGAATGAAACAATTCAAAAGAAGAAGATGGTGCAGCGTCCAGTCTATTTTGTTAGCTCCCTTTTGTAGGGGGCTAGGTCAAGATATTCTGGTGTGCAAAAGTTGCTCTTTGGCCTCCTTATGGCCTCGAGGATGCTGTGCCATTACTTCCAGGCACATGAGATCACCGTTATCACTCGCTTCCCATTGCAGCGGATTTTGCGGAACCCAGGTGCTACCGGTGGGATTGTGGTGTGGGCTTTGGAACTGTCAAGATTTGGACTCAAGTTTGAAAGTACTTCGACTATCCAGAGCAAAGCCTTGGTGGAGTTCATTGCGGAATGGACCCTATCGCCAGATGAAGAAGTTCTAGAGTCAGCTCTCCCCGGCATGGAAACAAATCAAGAGTGGATCATGTATTTTGATGGGGCTTTCCCGCTACAAGGCGCCAGTGTTGGAGTGCTGCTTGTTGCACCCACCAGAGAGCACTTCAAATATGTGATTCAGATGCACTTTCGCCAGGAGAGCTCAACGAACAATACTGTAGAATATGAAGGAATGCTTGCCGGTCTCAAGATCGTGGCAGACCTTGGGTTTAAGAAACTTATTGTCAGGGGTGATTCTCAGCTTGTCGTCAAGCAGGTGAATAAGGATTATCATAGTCCATTGATTGAAGCTTATGTAGATGAAGTGAGAAATTTGGAAGAACTTTTTGATGGTCTGCAAATGGAGCACGTTCCGCGTGTAGAGAATAGTGTTGCTGATGGCCTGTCAAAATGTAATGCCCTTAAGTTGCCTGTGGAACTAGGAACTTTTGTTCTCCGACTGACTCAACCATCCGTGACACAATCAATTGGATGAGAGAAAATAAGAAAGCTGATTTCCGGCAAGTATTTCCCGGTAGAGCTCCCAGAAGCCGCCGACGAGCAAGTTGTCGAGAATGACGCCAGGCTTCCTAGTGAGCGTCACGCTCCGACAGGGCCTCATGCTCTTGACGTGGAAGCACATGCTCGCGCCAAGCTTGCTAGGGGGAAACGTGCTCCGACAGGGCCTCGAGCCCTTGTCATTGAGACAAATGCTTCCCCGACAGAGGATATGCCTTTAGTCCTTGTTGTCGAGCCCTAGGCTCCAGCATGGGCACAACACATCGTTCATTTCCTTCAAACATAAGAACTCCCTGAGGAACAAGAAGAAGCACAAAAAGTAGCATGCCAGTCTAATATGTACTAGTTCATGGACAACGTCCTGTATAGAAAGAGGCTGAATGGTGTGAAACTCAAGTGCATTTCTCGGGAAGATGGACTGGAGCTGTTGGCGGAGATACATGGAGGCATATGTGGATCCCACATAGGATCAAGTGCGCCTGCCGGTAAGGCATTCTGGCAATGTTTCCTTTGGCCCACTGCCCTCCAGGATGCAACTGTGCTAGTAACCAAGTGTGAAGCATGCCAGTTTGATTCGAAGAAAATGCATCAACCAGCTCAAGCCCTTCAGATAATCCCTATCTCCTACCCATTTTCGGTCTGGGGGCTTGACATCTTGGGTTCTTTTCCCCATGATACCAGGGGCTTTGAGTACTTGTATGTCGCAATCGACAAGTTCAAAAAGTGGCTAGAAGTGGAAGAAGTAGGAAAGGTGACATCATAATCAGCCGTCAAGTTCTTTAAAGGAATAGTTTGCCCCTTTGGTGTACCAAACAGGATCATTACTAACAACGGCACACAGTTCACAAGCCACACCTTCATGCAGTATTTCCAAGACCTTGGCAGCAAGATCTGTTTTGCTTCTGTTGCCGGCCCAAGGAGCAACTGCTAGGCGGAAAGGGCTAATGCTGAAGTGTTGTGAGGCCTCAAGACAAGAACTTTCGACAAGCTGCACAAGTGCGGAAGGCGTTGGATTGATGAGTTGTCGGTGGTTCTTTGGTCAATCAGGATGACTCCAAATCGAGCCACTAGCCAGACACCCTTCTCCCTAGTATATGGGGTGGAAGCAGTTCTCCCCACAGAACTCACATACGGGTCACCTCGAGTGCTCGGTTATGATGAGCTTGAACATGAGCAGTTGTGGCAAGATGACTCTACGCTCCTTGAGGAAGATCTTCTTCAGGCTGCTGTGCGAGTTGCGCGCTACCAGGAAGCTTTGCGTCGCTATCATAGCCAAAAGGTTCATGTCCGAAGTCTTGAGGAAGGCGACCTTGTTCTTCGGCGCGTTCAGACCACCAAGAATTCCAACAAGTTGGCACCAAAGTGGGAAGGCCCTTATCCGGTAATGCGAGTCACCAGGCCTGGTGCAGTCCGCCTGGAAACCGAGGATGGCATCCCAGTAAGCAATTCCTGGAATATTGAACATCTTCGTAAGTTCTACCCATGAGGCGCGGTTGTCGGGTCTCCCCGCAACCACCTTTTGTACAAGTCTTGCCGCTGAAGCATGTAATCCTTTGTACAAAGCCAGGCGCAGACCCTGTGCATAGTTGAATAAGGCTAAGTTTTCTGCAAATCTTGTTGATTCTCATGTTTACTTATGTACATGTTGGTCCGAGATATTGTATTGCGCTTACTCCCGGCAAGAGCTAAGAGACCGCCAAGGTTCCACATCCCTATTTTCTCTTCTTTCTTTTTCTCAAAGGACAGTAGGTTACCTCGCATGCAGCTTTGCTGGGGGGAATGGTGGTATGGATACCAACAAACGACGTTCAAGGAAAACATCTTGCCGCAACGTTCAATGAAAAGCTAAGTTGCAAAAACTCTGAGTTAAAATTCTTATTGTGAAGTTATTTTCCTTGGACGATTTCGACTCTTTCATGAGAAACATGCACGTGAAGGAACCTTGTCGTAATTGGTCGTGCCCTTACTCTGTTTTGAGTCCGCTCAATAGCTTAAGTGTCTGCACTAAAAACGTCAAGGTAACCTTGTCATCATTAGTCGCGCCCTTACTTTGTTTCGAGTCCGCTCAATAGCTTAAGTGGCTGCACTAAAAATGTCAAGGTATCTTGCCGATAGCAGCATCGGGAGTAGGCTGCTAAGGACCCGCTCCTCAAAGCGCTCACGGCAGGGCTGCGTGTGCTGGCAAGTTTCGGATAAAGCGTAGGGAACAAACCATACAGAGAGGAATTAGATAAGAGAAATAACATGCAAAACACAGCCAGTCATTCAAAGAGAGTGACATTTACATGGGATGTCACCTCTTCCAAAATACATCTTTATTAGACTTTCCCCCCTAGGGGAGATTACGAGAAGAAAAAGATAGGAGGAGGAGGCGGATTACAAGGAGAAAAAGGTAGCAAGGGCCTCCTACGAGAGCCTGGCCCCTCCTGGGCCCGCATTGCACAGAGGAGAAGACCAGTGATGCGTGGACCAGAAGCCGAAGTCCACGGGCCTGCCAGCAGACCTAGCTGGAAGATGAGGCAGCGCCCGGGACAAGGACCCCTGGCAGGATCGTCCTGCCGGGAGGAGGAGAGGCGCGAGGCTGACGGTGATGGTGTGGCTGACGGCCAGTTCGATTCTAGGTCATCATATTCCGACTTGATGGCCTGAAGACCGGACTCATCTTCGTTGTCTTCACCACTGTCCTCCTCGTCATTGTCACTCGAGGAGGAACCTTCGGCTCTGCTCGAGCTTTCTTTGCAGCAGCTGAGACAGACGCCTAAGCGCCCATAAATCTTGACGAAGAGCAGGTCGGCCCCCGTCATTTTGAAACGAAGGACGTGCCCATCCTGGAGGGTGTGGGCGTGGGCGAAGGTTTTCCAACCGTGCCTGAAGAACATGACACGACTCTTTGGATACTCGACGTCCACCCGTGTGGCACCATTGCAGCACCCATGCGCCCGGAACCACAGGGCGGACGGCTTCTCGACCTCCATCGCCCTTGTGAAAGGGTAAGGAAGACGCAGACGAGTCCGAAGGGGACCGCACAACTCGAGGACGAACTCCAGCACCGTCCCCTCGGCGTGGGCTCCTTCAAGGAGGGGGTCTAGCGCCAAAGGAAGAGGCGGTATGGTGCTCCGCCTCCCCTAACCTTGACCTCCACGCCAGCCACGACTCCTCGCACTTCTTCCGCCACGCGCGCTCGAGCCGCCCTTCGCCTCTGTGGCTAAAGCGGTGGCATGATCCCGACGAGAACTCCTCCTTGGTGCGGAGGAAGGTGGCAGGCCTCGCCCCCTATTCATGGCTAAGGGCGGGTGCCACTCAAGGTTTGGAAGTGGTGGAAGGGTGAGCTCTGGAGGTTCGTGCTCAATAAGGAAGGAATGATGGATGATTATCGCCCTCGCAACCCCTAAATTTATAGGGGGGGCATGGGGGCTGGCTCTCCCCTGCTCCAAGAGTCGCTTCCCGCCTCCTCTAATAGCGTCGCCCACGATCACGGGGCGAACAGCAACCGCCCCATTGCTCCAATCCATGACGCTGAAGTTTCTGACACGACTAGGACTTTAAGTCATGGGCGCCCATTACCGGCTCCCCGCTATGCATACGGCGCGCGTGGCGGAAACGGCCTGATGCAACAATTGAAATACTACCTCTCCGCGCACGTATCCCACGTCGCACACTTAACATGCATCGTGTGGAGGCGCAGTAAGCGGAATGATTACATCTGCAGACTCCTGCCATGCATGCCCATGCACTGTTTGGGCCTAGCCTAACAATGTCTCGCGCCTGTGTGTGGCCCAGGCCCAGTGGCTCCTGTCGGTGTACTGAAGTTTGGGTCCTTTACTACCCCTTACTTGTGCATGGGCAATTGTAGCCGCACCAGCAGCAAGGCCCAGCAGGAGACTGCTAGATGCAAGCACAAGGAAGTCAAGAAAGCATTCAAGCCAACAATCAGGACCGAAGACCGAAGGCTGGGACCCCGGCAAGATCTTGTTGGGATGACCTACGGAGCCCTGGCAAGAAGTGCATCCGGCAAGGCCTTGCCATCCTGCCAGCGCAAACACTAGGTGTCATCCCACCTGGGTACGTGTTGAGGCGTCAGGGATGGAGGAGGCTAAGCTGTGCCGATGGGACGGGCTCCTGTCTCGTCCCGTAGAAGGTAAGGAATGCCTGACGGAGCATTAAATGTGTTTGTCTTACACCGTCAGTGTTAGGTAAGATAACACTATAGCACTTTACACCTCATGTATGCGTCATATGGCACTATTGGTGACCCCTTCGAGAGTATAAAAGGAGGCCCAAGGCACAGCTATACAAAGCTCCTCTGGCCGATTCTCCACGAGTAGCAACTGTGTACTGTAGCGTTCCCAGAACCTGAGCTAGAACTCATCCAATACAACCAAGCAGGAGTAGGGTTTTATGCATCTTTGCGGCCCAAACTTGGGTAAAATCCCGCGTGTTAATCATCAGATCTGCTCTCTGTGTGAGCCTTCTTCCCTCCCGAACCTTAAAGGGATCCTTCCAATCCCATAAATGTCGTTTCCCCAACAAGCTATAAGTTACATCCGATAGGCATATAGCTAGCTAAGACAGTACTCAACAACACAAAGTTTCACAAGAAACATCTATAACCTTTGGAAAGCAGCATCATATTTGGTAAATAGACAAATGGATCTCATATGAAAAACTCCAGAATCTGAAGGTGAATCTTGAGCCTTCAGTGATGTTGAATGTCCTTGCAATTTTAGGCCAGTGGATGTGGATGATTGCCTGCCCAACCTTCATCCTCTTGAGGAATACTTAAATAGTGTATTGTGGGTGTTCAATTGATACCTTCTTCGTCTCTTGACCATGTAGGTGGTTTGCAAGGTAATAATCCGTTAACTAAGTTGTAGAGGACTGAAAATGAAGATATGCATAGATGTTTGTTCTAAATTTTGAAATGGTGCAAAGAAAAAAAACTAGGTAAAAAAGTTAGTACAATCCGACAGGTGACTTGACTGATATTCATAACTGATATTCATGGACCTCTGACAACAATACCTACATGTGCAATACCAAAATGTTAAAAATCTAGATATTAGAATGGTTCCGGCAAATGCACAATAATCCGCTCTTAGACAAAGGACCATGCATGTGCCAACCTCGATGGTAAACCTTAGTGCCTCACATTTTATCCCTGTAACACATGTAAGGTAGTTATCGATATGTTTAAGTGAGAGTTGGCATACTCTAAGTGAACTATGTTGATGAAAAATAAATACATTGCAAAGCCAATAGATTAAGTCGGGCCACATGGAAAATCCAATTATCCAAATCTAGAATGCTTAAGAACTTGGAAATATAGCAATTGTATATGTTCCTCATGTATTTAGTATAGCCAAATTCGATTTAGTTCTCACTACATAACAATACAAAATTGAACCCGCAAGAACTAAACATCACATTGCAAAACTGGACCAAACACTTAACTGAACATCACAACAAATGAACCAAACAGTTATGTGAGCACCACATTGCACATTATATATAACATATATACTACAAGATCAGGTTGCGTATTAATATCACAAGAAGGCAGCGACGGCGGCCTCGAGAAAATAGCACAGACTTTCGTTCAAAGCAACCAACCGTGTTGTCGCATCCGCGCATGAGATGTCTACGATGGGGTGTACGGCGAGGTTATCCTCAAAGATCTGGCAATCGTCATGCATGGTAGCCCTTGTGACCTCATCTGCGCATGCGTCCACGATTTGCCTCTCCGCTGCCAAATTCTCCTTGAGATCTTGGCTATATTGCATGCACGATGGCTTAGGGTGGCTCCTATTTGGAGGATGGGGCGATGATTTGGGTGGAAGGTATTGCACTGGGGTGGAGAAGGAGGAGGAGGATGTAGGTGGAGTGTGGACTTCATGACTAGATCAACGAGGCCACTAAGCAATAAGAATTGTTGCCAGTGAGGAGGCGATGCTGTAAGAAAGCAATGCACATATGGACTTGGGAAAATAAGCACGAAACATAGGTAATGTGGCTTTTGCTACAGGTGAGGTAGATATTTCCGCGTTTGTCGAATTTTTTTCCTAGTACGGTGAAAATTGAAAAACTAGCACACAAGTGTGGTTGAGCCGTGGGCGTTGGACTCTAGCGGGCCAACCTTCTGGAGTAAGCCAAATCCCAATATATTTTATACTACATCGCACATGATTCTTGCTAATGAATTGTTTGAAGGGTACTTGATATTTTGTTCTGAATTGAAAGATAAAATGGGGTTACGAAGGAAAAGGACAATGTTTAATTTGATAGAACATTATTATTTGGTGAGCATGCAACTATAGGAGTTCCGTGTTGAAATTGGGATAATCCAGGCTTCCTTTGGACATATTTATAAATTAACTGAATTTTCTAGGTATTTACTGTGCATAATTGAAATTTGAACTGTAGGCACATGTTCCAGTGCACCAAGATGGGTTGAAAAATGATACATGTGTCCCTGGGTGCATGTTTAGTTCCCATGCAAGAAATGTCAATGAAATTCAAACTCCTCGGTGTCATGGATCGGCTGAAAACATTGAGAAGCTTGGTTTTTAACGTACTGTAAATCCATAACTCGTATGAAGTTCATAAAACTTGGCATGGTAAGTTTTTTTTACAATTTAGGAAAAGTTTTGGCATATGCTTCTTGCAAACCAGAGCTTCTCACTAGAAGCCACATGGTTTCGGTAGGGAACATGTCACCTTTGTGACGAAATGACATTTGTTGCCTATTCTCGTCTTGAATATTTTTTCAGACACAACATGCAACTATGATAGTGTCGTGTTAAAATTTGGAATTATCCAAGGTTCGTTTGGACATTTTTATACATTAACTGAGTTTTCCAGGCATTTAGTATGCATGACTCAAATTTAAACTACAGGCACATGCTCCAGTGCACCAAGATGGGTTGAAAAATGATACATCCATCACTGGGTGCAAGTTTAGTTCCTAGGAAAGAAACGAGAATGACTTTCAAACACCTCAGCTTCATGGATCGGTCACAAACATTGAGAAGCTTGGTTTTTTAATTCCTGTAAATATATAACTCGTCTAAAATTTATGAAACTTGACATGATGTCATGAAATGGCATCAACATGCCATGGTAAATTTTTTGTACAATTTGGGAAAAGTTTTCACATATCCTTCTTACATACAAGAGCTTCTCACTAGAAGCCATGTGGTTTCGATAAGGAACATGCCACCTTTCTGGACGAAACAACATTCGTTGCCTCTTCTCGCCTTGAATATTTTGGTAGACACAACATGAAATTATAGGAGTGTCGTTTTGAAATAGGGATTATCCAAGGTTCGTTTGGACATTTTTATACATCAGCTAAGTTTATTAGGGATTTAGTTTGCATAATAAAATTTGAACCGCAAGCACATTCTCAAGTGCACCAAGATGGGTTGAAGAATAATACATGTGTCCATAGGTGCATGTTTAGTTCTCACGTAAGAAATGCCAACGAATTTCAAACACCTCGGTGTCTTGGATCGGCTACTGACATTGAGAAGCTTGGTTTTTAAATTCCTGTAAATCCATAAATCGTATTAAGTTCATGAAACTTGGCATGGTGTCATGAAATGGCACCAACATGCTATGGTAATTTTTTTGTTCAAGTTGGAATTTTTTTGGCATATGCTTCTTACAAACTAGACCTTCTCACTATAAACCACGTGGTTTCGGTAGGGAATATGTCACCTTTCTGACAAAAGGACATTTGTTGCCTCTTCTCGCCTCGAATATTTTTTTGCACATAACATGCAACTATAGGAGTTTCATGTTAAAATTTGGAATTATCCAAGGTTCATTTGTATATTTTTTATACATTAACTGAGTTTTCTAGTCATTTAGTATGCATAATTCAAATTTGAACGACAGACACAAGGTCCAGTGCACCAACATGGATTAAAAAATAATACATGTCTCCCTAGGTGCATGTTTAGTTCCAGGGAAAGAAATCACAATGAATTTCAAGCACCAAGGCATCATGGATCGATCGCAAACATTAAGAAGCTTGTTTTTTAAATTTCTATAAATCCATAACTCGTCTGCAGTTCATGAAACTTAGATGGTGTCATGAAATGGCACCAACATGGCATCATAGATTTTTGTCCACTTTGGGAGAAGTTTTGGCATATGCTTCTTACAAATCACAGCTTCTCACTAAAAGCCATGTGATTTTGGTGGGGAATGTGTCACCTTTGTGGACGAAATGCCATTCGCTACCACTTCTCGTCTTGAATATTTTTTCAAACGCAACAAGCAACTATAGGAGTGTTGTGTTAAATTTTGGAATTATCGAGGGTTCGTTTGGAATTATTTATACATTAACTGAGTTTTGTAGGCATTTAGTGTCATAATTGAAATTTGCATTGCAAGCCCATGCTCTAGTGCACCAGGATGGGTAGAAAATCATACATGTGTCCGAGGGTCCATATTTACTTCCGAAAAAATGGGAATAAATTTGAAACACCTTGGCGTCATGGATCAACCGCGAACATTGAGAAACTTGGTTTTTAAATTCCTGTAAATCCATAATTCTTCTAAAATTCATGAAACTTTGCATGGTGACATGAAATGGCACCAACATGCCATGGTATTTTTTTGTCTAAGTTGGGAAAAAAGTTTTGGCATATGCTTCTTTCAAACCAGAGCTTCTTGCATGAAGCCACATGGTTCCGGTAGGTAACATGTCACCTTTATGGACGGTACAACACTCATTGCCTCTTCTCACAATAATTTTTAGAGGTAACCTACAACTATAGGAGTGTCGTGTTAAAATTTGGAATTTTCTAGGGTTGGTTTGGACAATTTCATACATTAACTGGGTTTTCTAGGCACTTAGTGTGCATAATTCAAATTTGAACTGCGGGTACATGCTCCAATGCACCAAGATGGGTTGAAAAATCATACATGTGTCCCTAGGTGCATGTCTAGTTCCTATGAAAGAAACGATAATGAATTACAAACACCTCGGCGTCATGGATCAGCGGCAAAAATCGAGAAGCTTGGTTTTTAAATTCCTGTAAATCCATAACTCGTTTGAAATTTGTGAAACTTGGCATGGTGTCATGAAATGGCACCAATATGCCATGGTAATTTTTTTGTCCAATTTGGGAAAAGTTTTGAAATTTCCTTCTTAGAAACGAGAGCTTCTCATTAGAAGCCATGTGGTTTCCATAAATAATGTGTCACCTTTGTGGACGAAACGACATTCGTTGCCTCTTCTCGCCTTGCATATTTTTGCAGACGCAACATGCAACTACAGGAGTGTTGTGTTGAAAGTAGGAACTATCCAGAGTTTCTTTAGACATTTTAATACATTAACTAAGTTTTCTAGGCATTTAGTGTGCATAATCAAATTTGAACCACAAGCATATGCTCAAGTGCACCAACATGGGTTGAAAAGTTATACATGTGTCCCTCGGTGTACGTTTAGTTCTCATGTAAGAAATGGCAAAGAATTTCGAACACCTCAATGTCATAGCTAAGCTGCAAACATTGAGAAGCTTGGTTTTTAAATTCCTATAATCCGTAAATCATATGAAATTCGTGAAACTTGGCATGTTGTCATGAAATGGCACCAACATGCCATGTTAATATTTTTGTCTAAGTTGGGAAAAGTTTTGGCATAAGCTTCTTACAAAGGAGAGCTCCTCACTATAAGCCACGTGGTTTCAGTAGGGAAAATGTCACCTTTGTGACACAGGGAAATTCGTTGCCTCGTCTCACCTTGAATATTATTTTTCACACACAACATGCAACTATAGGAGTGTTGTGTTAAAATTTGGAATTATCCAGGGTTCATTTGGACATTTCTTGTACATTAACTGAGTTTACTAGGCATTTAGTATGCATAATTCAAATTTGAACTACAGGCACATGCTCAAGTGCACCAAGATAGGTTAAAAAATCATACATGTGTCCTTTTGTGCATGTTTAGTTCCTAGGAAAGAAATGAATTTGAATTTCAAACACCTCGGCGTCATGGATCGGTGGTGAACATTAAGAAGCTTGGTTTCTAAATTTCTATAAATCCATCACTCGTCTGCAGTTCATGAAACTTGCATGGTGTCATGAAATGGCACCAACATGCCATCGTAAATTTTTGTCCAATTTGGGGAAGTTTTGGCATATGCTCCTGACAAACTGGAGCTTCTCACTAAAAGCCACTCGGTTCCGGTGGGGAATGTGTCGCCTTTGTGGAAGAAACGACATTCGTTGCCACTTCTTGTCTTGAATATTTTTTAGACGCAACATGCAACTATAGGAGTGTCGTGTTAAAATTTGGAATTATCCAGGGTTCGTTAGGACATTTTTATACATTAACTGAGTTTTGTAGTGATTTTTTGTGCATAATTCAAATTTTAATTGCAAGAAAATGTTCCACTGCACCAAGATTGGTAGGAAAATCATACATGAGTCCCTGGGTGCATATTAAGTTCCTAGGAAGGAAATGAGAATGAATTTCAAAGACCTTGAACATTGAGAAGCTTGGTTTTTAAAT
Source organism: Hordeum marinum (assembly GCA_022496015.1). NCBI lineage: Eukaryota > Viridiplantae > Streptophyta > Magnoliopsida > Poales > Poaceae > Hordeum > Hordeum marinum. Next base: position 326,121,952 of record CM039677.1, read on the forward strand.
TCTTGTAAATAAATAACTCATCTGAAATTCATGAAACTTGGCATGGTGTCATGAAATGGTACCAACATGTCGTGGTAAATTGTTTGTCCAATTTGGGAATAGTTTTGGCATATGCTTCTTACAAACAAGAGCTTCTCACTTGAAGCCACATGGTTCCGATGGGGAACGCCTAGCCTTTGTGGACGAGACTAAATTAATTGCCTCTTATTGACTTGAATGTTTTTTCCAAGGCAAAATGCACCTATTGTAGTCTCGTTTCAAAATTTGGAATTGTTTAGGGTTCGTTTGGATATTTGTATACATTATCTTAGTTTTCTAAGGATTTAGTGTGCATAATTCAAATTGGAACTGCAGGCACATCCTCAAGTGCACAATGATTGGTTGGAAAATCATACATGTGTCCCTGGGTGCATGTTTAGTTCCTAGGTAAGGAATGGGCATGAATTTCAAACACCTCGACGTCATGGATTGGCCGCAAACATTGAGAAGCTGGCTTTAAATTCTTGTTAATCCATAACTCGTATGAAATTCATGAAACTTGGCATGGTGTCATGAAAAGGCACCAACATATTGTGGTACATTTTTTGTCCAATTTGCAAAAAAATGGCATATGCTTCTGACAAATGACAACTTCTCACTAGAAGCCATGTGGTTCCGATAGGGAAAATGTCACCTTTGGGGACGAAATGACATTCGTTGCCTCTTATCGCCTTGAATATCTTTTTAGATGCAACTTGCAACTATAGGAGTGTCATGTTGAAAATTGGAATTATCCAGGATTCCTTTGGACATTTTTCTACGAGTTTTCTAGTCATTTAGTGTGAACGATTGATAATTGAACTATAGGCACATGCTCTAGTGCACCAAAACGGGTTAAAAAATAATACATGTGTCCATGGGCGCATGTTCAGTTCCCACACAAGAAATGACAATGAATATAAAACACCTCGGCGTCATGGATCGGCCACAAACATTGAGAAGCTTGGTTTTTGAATTCGTGTAAATCCATAACTCGTATGCAGTTCATAAAAGTAGGCATGGTGTCATGAAATGGCACCAATATTCCATGGTAATTATTAATTCAAATTGGTAAAAGTTTTGGCATATGATTCTTACAAACTAGAGCTTCCCACTAGAAGCCACATGGTTTATGTACGAAACGTGTCACCTTTGTGACGAAATGACATTCGTTGCCTCTTCTCGCCTTGAATATTTTTTCAGATGCAACATGCAACTATAGGAGTGTCATATTAAAATTTGGAATTATCCGGGGTTCGTTTGGAAATGTGTATACATTAACTGAGTTTTCTAGGCATTTAGTTTGCATAATTAAAATTTTAACTGTAAGCACATGGTCCAGTGCACGAAGATGGGTTGAAAAATCATACATGTGTCCCTGGGTGCATGTTTAGTTCCAGGGCAAGAAATGGGAATGAATTTTAAACACCAAGGCGTCATGGATCGGTCACTAACATTGATAAGCTTGATTTTTAAATTCCTATAAATCCATAACTCGTCTGAAATTCATGAAACTTGTAATGGTGTCATGAAATGGCACCAACATGTTGTGGTAATTTTTTGTCCAATTTGGGTAAAGTTTTCGCATATGCTTCTTATAAACTAGAGCTTCTCACTAGAAGCCAATGGTTCCGGTAGGGAACGTGTCACATTTGTGGGTGAAACGACGTTCGTCGCCTCTTCTCGCCTTGAATATTTTCCAGATGCAACATGGCACTGTAGGAGTGTCGTGTTAAAATTTGGAATTATCGATGGTTCATTTGGAATTTTATACATTAACTGAGTTATCTAGGGATTTAGTTTGCATCAAATTTGAACTGTAGGCACATGCTCCAGTGCACCAAGATGGGTTGAAAAAATCATACATGTGTCCCTAGGTGCATGTTTAGTTCACACACAATAAATGGCAACCTCGACGTCATGGATCGGCCGCAAACATTTAGAAGCTTGGTTTTTAATTTTTTGTAAATCCATATATCATATAAAGTTCATGAAACTTGGCATGGTATCATGAAATAGCACCAGCATGCCATGGTAAATTTTTTGTCGAATTTGGGAGAAGATTTGACTTATGTTTCTTAGAAACGAGAGCTTCTCACTAGAGGCCATGTGGTTCCTACGGGGAACATGCCACCTTTGTGGAGGAAATGACATTCATTGCCTCTTCTCGCCTTCAATATTTTTCAGACGCAACATGAAACTATCGGAATGCCTTGTTAAATTTTGGAATTATCGAGGGTTCGTTTGGACATTTTTATACATTAACTGAGTTTTCTAGGCATTAAGTGTGCATAACTCAAATTTGGACAACACGCACATGCTCTAGTGCAATAACATGGGTTAACATATCATACATGTGTACGCGGGTGCATACTTTAGTTCCCATGAAAGAAATGGTAATCAATTTCAAACACCTCGGCATCCTGGATCGACTCCAAACATTGAGAGGCTTGGTTTTTAATTCATGTAAATCCATAACTCGTCACAAATTCATGAAACTTGGCATGGTGTCATGAAAATGGAACCAATATGTCGTGGTAAACTTTTTGTCCAACTTGTAATTTTTTTGCCATATGCTTCTTACAAACAAGAGCATCTTACTAGAAGCCACAAGGTTCGATTAGGGAACGTGTCACCTTTGCGGACGAAACGACATTTGTTGCCTCTTCTCGCCTTGAATACTTTTTCATAGGCAAACTATTACTCTAGGAGTGTCGTGTTAAAATTTGGAATTATCTAGGGTTCATTCGGACATTTTTATACATTAACTGGGTTTTCTAGTTATTTACTGCATACTGCAAATTTGAACTGCAGGCACATGCTCTACTACACAAAGATGGGTTGAAAAATCATACTTGTGTAAATGGGTGCATGTTTAGTTCCGAGGTAAGAAATGGGAATGAATTTTAAACTCCAAGGCGTCATGGATCAATCGCAAACACTGAGAAGCTTTGATTTTAAGTTCCTGCAAATCCCTACCTAATTGTAAATTCATGAAACTTGGAATGGTTTCATGAAATGGCACCAACATGTCGTGGTAATTTTTTCCAATTTGGGAAAAATATCGCGTGTGCTGAAAAACCAGAGCTTCTCACTAGAAGCCACATGGTTCCGGTAGGGAATGTGTCACCTTTGTGGACGAAACGACATTCATTGCATCTTATCGCCTTGAATATTTTTTGTGAGGCAACATGAAACTGTAATTTTTTAGGATTCGTTTGGAAATTTTCTACATTAACTGAGTTTTCTAGGCATTTTGTGTGCATAATTCAAATTTGAACTGCCGCCACATCCTCAAGTGCACCAAGATGGGTTAAAAAATCATACATTTGTCCCTTGGTGCATGTTTAGTTCCCGTGAAAGAAAGGGGAATGAATTTGAAACACCTCGGCATCGTGGACCGTTCGCTAACATTGAGAAGCTTTGTTTTTACAAAATTGTATATTCATAACTCGTCTAAAATTCAGGAAGCTTGGCATGGTGTCATGAAATGGCACCAGGATGTCGTGGTCAAAAAATTCTACAATTTGGGAATTTTTTTGGCATACGCTTCTTACAAACAAGAGCTTCTCACTAGTAGCCACATGCTTCTGGTTGGAAACGTGTCACGTTTGTGGAAGAAACTATATTCTTCTCGCCTTGAATATTTTTCAGTGGCAACATGAAACCATAGGAGTGTCGTGTTAAAATGTGGAATTATTCAAGGTTCTTGTGGACATTTTTATACATTAATTGAGTTTTCTAGGCATTTAGTGTGCATAATTCAAATTTGAACTGCACGCACATGCTCAAGTTCCCCAAGATGTGTTGAAAAATCATACATGTGTTTGTAGGTTCATCTTTAGTTACCACACAAGAAATGGGAATGAATTTGAAACCCCTCCGCATCATGGATTGACTACAAACATTGAGAAGCTTGGTTTTTAAATTCCTCTAAGTCCACAATTCATGTGAAATTAATGAAACTTGTCATGATGTCATGAAATGGCACCAACATGCCATGGTAAAAAAATTCTTCAGTGTTGGAATATTTTTGGCATATACTTCTTACAAACCAGAGCATCTCACTAGAGGCCATGTGGCTTCGGTAGGTTGTGTGCCACCTTTGTGGACAAAACGACATTCGTTGCCTCTTCTCGCCTTTAATATTTGTCAGACGCAACATGCTACTATGTATAGAGTGTCATGTTAAAATTTGTAATTATCAAGGATTCATTTCGACATTTTTATATATTAATTGAGTTTTCTAGGCATTTATTGTGTGCATAATTAAATTTTTAACTGCATGCACATGCTCCATTGCACAAAGATGGGTTAAAAAATCAGACATGTGTCCCTGGGTGCATGTTTAGTTCCCAGGTAAGAAATGGGAATGAATTTCAAACACTTCGGCATCACGGATCGGGCCCAAACATTGATAAGCTTGATTTTTAAATTACTGTAAATCCATAACTCATTCATAATTCTTGGAACTTGGCAAGGTTTGAGTAGACATGACATGTGCGAGCAGTCCGTCGTGCAGGCTTAGCAGATTCCACTATCTACAGACCATAGGGTAGAATAAATTATGTGCTTATTATTGCTAATAAAAATTATGTACCTATGGATTTCATTGTGCTTGATATTGAAGGCAAATTCTCTTGTCCTATAATATTTGGTAGGCTATTCCTACGAACCATAGGTGCTATTATAGATACGAAAGAAGGTTATATAAGATTTCAATTTCCATTTTTAAAGAAAGGGATGGAACACTTTCCTTGGAATAGAATTAATACAACATATGAATCTATTATTATACCCACCTATGGATTTTATTTGAATGATGGCAATACTAGAAACAATGCATTCTGTCTATCTAGGGGCATAAAACAATAACTCTTGTTGGGTGGCAACCCAATATTTATCTTCAAAAAATTCTTTTACATTCTGTTTTGGTGTAATGTCATGATTATTTCTACTGTGTTTGTGTTTTTATGTTTTAATTAGTCTTTTTATGTTTTAATTAGTGTTTGTGCCAAGTAAACCTTTGGGATGACTTGGATAATTTTTTAATCGATTCTATGCTAAAATAGAAAATTTTGCGTCCAGTACAGAATTTATCTGATTTTACTGTTACTTCTATTCGATTTGAATTTTTTACACAATATTTTGATACAAATTTCCTAGGATTTCCTATTTTTTCAGAATTTTGCAGTTAGAAAAGTATGATTTTACTAGAGATCACGACAGACTATTCTGTTTTAGATAGTTTTAGCTTTTGCTTACATAGTATGCTTGTTTTGATGCTATGGATTTTATCGGCACAGGCGGGTATAAGTCACGGAGAATTTAGAATACAATACCTAATATGCCTTAAGTAAATATGGAACAATTTAAAACAATACCAAAAGTTTTTGATACGTCTATTATACTAACGGATCTCATGAGTCTTTTTTGAGTTTTGTGTGTTATACTTTTCAAGTTTTGGCTGATAGAACGAGGGATGAAGGAATAAGGAGCGACATGACCCTAATCTTGGGGATGCCCAAGGCACCTCAATTTAATATTCAAGGAAGACCCAAGCATCTAAGCTTGGGGATGCCCCGGATGGCATCCTCTCTTTCGTCTCCAATTTATCGGTATATCACTTGGCGCTATATTTTTATTCATCACATGATATGAGTTTTGCTTGGATCATCGTGTTTTATAGTTTGCTTTCCTCTTAGTTATCCACAATCATTATTTTTTCGACACACCTTTTGAGAGATACACATTTTCATCATAATTTGATAGAATACTCTATGTGTGTCACTTATATCTTTTGAGCTAGGCAATTTCTCTGGTGCCTCACTTATATCTTTTTAGAGAACGACATTGGTTACAATTTTTTGAAATAGTTGCACTCTCGTGCTTTAGTTAATTAACTTTGATATTATAAGAAATAGAATGGTAATCAGCACATGTTAGAAAACTAGTCCAAAAAGGATAGGTATTCAAGTGGGATATAATAATAACTTTCATGTAGATCACCAAATAAGAAACACATGGATTAACTATATTGATGTAGTAGTATGAAAATATATAGGTTCACGATCCATGCATTAGTAGCAATATCAACATTAAAGTTTGTATTTGCTACATTAATATAAAACTTTAATGGGGATATAATTAACTTTGTCTGTCACTTTTGTTGTTTAAGTCCTACATGGATTATGCTTACGATGATTACAATTGGCATTCAAATCACGTCCTACAAGAGATTGCTGCTATAAATCCACTCGTGATAAGATCATCACTCAATTTCTTGCATCAAAGTGTTGTGAATGATTTTACTAGTTCTTCAGAACTGGCCAAATTTGGTTTTCTAAAGGAAAGGAATTATTCAAGGATGATGTGATCGCGAGAAAGGAGGTTTGTTTATTTGGCCGTTTTTCCGCTAAGGCAGTAGATATGACTAGGATTGTTGGGATCACACGCATTTTTGAAGTTTCAATTTTTCAGCGCAATGGTTTAGTTTGTAGAGGAGACAGAACCATTATTCCAACTCATCTATGGTTTAGTTCCTTTGATATCGTGGTAGATCGACTCTGTAATCGTCATACACTCATCAATACAATCTAATACGACATAGGGTTTTACCTCTTCGAGAGGGCCCGAACCTAGGTAAACATCGTCTCCTTATTTCCTGTTCCCTATTAATCCAAGATCCACAGCTTGGGACGCCTACCCAAGATCTGCCGGTTTTGACACAAACATTGGTGCTTTGATTGACAATTCCATTGTAGGATCACCAAAAAGATTTATCGCGACCTTAATCATCATCAACGACATCTGTAACAGGGATGACTTCGTCCCAGGACATATCTTCACGTTTGGCAGCATCGTGCAGCACGCTGGCCTGACTGGCCATCTTGGCCAAATCGGATGCTTGGCCCCCGGTCAGGAGATCCGGTTTGGAAGCCTGGAATTTGTCGCTGACTACCGGTGAGATCTCTCTCTAACAAAGCTCTTGCCCCCACCCCTTGGGGATCTCGCGAGTCCTGACGCTTCAACGTCGGAACAGTGAACCCTACCATCAAGGCATCTCCCTCCCCGGGTGCGGCCTTAAAGCCCGATCAAGTCAAGGTGCCCGGATTGGTTTTGGGCGAACACTGCCCCGGCATGGTTTTAAACACCCCCGAAGCTGTTGTACCACAGATAGACCCTATGCACTCCGAGAGCATGGATTCTGCTGAATTCTCGTCATTGAATGAGATACTTGATCGGATCCAAGCCATAGGGATAGCCAACAGCCAACACTCGATATATGATCGGATTGGGCTTAAACGAGACGACATGGAAATAAATATCCCACCCATCACACACTTGGTCGCAACCATCAAGGACTCGGCCGATGGTTCGCCCTTGCAGCCACCGGGACTAAGGACAGTCTATGTCCGGGTTTCCGATCACCAGGGTCAATCCCCTAGTTCAAATTCCGTACCTTCTCTTAGAAGGATTTCGGGATCGAGCCCTGATTCGACACATGACCTTGAGTCTGTGAAGCAATGTCCGACTGATAACCTGGACCCCGAACCTGTCATGCCAGATTCCACTATGGAATAAGACACGATCATCGATGCTTCGAGCTCAGACCCCACAGAGATGCATAGTTTTCCCCACCCCACCCCCATGCCGACTACTCTCCAAGTAATTCAGGAATACGTAATGTATGGGACCTAATGTAAGTCAAACATCAGACTGGGGAAATGGTCCACCACTTCTGGGCAAGATTCATACTTGTCAAAAACAGAATGGCGGAATGCAGCGATCAGGATATTATATCAAGCTTCCGGTATAATTGCTGCGACGAAGGAGGCCTGAACATTCTCGCCCGTCGCCACGTCCAAAATTTCGCCGAGTTGTCGGACCTGGTACACAAATACAATGCCATGGAAAGTACGTGGCAGGCTAAATAGATGCACACAGAGTCAATCCACGCTAGAGAACCTAAGAGACCTTGGTGGAAGCACATAGCCACATGACGTCCGACCGAGCATGAGCCTCCCGAGAAAAATAACAAACCCATTGCAAGATCCAGAACTTTCCTAGATGACTTATTAGATAAGTTGTGCCCAATACACTCTGTCCTACTAAACACGAACCCGACGCACAGCCTGCGAGCTTGCTGGGTCATCAGGAAAGTTGCAAAGAGCGGAGAGACGTTCCTTGGGATCTCACCCTCAAACAGACGATCAACAATGCCACCAGATAACAACGTTGAGATCCTAACGATCTATGAGAAGTTCCCGTCAAATAAACGGATGAAAAGAGCTCCTCAAGAACTCGACCAAATAGACCAAGTGATAGCAAGGAATTCATGGACGAACACACTCTTCACCTTTGATGAGGAAGACCATCCATGAATCCGCCTCGACCGAACACCTGCCGCCCTGGTCCTCAATCCCATTGTTGATGGCTTCAGACTACATAAGGTGTTGATGGACATCGGCAGTGGGTTGAACCTCATTTACAATGATAACTTGGAAAAAATACAATTCGATAGATCTCACATCGAACAAATCCATACCACCTTTTGAGGAATCATCACCGAAAAAGAAGCACGTTGCACCGGATGAGTTACCCTCGACATAGTATTCGACACTCCTGAGAACTACAGATCCGAAGAGCTCATCGTCCACATTGTGCCTTTTCACAACGGTTATCACGCCCTATTGGGACGTGACACTTTCACAAGATTTCAGTCCATACCACATTACAGGTAAACGAAGCTCAAAATGCCAGGGGACAACGACGTGATCACAATCATAAGTGACACTGATAGAGCCCTTCGGGCCAAAAACAAAACAGCTTCGCTAGCTCTTGAGGCACTGTCCGAGACTCTCGTGGTAGAAGAATTAACCACACTCCGCTCAATGGTGGATAGGGATGACATAATCCTGACCAAATGGCCAAAACCCACATCCTTCAAACCATATGGTGAGCTCCTGAAATTCCAAGTCCATCCAAATGACCCCAATAAAACAACATCCATTAGAGCTTAGCTGGAACCCAAGGTGGACCAAGCATTGTGCGCATTTATACGCGCATATTGGGATATATTTGCCTGGCACCCTTCAGACATGCCAGGAATCCCATGAAGATTTGAGGAGTATCGCCTGAACATAATCCCAAGTTTCAAGCCACTCAAGCAAGCGCTACGCCAATTTTTCGAGCCCAAGCATCAAGCTATGAGTGAAGAACTAGCAAAACTATTGGAAGCCAGATTCATCGGAGAAATCAAACACCCTGAGTGGTTGGCAAACCTGGTCATGGTGCCGAAGAAGGGCAAATCTTGGAGGGTATGTGTCGATCTCAAAGACCTAAATAAAGTCTACCCTAAGGATCCCTTTTCCTTACCTCGCATTGACTAGATCATCAACACCACTACCGGGCACGATTCACTTTGCTTCCTCGATGCGTACATCGGATACCATCAAATCAAAATGAAGGAGTCTGACCAGGCCGCAACCTCGTTTATCACCCCTACGGTCCATTCTGCTTCAACACAATGCACTTCGGGTTAAAAACACAGGCCCTACATACCAGTCCATGATTCATACATGCCTGGAAAATCAAATCAGTAAAACAGTTGAGGCATACGTGGATGACGTGGTCTTCAAGACCAAGCATGTCAGGCAGCTGGTGGACGATCTTTGGCAAACCTTTGATAACTTACGAGCCTATGATATATGGCTCAATCCGGATAAATGCGTCTTTGGAGTGCCCGTTGGCAAACTACTCGGGTTCATCATCTCCCAAAGAGGAATAGAAGCCAATCCGGATAAAATCCGAGCTCTATACCAACTACCAATCCCTATGGAGCTGAAGCACGTTCCAAAAATTGGCAGGCTACGTGATGGCTTTAAGCCGCTTTATCTCCCGCCTTGGTGAAAAGGCACTACCACTATAAAGTCTGCTCAAGTGGACCAAAAACTTCGAGTGGGCCGATGAAGCAACGAGGATGTTGGAAGAAATCAAAATGTACTGGCCAGCAAACCTATACTAGCAGCACCCGACATAGGTAAACCAATGTTGTTATACATCTCAGACACCAACCAAGTGGTTAGTGCGGTTCTCGTTGTTGAGCGAGAGGCTAAGAGTCACATGTTCCGGGTACAGAAGCTAGTATAATATGTATCCGAAGTACTCACCCCATGCAAATCAAGGTATTTGCATTACCATAAGATAGAATACACATTTTCATGGTATCTCGGAAGCTGCGGTACTACTTTCAAGAGCATTCGGTCACGGTGGCATCCGAAGTACCATTCAATGACATAATCAATAACAGGGACGCCACTGACTGCGTAGCCAAATAGGCAATCGAACTCCTTCCCTTCGAAATCGCATACCAGCCACGCCAAGCTATTAAATCTCACGTGTTGGCCGAATGGATGGAGGCCAAGATCCCTAGGGAATACAGTACATACTCCCACTGTACGGTGTGCTTCGACGGATCCAAAATGCACACCGGACTGGGGACTGGAGTTATACTCACATGCCCAATGGGCGACAACATTCGATACATCTTGAAGATCATGTACATTGATTCAAACAATGCGGCCGAATACGAGGCTAGGTTATATGGGCTCCAGATGGCAGCATCAATGGGTGTACAACAACTCGAGGTAAGAGGAGACTCTAACCTCGCCAGCTCTCAAATCAACTACGAATTCGACGCCAAAACCCCGAAGATGGCAACATATAGAGATGCCCCCCAAGATATCCGCATAGTTTAAAGGACTAGAGTTCCACATGTCTCCAGAGACAGCAATCAAGCTGCTGATGTCCTTGCCTACACGGTCGCCACGCATGACCCCATCCCCAACAACACCTTTATGAAACAACTTTTCAGGCCATCTGTGGTATGGCAAAACAAGGAAAAGGACGTTGGAATCAATGGCCTGGAACATATCATCCCTCATGTCATCGAAGCATACAAACAAATCATCGGCGATTAGACGCACGAAGAAACACCTTCGGCTCACGAAGTCATGGCATTAATCGCGGCATGGACCGAACCATTCCTTGCTTATCTTCTCCGCTAAGAACTCCTGGATGACCAAATTGAGGCAAGACGCATAATGCGGTGCTCCTAGGCCTACAAGGTCCACGAGGGAGAGCTATACAAGAAAAGCACCAACAGAGTCCAACAATAGTGCATATCCAAAGAAGAAGGGAGGCAGCTCTTGGAGGAGATACATGCAGGAGTGGGCAGGCACCACGGAGCAGCTCTGGTCCTGGTAAATAAGGCTTTTCAAGCTAGATTCTTCTGGCCCACTTCTCGCGAAGGCACCCACACACTCGTTCAACATTGTGTTGGTTGTCAGATCTTTGCAAATCAAAGTCACATACCCCCAACGGCTCTTCGGATGATAACAATTACTTGGCCTTTCATTGTCCGTTGGGATGGACATGGTCGGACCACTCAAGGAGGGGAACAAGTAAAAGAAATACCTCCTAGGTATCATCGACAAATTCACTAAGTGGTTTGAAGCAAAACCAGTTACATCAGCTAAGTCCGTACCGATCATCGAGTTTATATCCGGCATGGTCCATCGTTAAGGTGTCCCCCATAGTATAATAGCGGACAATGAATCCAATTTCACAGCCCAGGAGGTAAACGACTGGTGCGCTAACATGGGCATCCGGTTTTATAACGCCTCAGTATGTCACCCATAGACCAATGGATAGGTCAAACGGGCCAATGGCCTTATTATGAGCGGTATTAAACCGTGCCTGGTCCATTCTCTAAAACAATCTGACTTCCATTGGGTTGAGGAGCTCGGCTCCGTATTATGGAGCATGCACACCACCCCTAACCGGCCAACGGGATACACACCATTCTTTATGGTGTATGGGGCAGAAGCAGTCCTCCCGTGCTATCTTATCCATGGCGCACCTAGAGTGCGCATGTATGAAGAAAATGAGGCCGAGCTAGATCGGTAGGACGACCTATATGCCTTGGAAGGGGATCACGGTATAGCTCGGGCCGCTCTACTTTTTATAAATAGCAGGGCCGACGCTTCCAGAGCAGGTAAGTTCGGACGAAGGCATATAATGTGGGAGAACTTGTCCTACGTCTCCCGGATAATCAAAAGCATAAACTCTCGCCTAAATGGGAGGGTCCTTTCATAATTGATGAAGTACTTGCATGAGGAGTATATCACCTTCGCAACCCACTGTACAATCGCCTCGAACTGAACCCATGGAACATGGCTCGTCTTCGGCGCTTCCACGGCTAGACCGGTGTCGTCACCCTTGCGAGTCCTTTTGTTCTTTGTTTTTTTGTTTCCTTTCTTTGCCTTTTTCAGAATGGTTAACACTTCTCAGGACGTGTTCGGCTAAACAGGGCTACGTTAGGACCTTTTTTTGGTATTCATCTACAAATGTATTACCGAGTCTCACCTAGGGGCTTCTTAACAAAGTCAATCAATAAACTCGTGCATCTATTCGTTTTTATCGTGAGTGCACCCTTCCAGAATCATTTATAAGCCACTATATGCATCAATTTGACTTAAGATTTGACCAAGCTGGGTTGCCTTGTTCCTAAGCTTACCCTCTATGTTCTTGATTGTTCGTCTAGGGCGTAAAGGGCGCACCTTTTTGATTGTTGCGACCGGGTCAACCCGGTATGCACCTCAGACGGTTGAAGCTGGAAGAAAGCATTCTTAAGACTGCTATCGGATTCGGGGCTCCGTAAAACCCACATGGTTCGAACACTAGGGCATGTGCGAGGATCTAAACCGGCTCAAAGTCTCAAGTTCGTCACCCTACGGCCTAGCTACGACGAGCGGATGCAAGCAAGGGAGAAAGTGGACTCGGAGATTGATGTCTACTACACAACCTTCTTCTTATAGACTCGTGTTGGGCCTCCAAGCGGAGAGTTTTGTAGGACAGTAGCAATTTTCCCTCAAGTGGACGACCTAAGGTTTATCAATCCATGGGAGGCATAGGTTGAAGATGGTCTCTCTCGAACAACCCTGCAATCAAATACAAGAAATCTCTTGTGTCCCCAACACACCCAATACAATGGTAAATTGTATAGGTGCACTAGTTCTGCGAAGAGATGGTGATGCAAGTGTAATATGGATGGTAGATATAGGTTTTTGCAATCTGAAAATATAAAAACAGCAAGGTAGCCAGTATCAAAAGTGAGCAAAAACGGTATTGCAATGCTTGAAAGCAAGGCCTAGGGTTCATACTTTCACTAGTATAGGTGCACTAGTTCTGCGAAGAGATGGTGATGCAAGTGTAATATGGATGGTAGATATAGGTTTTTGCAATCTGAAAATATAAAAACAGCAAGGTAGCCAGTCACAAAAGTGAGCAAAAATGGTATTGCAATGCTTGAAAGCAAGGCCTAGGGTTCATACTTTCACTAGTACAATTTCTCTCAACAATACCGACATAGTTGAATCATATGTAAATACCTCTCATGCGACAAAGGGTTCTCTACAAAGTCACCAATAGTGGAGAACAAACGAAGAAACTATTGCAGGGTACGAAACCACCTCAAAGTTAACTTTTCTGATCAATCTTATGAGATATCCCTATAAGTGTCATGAACAGCCCTAGCGTTCATACTAAAATAACACCTTAAGATACACATCAACCAAAACTCTAATGTCACCTACATACTCCAATGTCACCACAAGTACCCATGGGCTTGATTATATGATAGTCATCACACAATTTCAGATTCATCATGTTCAATCCAACACAAAGAACTTCAAAGACTGCCCCAAAGTTTCTACCGGAAAGTCAAGACAAAAACGTGTGCCAACCCCTATGCATAGATTCCCAAGGTCACGGAACCCGCAAGTTGATCAACAAAACATACGTCAAGTAGATCAATATAACATCCCATTGTCACCGCGGATATCCCATCGCAAGACATACATCAAGTGTTGTCAAATCATTAAAGACTTAATCCGATAAGAAAACTTCAAAGGGAAGACTCAATTCATCACTACAAGATAGAGAGGGGAAACTCCATATGATTTATGTATATCAATAAAGCTCGTGGTACATAAAGATCGTGCCATCTCAAGAACACGAGAGAGAGATCTAGCTAATGGTACATACCCTCAGCCTCAAGGGTTAACTACTCCCTCCTCGTCATGGAGAGCGTCGGGATGATGAAGATGGCATCCGGTGATGGTTTCCCCCTGCGGCAGGGTGCCGGAACGGGATCCCGATTGTTTTCTCGTGGCTCTAGAGGCTTGCAGCGGTAGAACTCCCAATCTAGGTTTCTTTCTGGTTTTTTTTGGACTTTATAGGAGCGCTTGGCGTTGGAATCATGTCAAGGGGACTCCCGAGGTGCCCACAAGCTTGCTAGGCATGGTCGCGCTTGGCAGGCTTGTGACTCCCTTGGGACTCTTCTCTAGTATGTTTTTGCTCCAGTATTTTTTATATTTTCCAAAAATATTCTCCGTAAATTTTCAGCCCATTCCGAGAACTTTTATTTCTGCACAAAAATGACACCATGGTAGTTCTGCTGAAAACAGCGCCAGTCCGGGTTAGTTCTAATAAAATCATACCAAAATCATATAGAATTATTGTAAACATGGCATGAATACTTCATAAATTATAGTTACGTTAGAGACGTATCAGCATCCCCAAGCTTAATTCCTGCTCGTCCTCGAGTAGGTAAATGGTAAATGAAATAGTTTATGAAGTGTGAATGCTAGCATAGTGCATAAATTTGATCAATGATAGTTCCAAACACTTTTTCTAGCATCATTATATATCATAAACAGTGGCTCATCTCATAACCATCTCAAGATGAAATAACCAGCTATTCATGCGTTAAAGTATAGACTAACAAACTATGCTTTCAGTCACCAAACAATTGCAATTCATCTTATTTTCACGAAGGGTCTATGTAAGAGCTTTGATTTAGCAAATTCCACTTACGCAACCATCATATAGTCTTACATGACTGCTAACACTCAAAGCATATTTTTAAAGCAAATGGCATTCGTCGAACACAACGAAAGATAGGGGCTTAAAGTTTTGACACCCAACTTATTAGTCATATAGATAATTGTCAACAATAATAATTCATGATCAAATATATTTGAATGGTCATATTTGCTAGGATCTTTCCCCAACACATGGCGCTTTCCATGAGAAAAAAGGCGAAATATAGGAAGTCGTGAAGATCACCATGACTCTTGCATAAAGGTAAGTACATGAAAGTAAAAGATAGGCCCTTCGCAGAGGGAAGCATTGATTTGCAGAGGTGCCAGAGCTCAAGCTTTTAAAACAGAGATGAATAATAATTTTGAGCGGTATGCTTTCATTGTCACCATAAGAACCGAGAGATCTCTGTATCTTCCATGCTAGATGCATTATAGGCAGTTCCCAAACAGAATGGTAAAGTTTTTACTCCCCCTCCACCAATAAATCACACTCCATGGCGAGCCAAATCCACGGGTAACGTCCATACCAAAAACATTCCTCGGGGAGTTTTGTTTAATTATTTGCATTTTTTTTCTTTCATTTCAGGACTGGGAATCCCTATTACCAGCCAGTTTCTCGTGAATGATAGTGAATCAACACATATTGCGAGAATAACCCACCTATCATGGAAGATACTGACAGCCTCTAGTTCCTATATGAGCGATTTGGGCATACAAAACAGAATATTATTTGAAGGTTTAGAGTTTGGCACATGCAAATTTACTTGGAACGGCAGGTAAATACTGCATATAGGTAGGTATGGTGGACTCATATGGAACAACTTTGGGTTTAAGGGTTTTTGGATACACAAGTAGTATTTCTACTTGGTGCGGAAGTTTTGGCTAATTTGAGGTTGAAGCAAGCACCACAAGTTGAAGGATCCATAACAAATATAACTTCTATACAAACATACCCAAGCATAACTCATTACGTTGTCTTCCTTGTCCAACTTCAACTAATTTGCTCAAGTTTGAAAATAACTAATGGGTATTCACAATCATAGAAGATGTCCAATATAGTATGTTTATATGTGAAACCTCTCTTCCTTCAATATACTTCCATGAATGGTTCAAGTGACCAATGCGGTGTTTGCTAACTTTCAATAAATTTTACCACCTATACTTCTTATATGTGACATCATTACTCCCCATGGAATAAGCATATAAAAAATTATAATTTTATATTTATGATATTCAATTCATTCAATGATTTACTAAAGGGATATAAGTGAAGCTCGAGAGTAAATGACAAAACTACTCCAAAACATATAAGTGAAGATCAATGAGTAGTCAAACAATTAAGTAGATACGTGAGGACTTCCTCTCTCTCTCTCTCTATCTCTCTCAATAAATATTTTCAGATCTGAATATTTTATTTAAACAGCAAACAAAACAAAAATATCACTCCAAGAATAGCATGCATCATGTGAACGAATAAAAATTTAGGCTCAACATAGGCTAACCAATAATTGACGAAGAGAGGTGGGATGCGTAGCATCACCAAGCTTTGATGCTTGAGACTTCTTGAAATATTTACTCAGGCTTCCATGGTAATCCCCAAGCTTGATCTATTGTATCTTGTTCAATTCTCTCATATCATGGTTTCACCTATTCTCAAAAACTTCATCCACACAAAACTCGAATAGAACTCGTGAGATAGTTTAGTACACATAAGAACAAATCAACACTTCATGTACTGAGAAGACAAGTTGCACAATATTTTGAAACATTATGTACTGTGTACTATCATTTCCACAATTTATATTTATGAATATAGGCTATGAAAACTATAGGATAAGTAGATAACAAAACTATCACAACAATCTGTCCAAACAGAACAGTTTGTAGAAATTTATGAAAATAGTGTACTTATGTAACTCAAACAATTATGAAACTTTAGGAAATGATATAAAATTTATATTAAAATACTGTTTAAAAATTTCAGAAACTTTCCACGTTCTAGTAAAATATGAAAATTCAAACACTGCAGCTGAAGTTTCGGTTTTTACACAGCACACATCAAAACATGCAATGCAAGCATCCTAAGGAAATTCTTAGAACTTTTCTTGAAAAACAAGATTATAAATAACACCTAACATAAACAACAAAATAAAATGACTCTCCAAGCAAAACTCATATTACGTGACGAATAAAAATATAGGTCCAAGTAAGATATACCGATAGTGTTGAAGACGAAAGACAGGATACATTCCGGGGCATCCCCAAGTTTAGGCGCTTGAGTATACCTTGGATAGTACATTGGGGTGCCTTTGGAATCCCCAAGCTTAGGTTCCTATCACTCCTTATTCTCCTTATATTGGTGTCTCACTCAAAACTGGAAAACTTCAATCACACAAAACATAACGGAACTTTGTGAGAAGGGTTAGTGTAATAAAGATAGATCATTCACTTAGGTACTGTCATGAAAAGATTCATAATTATTCCCACATTATACCTACTGTATTATATCATTCCCAAAATTTATATTACTCAATATAAGCTATAGGAACACCTGAAACAAGGAAACTATGCATGCAAAACAGAATTTGTTAGAAACAGAACAATTTGTAAAGATCTGAATGATAACCATACTTCCCTTACTCTAAAAATACTGAAAAATTAGGAAAACTCAATCAATTTTAATATAAATATTTTGTGGAAATTTCAGAATTTTTTGACGCTCCACTAATATCAGATAATTCATATACTGGACGCAAAACTTTCTGTTTTTGCACAGAATCTAACAAGCAAGTATGCACACTATCCAAAAGGCTTTACTTGGCACTTTTTTGAAATCAAAGACACAAAAAATGATTAATACAGTATATTAATCATCTAAAAACACAAAAAAATAAATTAAAAGTGTTGGGTTGTCTCCCAACAAGCACTTTTCTTTAATGCCTTTTAGCTAGGCATGATTATTTGAATGATGCTCGTATAGGAATAATAATGAAAAAAATGCAAAATAGAATCATGAATCTCATGACAAGCACATTTAATTCTAACACACTTCCTATGCATAGGGATTTTGTGAGCAACCTATTTATGGGAGCAAGAATCAACTAGCATAGGAAGGCAAAACAACCATAACTTCAAAATTTTGAACACATATAGAGGAAACTTGATATTATTGCAATTCCTACAAGAATATGTTCTTCCCTCATAATAGTTTTCAGTAGCATAATGAAGGAATTTCACAATATAACTATCAAATACAACATTATTCTCATGAACTACAAGCACAAAAATTTTATCAATCTACACATAAGCAAACTTCTTCTCATTCATAGTAGCGGGAGCAAACTCAACAAAATAACTATCCTGTGACACTTGATTGACATAACGACATTAAATATTAAAATCATGATAATAGGTTTCATGGTTTTCATTAATATTTATAGCATACATGTCAGCACAATAATCATCATATATAGGAGGCATGCCATCATCATAATAGTTTTGCTCATCAAACTTGGGGGGCTAAAAATATCATATTCGTCAAACTTAGCATGCCCAAGCTTGTGGCTTTGCATATCATTAGCATCATGGATATTCAAATAATTCATACTAACAATATTGCTATCATGCTCATCACTCAAAGTTTTAGTGCCACACATTTTAATAACTTCTTCTTCTAACACTTGAGCACAATTTTCCTTTCCATCATTTTCACTAAAGAAATTAAAAAGATGAAGCATATGAGGCAACCTCAATTCCATTTTTTTGTAGTTTTATTTTATAAAACCAAACTAGTGAAAAATAAGAAACTAAAATATTTGATTGCAAGATCTAAAGATAGACCTTCAAGCACTCACCTCCCCGGCAACGGCGCTAGAAAAGAGTTTGATGTCTACTACAAAACCTTCTTCTTGTAGACTCGTGTTGGGCCTCCAAGCGCAGAGTTTTGTAGGACAGTAGCAATTTTTCCTCAAGTGATGACCTAAGGTTTATCAATCCGTGGGAGGCATAGGTTGAAGATGGTCTCTCTCGAACAACCCTGCAATCAAATACAAGAAATCCCTTGTGTCCCCAACACACCCAATACAATTGTAAATTGTATAGGTGCACTAGTTCTGCGAAGAGATGGTGATACAAGTGTAATATGGACGGTAGATATAGGTTTTTGCAATCTGAAAATAAAAAAACAGCAAGGTAGCAAGTAACAAAAGTGAGAAAAAATGATATTGCAATGCTTGATAGCAAGGCCTAGGGTTCATACTTTCACTAGTGCATTTTCTTTCAACAATACTAACATAGTTGAATCAGATGTAAATACCTCTCGTGCAACAAAGAATTCACTCCAAAGTCACCAATAGCTGAGAACAAACGAAGAAATCATTGTCGGGTACGAAACCACCTCAAAGTTATCTTTTCTGATCAATCTTATTAGATATCCCTAGGGTTCGCACTAAAATAACACCTTAAGGTACACATCAACCAAAACCCTAATGTCACCTAGATACTCCAATGCCACCAAAAGTACCCATGGGCTTGATTATACGATATTCATCACACAATTTCAGATTCATCATGTTCAATCCAACACAAAGAACTTCAAAGAGTGCCCCAAAGTTTATCATGGAAAGTCAAGACAGAAACGTGTGCCAACCCCTATGCATAGATTCTCAAGGTCATAGAACCCGCAAACTGATCACCAAAACATACGTCAAGTGGATCAATAGAACATCCCATTGTCACTATAGATATCCCATCGCAATACATACATAAATTGTTCTAAAATCCTTAAAGACACAATCCCATAAGAATACTTCAAAGGGAAAACTCAATTCATCACAACAACATAGAGAGGGGAAAACTCCATATGATTCACCTATATCAATAAAGCTCGCGGTACATCAAGATCGTGTCATCTCAAGAACACAAGAGAGAGAGAGCAAACACATAGCTACTGGTACATAGCCTCAGCCCTGAAATAAACTACTCCCTCCTCGTCATGGACAGCACCGGGATGATGAAGATGGCCTCTGGTGATGGTTTCCCCCTCTGGCAGGGTGCCAGAACGGGCTCCCGATTGGTTTTTCGTGGCTGTACAGGCTTGGGGCGGCGGAACTCCCGATCTAGGTTTCTTTCTGGTTTTTTTGGATTTATAGGAGTGCTCGGCGTTGGAATCATGTCAAGGGGACTCCCGAGTGGCCCACAAGCTTGCTAGGCATGGCCAGGGGGATGGTCGCGCGTGGCAGGCTTGTGACTCCCTCGGGACTCTTCTCTGGTGTCTTTTTTCTCCAGTATTTTTTGTATTTTCCGTAAATATTCTTCGTAATTTTTCAGCCCATTCCAAGAACTTTAATTTCTGCACAAAAATGACACCATGGTAGTTCTACTGAAAACAACATCTGTCCAGGTTGGTTCTAATGAAATCATACCGAAATCATATAGAATTATTGTAAACATGGCATGAATACTTCATAAATTATAGATACATAGGAGACATATCGAAGATTTACCCAGGTCGGGCCACCTTGCGGTGTAATACCCTACTCCTACTTTGTGGGGGATTGGCCTCACGAGGAGGCTAAGGATGTACTAGTACAGTGGTAGGGTAGCCTCACAAGGACCTTTGGTGGTGATGAACTAGCTCTACTCAACCTGCCCTCTACGATGGGAGTGGGTGGCTATTTATATCGGCCACGGTCCTCTTCCTTTATTGCACAGGCGGGAAGGGATCCACAATGGCCAAATTTGAAAGGGGACAGGAGGTACATCCTATCGTGCGAAAGGTGGTCTTCGCCTGCAAAGCTTCGAGGGGTGACGCGGTGGTGGGATCAACGATGACATTCGTCCTGCCGAGCTCGTGGTCTTGGTCTCGCTGCACTGGGAAGGAAATCTTTGGGGGTTCCTTGGGAACCCGCGTATGTCCTTTTCTCCTTAGCACCAAAAAGGAAACGGTCCTCCTCCTGCGCCTTCTGGCGCCCGCCTGGCTTCACCATCAGAACCAACGTCATCCCGTCCTTGGGAGGCTGGGAACTTTCATAGGAATATCTCATCCTCGAGAGGCAACCTAGGGGACGCCACTCTCCGAAGGTATTGACGTCGTCCTCCTCACAAGGCAGGGGGCCCTCGCAAGGGTCTTGACACGAGGAACTCATCGTTGGGCCGTATCGGGCCATGATGGTGGGCCACGCACTGAGCCATAGGCAGGCAAGTCTGGGTACCCCCGGTCCTAGAATGCCGACAGTAGCTCCCGGGCGCAAGGCGTGCTGACCCTAGCTTCGAGACGAAGGCTAGGAGGGAAGGGTGAAGCACGGTGGGCCCCTAACCACGTTCCAGCGCATGGCGCTCGGTGGGTCGCTAGACCTCTCCTTCTCCGTGAGGTCTGGGGAACCGCCTCGAGTCGGGTCGATTCATGGCCTACACACCACCTCGGTCATCATTGCTCCTCCTTGATTATTGTCGCCTTCCTGTCATTCTATCACCTTAGTCCCACGCTGATGTGACCTGCCAAGGGAACGAGGTGACACGAGACAGAGCCGCCCATGAGTTGAGTATGACACATGACACCCGAGGGGCTTACGTCGCCACCGCTCATCACGAAGCCTCGGGGACATCGGTTGCGCCTATAAACCTGCCCCACCTGGGGGCAGTTCCATCCTCACTTGCCTTCTTGTGTGTCTCTTTCCATTCTACCCGCCCACTTCGTCAGAATAATTGTCTTCTTCCAGCTTTCTTCTTCCAATGGCGTCCAGGGAGAGTGCTCCCAGCGCCGGGGCGCGAGCGGGATCCTCCATGCCGCCACCGCCTCCGTGGAGCGGCGGTAGCCAAGCTTCGAAGCCAGTGTAGGCATGCCATCGCTGGGCCGCCACCGACGAGTAAGTGCACTGGCTCCTTCGTATTTCTTGCGCATCCCGTCTGTCTTGTAGAGCCTGACCATCGATCTTCCTTTGGGCGCCCATGCCCAAAAGGCGCATGCTTGACGCGCTCCAAGGCAAGGTAGATGCCCTAAGGACCCAGAAGTTGGACGCCAAGGCCGCGCTATGGGGCCACGCTAAGGGGCGAGGAGGACACCAAGGCGGAACTGGCGTCACTCCAGGCCCAGTTCGAGGGGGGCATGAACACCGTCTAGGCAGCTAAGGACGATGCAGCGCATGTGAGGATGATGGAGGCGTCGGTCCATGCCGGTGGCCGGTCCTTGTGGAGCGTGGGGTCCTCCCCTGGGCATGGGCTGGAGCCCTTCCCTTTGAAGCCACGACACGGCTCGTCGTGGGCTTCCACTTGGGGGGGGGGGCAGAGTGTGTACATTGCCTAACTCATTGTTATGTGAGAGTGTCATGGCGGCATAAGTGGATGGTCACCACAGGCGCAAGCTCAGGAATTGTCAACCCGGTCTTCAGATGTTTCTGCATGTTCAGGCGCCGGAGCCGCCTGCATACGAATGCCTTCGTACACCATGTGGCCACAGGGGTGTTGTTGCGTGCCCTTACGGTCCAAACATGGGCGCCGTGTCACGCCTCGCATGTCCGCAAGGGCACGTCTACAGGAGAGCCGTTGTTCACCACTTACCTGTTCAGCGGCCGCGTGCCCCTACGACCCAAGCATAAGCGTCATGTCACGCACCGCGCTTCCGTAGAGGCACGTCTGCATGGGGCGAGTCGTCGTTCATACCTTGGGCACGAAGCTCAGGAGCTCATGCTCTGGTCTTCAGATGTTCCAGCACATTTTGGTGCGGGAGCGTCCCACGTGCGAGCACCATCGCACACTGCGCGGTCACAGCAGGGTCGTTGCGTGCCCTTACGGTCCAAACATGGGCGCCATGTCGTGCCCCACGTGTCTGTAAGGGCATGTCTGGGGGTGCTATTTACCGTTACGTGTCCAGCGGCTGCGTGCCCCTATAGCCCAAACATGAGCGTCGTGTCATGCCCCGCGCGTCCGTAGGGGAACATCTGCACGGGACTGGTCATTCGCGAGCCGAGCCGTCTTCCGTTCCTCTGCACGCGACTGTTCACTTAGGGGGTGTGGCACTAAGTTAGATAATCAGCGGGTGGCCAACCCGTGGATCAGTGCTCGGAGCCTAGATTTTTTGATGATTCACTGCAAGGATGGATCCAACACAAACGTCGTGCTCATCCTCGAGTAGGTAAATGGTCAAAAAAGAATTTTTGATGTGGAGTGGTACCTAACATATTTATCCATGTAATATTTTTTATTGTGGCATGAATATTCAGATCCGTAAGACTCAAAACAAAAGATTAATATTGATATAAAAACAATAACGTTTCAAGGATACTAGTAAAGCAATTGTATCTCTTCAAAATATATTGGCCAAAGAAAGTTATCCCTACAATATCATATGGTTTGGCTATGCTCCATCTTCCCCACACAAAGTATTTATATCATGCACAACCCCGATGAAAAGTCAATCAATTGTTTTCACACCTTTATTTTATCAAACCTTTTCAACTATCACACAATACATGAGTGTGAGCCATGGATATAGCACTATAGGCGGAATAGAATATGGTGGAGGTTGTCAAGGAAAGGGAGAAAATAGTCTCACATCAACTAGGCGTATCAAGGGCCTATGGAGATACCCATTAATAGGTATCAATGTGAGTGAGTAGGGATTGCCATGCAATGGATGCAATAGATCTATAAGTGTATGAAAGCTCAAAAAGGAACTAAGTGGATGTGCATCATGAAGAAAAAATCCACTAGTTATATGAAAGTGACAAAATAGGAGACTCTCTATCATGAATATCATGGTGCTACTTTCAAGCACAAGTGTGGAAAAAGATAGTAGCAATGTACCTTCTCTATTTTCTCTCATTTTTTATTGGTGGGCATCTAAGGCCTCTTTTATTCTATTTTTTTGGGCTTCACTGGCCTCTTTTATTTTTTCATAAAGTTGGGAATCTCATCCCCACTTGTGAGGGAATCATAGCTTCCATCATCCTTTCCTCACATGGGACATGCTCTAATAATGATAATCATCACACTTTTATTTACTTACAACTCAAAAGAAAATTACAACTCGATACCTATGACAAAATAAGACTCTATATGCAATGCAATATGGAAGTGATGGTGCAAGTCATAAAAGGAAACGGTGGAATTTGCATGGCAATATATCTCGGAATGGCTATGGAAATGCCATAATAGGTAGGTATGGTGGCTGCTTTGAGGAAAGATATATGGTGGCTGTTTTTAGGAAGGTATATGGTGGCTGTTTTGAGGAAGGTATATGGTGGCTGTTTTGAGGATGGTGTTTCTTGTACCGGTGAAAGTTGCGCGGTACTAGAGAGGCTAGCAAAGGTGGAAGGGTGAGAGTGCGTATAATCCATGGACTCAAAATTAGTCATAAAGAACTCACATACTTGTTGCAAAATTCTATTAGTCATCAAAGCAAAGTATTAAACACATGCTCCTAGGGGAGAGGTTGGTAGGAGTTAACCATCGCGCACTCCCGACCCTCACACAAAGGTCTAAAATCTATAAATATGTCATGCTCCGACTTACTTACACAACGGTTCACCATACGTGCATGCTACAGGAATCACAAACCTTTGCACAAGTATTTTTACCAAATCACAATTACTACCTAACATGACTCTTAAGATTACCATCTTTATATCTCAAAACTTTATGCAAGGAATCAAACTTCTCATAAATACTCAATGCACTTAATATGGAAGTTTTTATTATATCCCTCTTAGATGCCTATCATATTAGGACTAAATTCATAAGCTAGACCAATTACCATGCTATTTAGAGACTAACAAAATAATAAATGAGGTACGAGAGTTCAAGTATTTCTATAAAATGCAAACACCCGCGTGCTCTAACAGACATAAGTGAAGCACACAGAGCAAAATTGCCTAACTCAAAAGATATAAGTGAAGAACATAGAGCATTCTAAAAAATTCACGATTCAGCATGTCCTTCTCAAACAAATTGTTCATCAAGGATGGTTGCATCAAACTAACAAGCAAAGACTCATATCATACAAGATGCTCCAAGCAAAACATATATCATGTGGTGAATAAAAATATAGCCTCAAGTAAATTTACCGATGGATTGAAGATGAAAGAGGGGACGCCTTCTGGGGCATCCCCAAGCTTAGGCTCCTTGGAATCCTTGAATATTGATTGGGGTTCCTTGGTCATCCCCAAGCTTATTCTCTTGCCACCCTTTCAACATAGTCCATCAAATCTTTACCCAAAACTTCAAAACTTCACAACAAAAAACATAACAGAAAACTTGTGAGATCCATTAGTATAAGAAAATAAATCACCACTTTAGGTACTGTCTTGAACTCATTATTTATTTATATTGGTGTTATACCTACTTTATTCCAACTTCTCCATGGTTCATACCCCATGATACAACCCAAAGATTCATCAAAATAGGCAAACAACTCAAAGAAAACAAAATCTGTAAAAAACAGAACAGTTTGCAGCAATCTGAAAACTTTGTATACTTATGTAAC
This sequence comes from Hordeum marinum, assembly GCA_022496015.1. Classification (NCBI taxonomy): domain Eukaryota; kingdom Viridiplantae; phylum Streptophyta; class Magnoliopsida; order Poales; family Poaceae; genus Hordeum; species Hordeum marinum. The sequence goes on from CM039677.1 coordinate 326,147,398, forward strand.
TCAAAAAATTATTAAACATTAGGAAAACATGTTAAATTTATATATCAATCTTGTGTCAAAATTTCAGACTCATTCGACGCTCCAAAAAATTAAGAAAATTCTTGCACTGAGCGTAGAAGTTTCTGTTTTTCAGCAAGATCAAATCAACAACTACCATAGATCACCCCAAAGGTTTTACTTGGCTAAAAAATAATTAAAAGACCAAAACACAATTACTACATAACTAATAATGTGTTAAACACTCAAAAATATAAGCAAAAACAGACCACAGAAATAAAATTGGGCTGCCTCCCAACAAGTGCTACTGTTTAACGCCCCTAGCTAGGCATAATGATTTCAATGATGCTCACATAAAAAGGTAGTAATTGAGATATGAAAAATAGCATAATGAATAGAATTAAAAACAAATTTAAGTATAACCCACTTCCAATGCATAGGGATTTTGTGAGCAAACAATTTATGGGAACAAGAATCAACTAGCATAGGAAGGCAAAACAAGCATAACTTCAAAACTTTGAACACATAGAGAGGAAAATTGATATTATTGCAATATCTATAAGCATATGTTCCTCCCTCATAATAAATTTTAGTAGCATCATTAAGTAATTCAACAATATAAATATCACATAAATCATTCTTTTCATGATCAATTATAGCATACGTGTCATGACCAAATCTTAGGGAACAAAAAATATCATCTTCATCAAGCATAACATCCCCAAGATTGTTGTTTTCCATATCATTAGCATCATGGACATTTAGAGAATTCATACTAAAAACATGGCAATCATTATTTTGATTCAAGGAACTATCATGAATCTCCTTATAAATTTCTTCTTTCAATACTTCAGCGAAAATTTCAGATTCATGATTTTCAAAAAAAACTTCATAGAGATAATCAAGTACACTCAACTCACTAGAAATTGGTTCATAATAATTTGGTATTTTTAAAATATTAGCAAGTGGATGAGGATCCATATCAATAGATTTTTAGCAAGCGAAGAGGCAAGCAAATAGAAGGCACATGGTAACACAAGCAAAGATAGGAAACAAGAGACGAACGGAAGAAGGGCGAATAAAAAGGAAAATCTTTTTGGTATTTTCTAAAAATCATTTTAGAAGTGAGGGAGAGGAAAACGAGAGGCAGATGGCAAATAATGTTAATGCAAGAGATGAATTTGTGATGGGTACTTGGTAGGCTTGCTGTGTATCCTCCCCGGCAATGGCGCCAAAAATCCTTCCCTCAACCTCTTGAGCTTGCGTTGGTTTTCCCTTGAAGAGGAAAGGGTGATGCAGCAAAGTAGATAAGTATTTCCCTTAGTTGTTGAGAACCAAGGTATCAATCCATTAGGAGGAACAAGCAAGTCACCAATGGATGCACCTACACAAACAATCAAACTCTTGCACCCAATGCTATAAAGGGATTGTCAATCCCTTCACGATTATTTGCAAGGATTAGATCTTATAGAGATAGATGTAAATGGGAATAGAAAATAAAAGGTAAATAAATTGTAGAAAATATTTTTGGTATTTTTGGTTTATAGATCTGAAAGTATATTATGGAAAGTAGTCCCAGGGGCCATTGGTTTCACTAGAGGCTTCTCTCTCGAAGGAAAATATCATGGTGGGTAAACAAATTACTGTCAAGCAATTGATAGAAAAGCGAATAATCATGTAGTTATCCAAGGCAATGATCATGCATATAGGCATCACATCCGTATCAAGTAGACCGAAACGATTTTGCATCTACTACTATTTCTCCACACATCTACCGACTCCTGCCTGCATCTAGAGTATTGACTTGACGAAGAACATAGTAACGCATTAAGAAAGATGACCTGATGTAGAGTGATAAACTAAAGCAATATGATGAAAAACCCATCTTGTTACCCTTGATGGCAACAATACAATACGTGCCTCACTACCCCTACTATGTCATTGGGTGAGGACACCACAAAATTAAACCCAAAACCAAGCACTTCTCCCATTGCAAGAATTACCAATCTAGTTGGCCAAACCAAACCAATAACTCAAAGAGACTTGCAAGGATATGAAATCCTGCATATAAGAATTCAAAGGAGATTCAAATAAGATTCATGGATAATCTGAACATAAACGCACAATTCATCGGATCTTGACAAACATACCACAAAAGAGGATTACATCGGATAGATCTCCATGAAGATCATGAAGAAAATGGTAATGAAGATCAAAGAGAGAGAAGAAGCCATCTAGCTACTAGCTATGGATCGGTAGGTCTATGGTGGACTACTCGCGCATCATCGGAGGGGAAATGTTGTTGATGTAGATGCCCTCCGTGATCGAAATCCCCTCCGACAGACTACTGGAAAAGGCTCCAAGATTGGATATCTTGGGAACGGATGCTTCTAGTGGCGGAAATGTATTTTCATGGCTTTTTTATGTTGGGGGAATATTTGGGAATTTATAGGCCAAAGATTAGGGTGAGAGACCTGCCGGGAGACGGCAAGCCACCTAGGCACGGCCAGGTGGGGCAATGCCTAGCAGGCTTGTGACTCCTTGGCAGGTTTCCTACCGTGCATTGCAAGCCTGGTTGATTTGTTTCCTTCCAGAAAAATTCCTTCCAAAGGTTTTATTCCGTTTGGACTTCATCTAATATTCCATATCTGCAAAACTCAAAAACAAGGAAAAAACAGAAACTGGCACTAGGCTCTAGATTAATAGGTTAGACCCAAAAATAATATAAAATAGAATATTAATGCATATAAAACATCCAAAATAGATAATATAATAGCATGCCAGCATCAAATATTATAGATACGTTGGAGACGTATCATGCCCTGGCACCTCGCGGGCTCGCGAGACCTGCGTTTTCTCTTGCTCATCGCCCTCGGGAGCACCAGACCCTTTTGCTCCTGGCACCTCATGCCTTTCTCCTTGCTCTCGAGGTCGTGCATCGCAGCACTCCTTCGTACGTTGCCTGGGCGCCTCCCCCTTCACGCCGACTGATCGTGAGCTTTCCAAGTGACAACCCCTGAGCCCTTCCAGGGGGAGGTGCAGGGCCCGTCCTCCTATGCGGAAGAGGGATGCACCCCAGTTGTAGATGAGGGGCCAGAGACGCCGGCGGTGGGGGCTCTAGTCCCTAGGCGACTCTTGGGGAGGAGCTGCCTGATGGCATGGTTACAGGTTGGGATCCACGCACCGCCTAGGACGATTGTGTGGGGCTCCTGGAAGCCCCCTGCCCCGCTATCCTGCTAGTGGTCGTCCTTTCCTTGTGGTGGCGGCAACAGGGGAAGACCGGCCCTACCCTGAGGCTGGACCTCCTCAAGATGGCCGCGCCAAGGTTCGCCAAGAGGCTCGCCTCGCCCATGGCCTTCATGATACCAGTCCTGCTGGTTTCACCATGGATCACGGTTGTCCCAACGGTCGTTGCCATTGCCGCGATGCTCCGGGAGGCGGCCGAAGCGCTCGTCTCAATGCTCCCTGAGCTCTAGGCAATTGTTGGTGTTGTGTGTGTTGGTGTAGTGGAAGACGCAGAATGGGCGGCTACACCTGTGGTCTGTCTCTAGGAGAGCATAGCGGGAGACACAGCCCGCCTCGGCCCTGGTGGACTTGTACACCAAGTTGAGCTTCGTGGGGGGTGCATGGGCGCCATGATGTGGTCGCGGCATCGTCTAGTGGCTCGACTTGGTGGAGCCACGCATGGGCTCCACGTGCGGCTGGTCACTTAGGCACGTGTCCCACCTGGGCCCATGATCAAGACTTCGCGGGGGAGAAGGAGGAGGCCGCGTGATGCGAGCCACATTGCCCTCCGAGAAGAGCGAGTGGAGGGGCGAGCGATAAGCACTGAGGCTTCGCTAGCGGTGTTTGCAGGCTCGGCGACGCGACTGAGCTAATCTTCAGAGGGATCCTCGTCTAGGTGGTAGCGGAGCAGCTCTCGCGCCGTGAGCTGAGTGGTTGGTGCATTCGCCGATCCGTCGTGGGAGCGAGAAGGTGACGTCATGGCAAGAACGGAGGACAAATTGGTGGTGTAGTCGTTGTGCCGCTCAAAGGGTGGCAGCGGCGAGCCCTGCTGCTCCAGGACAGTCAGGCTAGTAAAGACGTTGGCCGTCGGAGGAGTGGAGTGGCGCTGGGCAACGAGAGCGGCCCTACGCTCGGCACGAACACGGTGGGTGTCGGCCATGGGAGTGACAGAGTGGAGACGGGGTTGAATCGGAGAAGATTTCGACATGCCCCTACCTGGCGCGCAAAATGTCGGATTCGGGGATCCGCAAAACCCACAAGGTTCGAACACTAGGGCGTGTGTGAGGATCTAAACCGGCTCAAAGTCTCGATCTCGTCACCCTACGACCTAGCTACGACGAGTGGATGCAAGGGAGGGATAAAGTGGACTGAGAGATTTGCCCAGGTTTGGGACACCTTGCGGTGTAAAACCCTACTCCTGCTTTGTGGTCGATTGGCCTCCTGAGGAGGCTAAGGATGAACTAGTACAGTGGTGGGGTGGCCACACGAGGACCTTTGGTGGTGATGAACTAGCTCTACTCAACCTTCCCTCTACGATAGGAGTGGGTGGCTATCTATAGGGGCCACAGTCCTTTTCCCTTATTACACAGGCAGGAAGGTATCCACAACGGACAAATTTGAAAGGGGAAAGGAGGTATATCCTATCGTGACGAAAGTGTTGGGGAACGTTGCATGGGAAACAAAACAAATCTTCGCACACGCAAGATCTATCCATTGTGATGAGCATCTATGAGAGGGAGAGTGGATCTACATACCCTTGTAGATCGCTAAGCAGGAAGCATTAAGAAACGCGGTTGATGTAGTCGAACATCTTCGCAATCCAAATCACCGAGTGTCCCGCGATCCAATCACGATATGTCCCGATCTAGCGCCGAATGGACGGCACCTCCGTGTTCAGCAGACGTACGGCTCGATGATGATCTCTGCCTTCTTGATCCAGCAAGAGGGAGGGGTGACGTATATGAGTTCTTCAGCAGCGCGACGGCGTGGCGGCGATGATGGTGGAACTATTCCAGTAGGGCTTTGCCCAAGCACTGTTGAAACGATCTAGAGGAGAGGGTAGCACATGGCTTATTTATGTTATGAAAAACCCTCAATACCTCCAGTATATATAGGAGGAGGGAGGGAGGAGACTTAGCCTTCAAGGGGCCAACCCTTGGTTCGGCCGAAGAGGGAGGAGGAGGAGTCCTCCTCCAATCCTAGTAGGATTAGGACTCCTTCTCTCCCACTTGGAAACCTTCTTTCCACCTTGGGTTTCTCCTCCTAGACGCATGGGCCTCTTGTGGGACTTAGGCCAGCCCACTAAGGGTTGGTATACCTCCTCCCACAGCACATGTAGCCTCTTGGGTCGAAACACCCCTCCCGATGGTCCCCTGGTACCCACCTGGCACTCCCGGTACACTACCGATGAGCCTGAAACTTTTTTGGTGACCAAAATAGGACTTCCTATATATCAATCTTCACCTTCGTACCATTCCGGATCTCCTCTTGACGTCCGAGATCTCATCTGGGACTCCGAACAACCTTCAGTCAGTAACATACATAACTCTATACTACTGAAACGTCACTGAACCTTAAGTATACAAACCCTATAGGTTTGAGAACTATGTAGACATGACCGAGACACCTCTACGGTCAATAACCAATAGTGGGACCTAGATGTCCATATTTATCGGTTGAACCTCTGTGTCAAGGATTCAGTTAATCCTGTACATTGTTCCCTTTGTTCTTCGGTATGTTACTTGCCCAATATTCGACCATCGATATCTCTATACCTAGTTCAATCTCGTTACCGGCAAGTCCCTTTACTCATTCAGTAATACAAGATCTCGTGGTTAACACTTTAGTCACATTGCTTTCAAGGCTTGTTGTGATGTTGTATTACCAAGTGGGCCATAAGATACCTCTCCGTCACATGGAGTAACAAATCCTAGTCTTGATCCATACCTGCTCAACAGACACTCTCGGAGATACCTGTAGAGCACCTTTATAGTCACCCAGTTACGTTGCTATGTTTGATACACACAAGGCACTCCTCTAGTGTCAGTGAGTTGTATGATCTCATAGTCATAGGAACAGATAGTTGACATGCACAAAACTGTAGCAATAAATTGACATGGTCATATGCTATCTTTACACTTTGGGTCTTGTCCATCACATCATTCTCCCAATGATGTGATGCCATTATCAAATGACATCTGATGTTAGTGGCTAGCAAACCTCGACCATGTTTGATCAACGAGCTAGTCTACTAGAGGCACACTAGGGACAAAGTGTTGTCTATGTATCCACACATGCAATGTGTTTCCAATCAATACAATTATATCATGGATAATAAATAATTATCATGAACAAGGAAACATAATAATAACCATTTGATTATTGCCTCTAGGGCATATTTCCAATAGTCTCCCAGTTGCACTAGAGTCAATAATCTATCTCACAGCACTATGTGATGCATATTGTAATGAATCGAAGACCCATACAGTTCTGGTGTTGATGATGTTTAGCCCTTGGAAGAGGTTTAGTCAACGGGTCAGTAACATTCAGATCTGTGTGCACTTTGCAAATATTTATGTCCTCCTCCTTGATGTACTCGTAGATGGAATTAAAGCGTCGCTTTATGTCTTTGGTCCTCTTGTGAAACATTGGTTCATTGGCCAAGGCAATGGCACTAGTGTTGACACAGAACAGATCCACTGGATTCAGTGCACTGGGCACTACTCCAAGATCTCTCATGAACTCCTTCATCCAAACACCTTCCTTTGGTGCTTTCGAGGCCGCGATGTACTCCGTTTCACAAGTAGAATCGGCTACCATGCTCTGCTTGGAACTGCACCAGCTTACCGCTCCCCCATTAAGAATAAATACGTATCCGGTTTGTGACTTAGAGTCATCTGGATCAGTGTAAAATCTTGCATCGATGTAACCCTTTATCTTCTACAGTCACTCGGCATTGAGTCTTACTCAACTTCACACCTTGTAACATAGGCAAGAACCCATTCTTAGACAGATCCATTTTGAACTTCTTCAAAACTTTATCAAGGTATGTGCTCTGTGAAAGTCCTATTAAGCGTCTCGATCTATCTCTATAGATCTTGATGCCTAATATGAAAGCAGCTTCTCCTAGGTCCTTCATTGAAAAACTTTAGTTCAAATATTCCTTCATGCTTTCCAGCATTTCTATATTGTTTTCAATCATCAATATGTCATCCACATATAATACTAGAGATGCTATAGAGCTCCCACTCACTTTCTTGTAAATACAAGCTTCTCCATAAACTTGTATAAACCCAAACACTTTGATCACATCATCAAAGCGCAGATTCGAACTCCGAGATGCTTGCACCAGCCCATAAATGCATCGCTGGAGTTTGCAATTATTTTTAGCATTCTCTAGATCGACAAAACCTTCCGGTTGTATCATATACAACTCTTCCTTAAGGAAACCATTAAAGAACGATGTTTTGACATCCATCTGCCAAATTTCATAGTCAAAATATGCAGCTATTGCTAACATGATTCTCACGGACTTAAGCATCGCTACAGGTGAGAAGGTCTCATCGTAGTCAACTCCTTGAACTTGTGAAAAACCCTTTGCCACAAGTCGAGATTTATAGACGGTGACATTACCGTCCACGTCTGTCTTCCACTTAAGGATCCATTTGTTCTGAATGGCCTTTCGCCCTTCAGGTAAGACTTCCAAAGTCCATGCTTTGTTTTCATACATGGATCCCATCTCGGATTTCATGGCCTCTAAACATTTCTCACAATTCAGGCCAATCATCGCTTCTTCATATCTCGTAGGTTCAACGTTGTCTAACAACATGACCTCTAAGACAAGGTTGCCGTACCACTCAGGAACAGCACGCGCCCTTGTCGACCTACGAGGTTAAATAGTAACTTGATCCAAAGCTTCATGATCATCATCATTAACTTCATCTTCAACCGCCGTAGGCTCCACAAAAACATTTTTCTACGCTGCGCTATTCTCTGGTTGAATCAGAGGTTCAACAACCTCATCAAGTTCTATCTTCCTACCACTCAATTCTTTCGAGAGAAACTCTTTCTCAAGAAATGATCCGTTTTTAGCGACAAACACTTTGCCTTCAGATCTGAGATATAAGGTATACCCAACTGTCTCTTTTGGCTATCCTATGAAGACGCATTTTTCCACTTTGGTTTCCAGCTTTTCATGCTGAAGCTTTTTGACATAAGCATCACATCCCCAAACTTTAAGAAGCGACGACTTTGGCTTCTTGTCAAACCACATTTCATATGGCATCGTCTCAATGGATTTTAATGGTGCCCTATTTAAAGTGAATGTATCTGTCTCTAATGCATAACCCCAAAACGATAGTGGCAAATCGGCAAGAGACATCATAGAATGCACCATATCTAATAAGGTTCGATTACGACGTCCGGACACTCCATTACGCTGTGGTGTTCCAAGCGGTGCTAATTGTGAAACAATTCCACACTGTCTTAAGTGAAACAATCTTCTTGTTACGACGATTCTCAACTTCACTCTAAAATTGCTTGAACTTTTCAAACATTCCATACTTGTGTTTCATTAAGGAAATATACCCATCTCTACTTAAGTCAGGAATGAAGGTGAGAAAATAATGATATCCACCACGCGCCTCAATGCTCATCGGACCGCACACATTAGTATGTATGATTTCCAACAAGTCACTTGCCCGTTCCATTGTTCCAGAGGACGGCATTTTAATCATCTTGCCCATGAGGCATGGTTCACATGTGTCAAGTGTTTCGAACTCAAGTGACTCCAAAAGTCCATCACCATGGACCTTCTTCATGCATTTTATACCTATATGACCTAAACGGCAGTGCCACAAGAAAGTGGTACTATCATTATCAACTCTACATCTTTTGGCATCAATGTTTTGAACATCTGTATCATCACTATCGAGATTCAATATGAATAAACCCCTCACATTGGGTGCATGACCATAAAAGATATTACTCATATAAATAGAACAACCATTATTCTCTGATTTAAATGAGTAACCGTCTCATAATAAACAAGATCCAGATATAATGTTCATGCTTAACGCTAGCACTAAATAACAATTATTCAGGTTCATCACTAATCCCGATGGTAATCAAATAGCGAGCATGTCGATGGTGATCACATCAACCTTGGAACCATTTCTCACATGCATCGTCATTTCGTCCTTTGCCTGCCTTCGTCCATTCCGTAGTTCCTGTTTTGTGTTGCAAATGTGAGCAACCGAACCGGTATCAAATACCCAAGCACTACAACGAGAGTTGGTAAGGTCCACATCAATAACATGTATATGATATATACCTTGTTTGTTGTTGGCCGCCTTCTTGTCAGCCAAATACTTTGGGCAGTTCCGCTTCCAGTGACCAGTTCCCTTGCAATGAAAGAACTCAGTTTTTGACTTGGTTCCAGCCTTGGGTTTCTTCACAGGAGGAGCAACTTCTTTGCCACTCTTCTTAGAGGTGCCCTTCTTGACCTTTCTATTCTTCTTGAAACTAGTGGTTTTATTGACCATCAACACTTGATGCTCCTTCTGAATCTCAGACTCAATGACTTTTAACATCGCAAACTGCTCGACGACTGACTTGTTCATCCCGTGCATGTTATAGTTCAATATGAATCTCTTGTAGATAGGTGGCAATGATTGTAGAACTCTGTCAGTGATCGCCTCTACCGAAAGGGGCATCCCCAATTCAGCCAGACAGGTAGAATTCCCAGATATTCTGAGTATGTGTTCACTGACAGACCCGTTCTTCTCCATTTTGCAAGCGTAGATCTTATCGGAGGTCTCATACCTCTCGATCCGGGCATTCTTCTGAAAGATAAACTTCAACTCCTAGAACATATCATGTGCTCCATGACATTGAAAACGTCTTTGATGTCCCGGTTGTAAGCCATACAACATTGCGCATCAAAACGTGTCTGCCAGGCGTTCGCAACGTCTGCAGACTCACCTGGAGCGGGTGGATCACCAAGCGGTGCATCAAGGACATAAGCCTTCTGAGAAGCCATGAGGATAATCCTCAGATTAAGGGCACAGTCCACAAAGTAACTTCCATCACCTTTCAACTTAGCTTTCTCTAGGAACGCATTAAAATTTAGGGGTGCTATTGCGTGAGCCATTGATCTACAACATAAATATGCAAAGGTTACTAAGACTGTTGTTTAAGATAATGAATTTAGTTAATCAAATTACTAAAGCTCCCACTCAAATTGACATCCCTGAGGTCATCTGAGTGATACATGATCCAAATTCACAACCTCTTGTCCGATCATCACGTGAGTTGAGGTGGTTTCGATGGTGAACATCATCATGTTGATCATATCTACTATATGACTCATGTTTGACTAGTCGGTCTCTTGTGTTCCAAGGCCATGTCTGTACATGCTAGCCCGTCAAGTTTAACCCGAGTGTTCCACACGTGCAGCGCTAGCTTACACCCGTTGTATGTGAATGTAGAGTCTATCACGCCCGATCATCACGTGGTCTCTCGACACAACAAACTTTCACAATGGTGCACACTCGAGGAGAACACAATTTATCTTGAAATTCAAGTGAGGGGTCACCTTATAATGCTACCATTGTCCTAAGCAAAACCAGGTGCATAAAAGGATTAACATCACATGCAAATCATAAGTGACATGATATGCCCATGAACTTGTGCTTTTGATCTCCATCTTTAAAGCACCGACATGATCTCCATCATCACCGGCATGACACCATGATCTCCATCATCTTGATCTCCATCAACGTGTCGCCATCGGAGTTGTCATGCCGACTTTTGCTTCCATGACTATTGCTAACTCATAGCGATAAAGTAAAGCGAAACAACAAAAATAATTAAAGACAACCCTATGGCTCATGCCGGTTGCCGTACTCATCGACATGCAAGTCGTGATATTCTATACAATACATTCATATCATACATCACATATATCTCATCATGTAATTGTCCATATCACATCACAACATACCCTGCAAAAACAAGTTAGACGTCCTCTAATTGTTGTTGCAAGTTTTTTGTGACTGCTACGGGTATCTAGCAAGAACAATTCTCACCTATGCAAAATCCACAACGGTGATACAAAAATTTCTTTTCAACCTTCTCAAGGACCGCCTTGGTCGAATCCTATCAATCTAAAGTAGGAGAAACAGGCACCTACAAGCCATGTTTGTGCACGAAGTTATACTTCAGTCGATGGAACCAGTCTCTCGTAAGCGTACGAGTAAGGTTGGTCCGGGACGCTTCATCCCACAATACCGCTGAACCAAAACATGACCAAGGGAAGAAGAAATCTAAGAATCAACACCCACAAACTCCATTGTGTTCTACTCATGATCTAATCTACACATAGACCTAGCTCATGATGCCATTGTTGGGGAACATTGCATGGGAAACAAAAAAATTCTATGCACTCATAAGATCTATCCATGGTGATGAGCATCTACGAGAGGGAGAGTGGATCTGCATACCCTTGTAGATCTCTAAGAGGGAAGCATTAATAAATGTGGTTGATGTAGTCTAATGTCTTCGCGATCCAAATCATCGAGCGTCTCACAATCAAATCATGATCCGTCCCGATCTAGCACCGAACGGACGACACCTCTGCGTTAAGCACACATACAGCTTGATGACGATCTCCTCCTTATTGATCCAGCAAGAGTGAGCAGATAGGTTGATGAGTTGTCCGGCAGCGCGACGACATGGCGGCGATGATGGTGGAACTATTCTAGCAGGGCTTTGCCTAAGAAGACCTGAAACCATCTAGAGGAGAAACTACGATCTGGAGGAGAGGCTAGCACGTGGCTGATTTCTGTTGTGAAAAACCCTCAATACCTCTAGAATATATAGGAGGAGAGAGGGGGGAGGCTTGTCCCCCAAGGAGCCAAACCTTGGTTCGGCCAAAGTGGGAGGAGGAGTCCTACTCCAATCCTAGTAGGATTAGGACTCCTTCTCTCCTACTTGAAACCTTCTTTCCACCTTGGGTTTCTTATCCCAGCCGCATGGGCCTCTTGTGGCACTTCGGCATGCCCACTAAGGGCTGGTATACCTCCTCCCACAACCCATGTAGCCTCTTGGGTCGAAACACCCCTCCCGATCGTCCCGCGGTACCCTCTCGGTAGTCCCGGCACACTATTGATGAGCCCAAAACTTTTCCGGATACCAAAATAGGAATTCCTATATATCCTCGAGATGTCCGATATCTCATCCGGGACTCCGAATAACCTTCGGTCACCACCATACATAAATGTATACTACCGAAACGTCACCGAACCTTAAGTGTGCGGACCTTGCGGGTTCGAGAACTATGTAGACATGACCGTGAAACCTCTATAGTCAATAACCAATAGAGGGACCTAGATTTCCATATTGGTTCCTACATATTCTATGAAGATCTTTATCGGTTGAACCTCTATGTCAAGGATTCAGTTAATCTCGTATGTTGTTCCCTTTGTTCTTCGGTATGTTACTTGCCCGAGATTCGGTCATCGGTATCTCCATACCTAGTTCAATCTCATTACCGGCACGTCTCTTTACTCGTGCCATAATACAAGATCCCATGGCTAACACTTTAGTCACATTGCTTGCAAGGCTTGTTGTGATGTAGTATTATCGAGTGGCCCTTGAGATACCTCTCCGTCACACGGAGTAACAAATCCCAGTCTTGATCCATACCTACTCAATAGACACTCTTGGAGATAGCTATAGGGCACCTTTATAGTAACCTAGTTATGTTGCGACATTTGATACACACAAGGCACTCCAATGTTAGTGAGTTGTATGATCTCATGGTCATAGGAACAAATACTTGACATGAAGAAAACTATGGCAATAAACTGACACGATCATATGCTATGTTTACAGTTTGGGTCTTGTCCATCACATCATTCTCCCAATGATGTGATCCCGTTATCAAATTACATCTCATGTCAATGGCTAGGAAACCTCGACCATCTTTGATCAACGAGCTAGTCTACTAGAGGCACACTAGGGACAAAGTGTTGTCTATGTATCCACACATGCAATGTGTTTCCAATCAATACAACTATATCATGGATAATAAACGATTATCATGAACAAGGAAATATAATAATAACCATTTTATTGTTGCCTCTAGGGCATATTTCCAACAGAAAGGTTGTCTTCTCCTAAAAAGCTCCAGTGGGTGACGCAGTGGTGGGCTCGGAGATGACATCCGTCCTGCCGAGCTCGTGGTCTTGGTCTCGTTGCATCAGGAAGGAAACATTTGGGGGATTCCTTGGGAACCCGCACCTGGCCTTGTATCCTTAGAACCAAAAAGGAAACTATCCTCCTCTAGCGCCTGCTGGTGCTTGCCTGACTTTGTCGTCAGAACCAACGTCATCCCGTCCTAGGGAGGTTGGGCACTTGCATAGGAATATCCGCTCCTCGGGAGGCAGCCTGGGGGGATGACACTCTCCCGAGGTCTTGACAACATCCTGCTCGCGAGGCGGGGGCCCCTCACGTGGGTCTTGACCCAAGGTACTCATCGCTAGGCCGTACTGGGCCATGATGCTGGGCCACGCGCTGGGCCGCACGCAGGCAAGTGTGGGTACCCCCGGTCCCATAATGCCGATAACTACAATTGACCGGCCACGAGGGAAGTGAAAGTAATTGGTGGTCATCTCCAAATTCCGGGGTCATTTCCCCCCAAAGTAACCAAGACCCGCATACTGTAGTTATTCGGTTATAACATCTACGGTCAACGTACCAACCCGAAGAAAGGAAACCATGGAGGAACTATTTTCTTCAAAAGATGTTTCTTACGTTAAATAGTATGGATGGATTGCCTTGTTCCTCGCAATAATTCCCTATTAAGTCTGGACATTTAGTACGGAACACTCCTTGGTCACTGGCGGTGGAGGTAGAAGTCATGGCCGGTTTAGACAACGTTTACAATATAGATGGAGTCTTTTGATGTAAAGTACATAGTTACATAGAATCAAACACAAGGCTACTTGTCAAGATTATCTATTATGGTATCCTAGGCACAATCTTCTTGGGAGATGCGAGTGGCTGGCATCACTTGGTCATACATCAAATGAAGCGGCACCTCTTGAAAATCCGGCCCTACTAGCCCAACCCGAGATAAATGCTCCGGGTCAATTTTGGTAAAGCAGGTCTCCACCATTGCCCATGCCTCCCATGCTCCCTATTTACAAGCCGATATATTCCATAGCTGAAATCAACACCAAGCTTCTTTGAATTGATCCGCTAGCTCGGCCATCCCTTCTAGAGGAATCTCGTTCAGCCACGACGCCTTGACCATGTTCTTCATAGCCTTCCGAGCCCACTCATGCACGATGGACAGTTCCTTAAGCAAGTTTCCTCTGAACGAGCTGATCTCTTCCTCGAGATGCCTGGCAGGAGGACAGACAAAGAGACATGGAATGTTCCATATGTTAGCACACTACGCGCACCATAAGGATTTTCGAACTAAAATTTCACTTCCCGAACATGCCATCATTCAATCTCTGGTTCTCCTCATGGGTTTGTGCCAGTTGAGTATTTAAACTCTTGGTTTCTTCGGAATGTTGCTTGTTTGCCTCTGTGAAGTCGTTCTTTTCTTCGTGACTACGTCTTAGTACTCACCTGCAAGCCTCGTCTTGCGAGTCATCATACCTCTGAGCTTCCCTGGCCTCATCAAGGTCTCTCTATAGCTGATCTATGGAATCGGCTGCTATAAGGCAATCTTTAATTAAAAAAGGTGCCACAAGCAGTTCTGCATGTTAAGAATTTTACTCGTGTGCCTCCCTGGTGAACTTCTTAACATCTTCTAAGCCGGCCTTTACTGCTGCTAGTTATGTTCGGTTCAACTCCAGGTCTTCGAACAACTTTTGGTTTTGTTGCCTTTAGGCCTGCATCATGGTACAACATTGTTCAAACCCTTAACTCAGTTGTCCTGACCAACTTTAGGGTCAGGGGATACTAGGTTAGGGTTTATGTTTGGTCATTAAATCAGATTACTCACTAACAGGTTATCCAACAAAATATTGAGAGCTCCCTCAAGACTAGTTTGGACCGCTCCAAGATATGCGTCCACCGAATTAAGAGTGTTAAACTCTTGTTCAAAAAATGCAGGGTGACTAGTGATTTCTTCCTCCGTGGGTGACTCATAACACTTTCAAATTCAGAATTGGTATGCGAGACCTGCTCACGAAGATGGTCTGTTGCGGGTACCTCCGCACTTCTTGGCCTTTGTGGAGGACCTAGGATCGGGGCAGCCACCAGGCACTCCTCAGATGTCTCCAGACAAAGACGGTTGTACCCATATCCCGGAAAGGCCAGTGACGTCACTAAGCGCTCTCTATGGAAATAACTAAAGCTGACTTGTTGGTTCAGAATATTACCTCTTTGTCGGGGGTGTGTTTGAGGTACTTCCTAAGTCCCCCCCACCCCACCTCGTGTGCTTGGAAGCTCCACCGTCATTTGGTGCAGGTGTGGCTGGCACCTCCCTCGCCGACATTTGACGCTTGGTGCGGTGACCCTTGGGAGTAGAGGTCAACATAGTCAGAATAGCACGAGGCGAATTCCCCTTCCGGGAAGAACTTCTTATTACTTATTCTGGAGGAAGGGAGGGTCCTAGGGTGATCGGCCACAAGAGCTACCTTAAAGCGATCAAGACTGTCCTGGTAGAAGACCCCATCATTGAAACTAAGCGTCATCTCCCAATCATTATGGAATCCTGGCTCGTCGTCACGACAGTAACTCTCTAGTTGAGGAGAGGGTCAGCTGACTACCTTGATCTAGCACCTCCAGTCCTGTTGGGGAGATTGAGGGATTCGATTTGCGAAAACAGATATGATACCCGAACTATGGAAATATAGTTGGACTTACCCATTCGATGGGATTATAGCTTGAGTAACCGTCCTTGTTACTCAGGCGAGCAAACTCCGCTTCTTCCCCTTTATAAATATCAACCAGCATGGCTGCCAAAGCTACTAGGTTAGCAGGCCCTTCTCCCCTATAGCGGGTCGTGTCGTTTGTTCAGTTGTACTGCCACAGAGGGTGTATCCTCTGTTGTAGAGGTTGGGCACATCAAGTTATGGCAGCGACTGGACTAAGGGGTCCTCGGGCCGTCGGCCTATCTCTTAATAGGCCGGCTTGGTGGGCTATTCTTTGATTATTGCAGGAAGGGCCGGATACATTGAGAGCCCACATTCCATAAGGAAGTCCCGAAGGCACGTCATGCACTCCAAGTCAAGATGAGGAAATCGGAATCTCCATCCTCGGCAGGAAACCTACCATGTGTAAACCCTAGTACCCCCCAGTGTCTATATAAATCGGGTTTTAGATTGTAGGGCAGAGAAACTCGTCTATGGTTTTAGATATGTGATCTCGAGGTAGATCAACTCTATAACCTTCATATATCAATACAATCAAGAAGGACGTAGGGTTTTACCTCCATAGGAGGGCCTGAACCTGGGTAAACATCATCTCCTTCGTGCCCTGTTGTCGGTGTCAAATTCAGCATATCTCGTAGTAGGGGTCCTAAGCTAGGCGTCTTGGAGCGATGGTAACATGGACTAGCTCGGCCTCGGTTTATATATGCACTGTAGGCCTAGGGTTTAGAGGAGTCCTTGTCTTGTGCGCCAAGTCTTGTGGAATCTCCCTTGTATGCGTCATGGGCTGCCCGAAGTGGCCCATTAGTGAATCATCATGGGGGTCCTCGGCCCGACCCACTAGTCGGGAGACGATGTGGTGAGTACCCCCTAGTCTAGGACATCGTCAGTAGCCCCCTGAACTGGTCTTCAAGTTGAGGACGCTCCTCGGTTCTTCCAAATAATTCTTCGTCTTCGATTGTCAGTCTTGAAAACTAGTTCAATAAATCTTCTCGTAGGATCGACGAGCTGAATCCGAAGAGTTTACATGTCGGGCATCCAAGGAGCCCCTTTAAGTTATCTGCCTTTATCAATGCCTTGTAATTTTTTATGCCACACCTGATGTTTGAAGTGTTTCCCGTGCGGCGGCGTCCTCTTGCGTCCGAGGTACAACTGTACGAAATCACTACAAGTGAATAGACTATTTGTAGGAATTTAAAACTACCTTAAGCATAAATCAAGTGTTGGCAGTTTTTAGCATACAGAGAAAATCTAGAACACCCTACACATGCAAGTCATCAAGTATAGCAGCGGAAAGTAAAGACACTGCCCATGAAGTAAGGAGTGGAGATTGAGAGATCAAACGCATGAGGGACACAAGATTCTTCTCAAGGTTCCGATAGGTGGTAATATCGTACGTCCACGTTCATGGAGTCTTCAACCCATGGAGGGTATCGATCCAAAGAGTCCACGGAGGGCTCTACCCATGGAGGGTTCCATGAAGAAGCAACCTTGACTATACCATGACGGCCTACGTCCACGGAGGACTAGCCTTACTCGGGATAGATCTTCACGAAGTAGGCTATCTCCTTGCCCTTACAAACTTCTTGGTTCATGCCAAAACACAAAGTAGGGGCCTCCCAAGCGACACCTAACCAACCTAGAAGGCACCACCCGCCAAAAGGTAATAGGCTCGATTGTGTCGATGAACTCCTTGCTCTTGGGCTTCAAGATGATAGACTCCTCAACACAAAATCACTCTCTCACAGATATGGCTTGGTAGAAGAGATTGATTGGGTGGAAAGCAACTTGGGGAGGCTAGAGGTCAAGATTAAAATGGTAGGAATGGAATGGCATGATCTCAACACATGAGTAGGTGGCTCTCTCTCAGAAAATCGGTAGGTATGAGTGGGGAGCTATTCTGAGTGCTTCTGTTGCGAGTGAGTGGTGGTGGAGGGGTATATATAGGCATCTCCAAAAGTCCAACCGTTATAGACAAAATGACCAACTTCATGACACCGATGTGTTAATCTCGATGGTACCAAAGTGACCAAAATGTGGAAACTTTTGAATCTCGGTGAGATCGATATAGGAATCTCGGTTGCACCGATAAGGTGACCAATAGTCAGAATGTCCAATCTCGCTGACGCCGATTCAACAATCTCGAAGTGACCAAAATTGTGAACTTGCATAATAGAACGTTGGCAACCTAACTCGATGACACCAAATGCAGAATCGGTTGCATCGAAAAGCTATGGTTTGGACGGGATTGTCTAGGGTTTGGAATTGGTGGCACCGAGTGGAAAATGTTGGTTGCACCGATTTTGAATATTTGGCTTTGGACAGACTTTTGTGGAAGAGGTTGTGGGTGTATGTAGTGACTATCTCTTGTGCACGTAAGAGCATTTTGTTCACCAACAAGACCTTACCCCCTTTTAAATGTATTGGCTTTCCTATGGACACAAAGTGATTTCTCACAAATGTAAAATGTAGAGCCCACTTCCTTGAAACTTGACCAATGCTATTCCTTCTCTTTCTTCTTCATGGGGATACTCTCCACACTCCTTTTTCCAACCCATCTCTCTATGGACTTTATCTGAAATACACTAGGGAAAAGTATTAGTCCAAGAGACAATGTATGTTGTCATGAATTATCAAAACTACCAAGGGAGCACATTGTGCTTTCAGTCTCCCCCTTTTTGGTAATTGATGACAACATACAATCAAAGCTTCAAATAAAGATGTGCATGTATATAATGAAGACTTTGACAGACACATGACTTAGACTTGCTCCCCCTAAATGTGGGTGATCCCTATAAAGGATAGTTGCTTTAGAATGCATGTACACACATGTAGTAGAAGGGATGTGATAAGTCATGTGTATTTGGAAATATGCATCAAATGTATATGAATGAGGTGTATCTTTGTTCAAGACTCCACTCTTGCAAACAATATGTGTAAGAAGCAAGAGATCATCTTGGGCAAAGATATGATGCATATACTTACCTTGAGTTCTTGGGCATTCTAGAAGTCGAAATACACTAGAGAAAACAATGTTAGGAAACAGAAGAGTATTCTACCAATCAGAAGCAATAGAACTCGAAGATACCAAGATATGGAGAACATATAGAAGATATTGTTCCTTAAGATTGATATGTCTCCAAGAACATTTAGAATATTCTACCTTAGATATGAAATAGTAGGACATCCTCTCCCCCTGAATCTTAGCGTGTAGATATTGGGATCGGATAAGGTGAGAAGATTCCAACAAGAGAGAATCAAATGCAATACATAGATCTTTCTCCAAAACATAGTATTTCTCCCCCTACTTTGGTACTCTCCCATTGTTTATATAAGTATAGACATTGATATTCTCCTCTCCCCCTAAATTATATCTCCCCCTTTGAATAAGCATGTATCTCCCTGTTTAGCTTTGAAGCTTTGTATATCTCTCCCCCTTTGGCATCAATTTCCAAAAAGGCAGACATAGGGTTAGATACAAGGATCACGCATTAAGAAGGGATCCTAGAGATCAAGGGTCATTGATAGTAGGATTCATAGAATATGAAAATCATGAGAAAAATGAGGGAATCATTGAAAATAATTTCTCATCCTTTGGGTAAACTAAGAATTTGTAGAACTTCTCCTCCTTTGAGTTAGGGATCCTTGAATAAAGTTTTCTTCCCCTAAGTTTTTTAAGGTATCATTGAAGTAACAAGGTCATCAAAAGAAACAATTAAAATCACTAAAGAAACACAGACTAATAAAAATAAAACCGATGACTCCGGAACAAATCAATCGGTGGAACTGGCATGAAGTTTTGCAGCTCATGTGCTAAATCGGTAGAACCGAGATATTTGAATCGGAGACTCCAAGGCATACAATAGAAACTTACAAATAACTGAAACTCAGACAGGGAAGAGTAACGAATAATTTGTACCAAGTGTGAATAAGTTACACGAAGCTATCAACTAGAAAAGATTTAAATGGTAACAAGAAATCGGCGAAAGAAAATGGACCAAACAAGATTCTTACCGAGATGATGGCGGTTACTAGGACACCTATATTGGAGTATATGGACTTAGGAGCCAAGCAAGTATACTTGATCATAGGTCATACTCATTGTTAAGATCAAAATGGGGTTACCATTTCTTCGATTCAGCATTTTAATGTCTTCATATCACTTGAGTCGCTTTATCTCATGACTTGGAGTAAAGCTATATCAAGAATATAATTACATACCTTTGAGTGATGTTGTTGATGTAGCTTGTAGGTGAACTTGATGAGGATGCTCAAAGTTGATGAAGATCATCTTGAGTTGGGAGCAATCCGCAATCCTTGTTGCTTTCGTTCCCTTTTCTCCTACATAGGTTAGTCACACAAGGAAAAACATGATATATCCAAATGACATGATACCAATTGATATTTAGCACTTGAGAAATATATGTCAAGGATATGTTTTGTTATCTTCTTCATTTCATCATCGAAGCGAGGTTGTGGGTACTTGGTCATGACAAGATTTTTAAGATACGAGTTGTTGGAAATCTTGTCGAGTGAAGTTCTTCCAAGTACCTAGAAAGAATTAGATGCAAGCCAGAGGAGCATAGAATTCCAAGATATATGGTATTCAAGACAATAGCATGGAATAGACAATTAAGCTCATCTCTCCGCATGCATATGAGTGAGCTTAGCTCGAGTTTGAAGCATCAATGATGTTCAACTCACTCCTCAAATGATAAAGCACTTTTTCATCAAGTGGCTTAGTAAAGATATCGGCCAATTGCTTGTTAGTACAAACATGCTTAAGATTAATATCTCCTTTGGCAACATGATCACGAATGAAATGGTGTCGAACTTGAATATGCTTGGTTCGAGAATGTTGTAGATGATTATATCCAATCTTAATAGCACTTTCATTGGCACAAAGTAATGGAACATTTTTAACATAGATTCCATAATCTTTAAGCGTTTGTGTCATCCATAACAATTGCGCACAACATGATCCAGCAACAATATATTCTGCTTCAGCGGTAGGTAGAGATACCGAGTTTTGTTTCTTGGAGGACCAAGACACAAGAGATCTACCAAGTAATTGACATGTACCCGAGGTGGATTTTCTATCAACCTTGTCACCGGCATTGTCCGATTCAGAGTATCCAACATGATTAAAAGAAGATCCCTTGGGATACCAAATGCCAAAGTTTGGTGTATGAATCAAGTATCTCACAATATGTTTCACAACCTTAAGATGACATTCTTTAGATGCAGTTTGATATCTAGCACACATGCAAACACTGAGCAAAAATCAAGACAGGAGGCACATAGATAAAGCAATGAACCAATAATTGATCAATAAACCTTTTGATTAACCGGTTCACCCTCCTTAGTGAGATCATCGTGTTCGCTAGTGGAAATGGGAGTTTTCATACCTTTGTACTCCTACATGTTGAACTTGTTGATTATGTCCTTGGTGTACTTATTTTGAGAGATGAAAGTACCTTCTCTTGATTGCTTAATTAGCAAACCAAGAAAGAATTTTAGCTGACACATCATAGACATCTCATACTTCTTTGACATCAACCTTCCAAACTTCTCGCTAAATTGTGGGTTAGTACATCCAAAGATAATATCATCCACATAAATTTGGCACACAAATAATTCACCATTAACCCTTTTTGTGAATAAGGTTGCATCAATTTTACCAATTTGAAATCCTTTTTCAATAAGAAACTTCGTTGAGCATTTATACCAAGCGCGAGGTGCTTGCTTAAGACCATATAAAGCTTTGCGAAGTTTGTAAACTTGGTTAGGTTTCTTAGGATTTACCAAACTAGGTGGTTGCTTAACATATACCTCTTATTCAATCTGACAATTTAAGAAAGCACTTTTAATGTCCATTTGATAAAGTGTGATATCATGGTGATTAGCATAAGCAAGAAGAATTCTAATTGCTTCTAATCTAGCAACGGGGGCGTAGGTCTCACCGTAGTCCATATCTTCGACTTGGGTATATCCTTGGTCTACGTGACATGCCCTATTGCGAACGACTTGACCGTCTTCATCTTGCTTGTTCTGAAATACCCATTTGGTTTTGATGATGTTTTGCTCATTCTCGGGCTTCTCCACGAGTGTCCAAACTTCATTCCTCTCGAAGTTGTGTAGCTCTTCATGCATAGTGTTCACCCAATCCGCGTCTTCAAGAGCTTGTTCTACCTTCAAGGTTTCAATGTTAGAGATGAAAGAATCATGCTCACAAAAGTTAGCTAGACGATTTTAAGAGCGAGTGATTCTCCCAGTTTGTATGTCACCAAAAATTTGGATTAGGGGATGGTTCTTGGTCACTTGTGCTCGAACTCGGGTCAGCTTCCGATTGTTGGATGGTGGAGCTTCTTCTTCATTATCATCTCCTTCGTATTCGTTGTTTTCAATGGGTTCATCTCCTTTAGGTGGTGGTGAAGGAGGTTGTGGTGGATCTTCATGATGCACTTCATCCTCCTCTTCATCTTGTCATGTACCACTTGTGGATGCTTCCATGTCGTATTGTCGGTAGACTTGATCTGAAGTAGGAGCTTCCACTTGGGTTGATGAAGTGCTTTCCTTCACCTCCATGGGACGGATCTTGCCAGTAGACAAGTCTTGGATAGCTTCCTAAGGATCTTTATCACCTACATCATTTGCCAGTTGTTCGACTTGCGAATTATTAGATTCATCAACCTTCACATCTACCATTTCTTCATCTTTTGGATTTAAGTTGTTGTAGGCATGGTAAGTGTGAGAGTTCGATCCATAACCAAGTAGGAATCCTTTATGATATTTAGGGGCAAATTTAGTATGACGATGCTTGTCAAGAATGTAGCACTTAGAGCCGAATACTTGAAAGTATCCAACTTGGGGTTTGTTACCGGTGAGAAGCTCGTATGCCGTTTTAACGAGAAGCTAGTGCAAGTGAAGTCGGCTTGTGGCATGACATGTTGTTTCCTCGACTTCTGCCCAAAAATGCTTTGGCGTCTTTTATTCGTCAAGCATCATTCTTGCCATATCAATGAGCATCTAGTTCTTCCTCTCAACAACTCCATTCTGTTGAGGTGTGTACGTAGGCGAGAACTCATGTGAGACACCTTCTTCGTCAAGCATCATTCTTGCCATCTCAATGAGCATCTAGTTCTTCCTCTCAACAACTCCATTCTGTTGAGGTGTGTACGTAGGCGAGAACTCATGTGAGACACCTTCTTCATCAAGAAAGGTATCCACATGGGTGTTCTTGAACTCCAATCCATTATCGCTTCGAACCTTCTTGATCTTCACTTCAAACTGGTTTTGTGCTTTGTGAGCGAAGTTCTTGAAGATCTTTTGTACCTGTGAGTTATCATTAAGAAAGAATACCCACGTAAATCTGGAAAAAATCATCAACTACAACAAGACCATAAGAGTTACCACCGAGACTCTTGTAAGCATTGGGACCAAAGAGATCCACATGAAGTAACTCAAGTGGTCTCCTAGTATTCATAATATTTTTGACTGGGTGACTTCCACCTACTTGCTTTCCTGCTTGACAAGTGCTACAAAGTCTATCTTTGTCAAAGATAACATCTTTAACACCCAGAATATGACCGCCCTTAATAAGCTTATCTAGATTGCGCATGCCTACATGTCAAAGCCTTCTATGCCAGAGCCAACCTTTAGATGATTTTGCAATGAGACAAGTACGAGGTTGGGCCTTTTTAGTGAAATAAACAATGTATAGATCACCTCTATGGATATTAGTAAAGACAATTTTATGATTATCAAATTGAAACACATGGCAATCTACTTTTGTAAATAGCACATTGAAACCGAAGTCTGCTAGTCTAGATACGGAAAGAAGATTCTAACCAAGGGATTCAACAAGCATCACATTTTGAATTGAGTTATCATGAGATATGGCCACCTTACCAATGCCATGTACCTTAGCCTTAGAGTTGTCTCCAAAGGCCACGTACCTCCAAGAATCTTAATTAGGCATGATCTCTTGAAACATGTCTTTGTCACCAGTCATGTGATCCGTGCATCCATTGTCGAGAATCCACTCTTTTCTACCGGCCATGTAATCCTTGAAGTTCGCCATTAGACTTAGATTCTTCATGATCTTCTCATACTCGATGTCGAACATCTCATCTTTATCATCGTAGCCATGTTACACATTGTCATCATCAAGTGGGAAATCCTCGTCATAAAGAACATGAGATTCGTTAGAATTGTGATCATGACAATGTTCAAGTGTATGAATGCGAATGGCTTAAATAATAAAATTGTTGATACTTGTGACATCTCCTTTAGCACGTATGAGATCACGGCGCTCAAATAGGCACTTATCAAAGTTTGGATCACTAGGCTTCATTTTGTGAAAAGCAACAGTTTTATGAAAAATTTCATCAAGATTACCCGATGAAAGGTTTGGATATCGTTTCTCCAAATCATTCCACAAAGTATAAGCACATGCAAAGTTCTTCAATTGAGAAATCATGAAACTTGGTAAACCTCTAACAATAAGATTGATAGTTCTTAGTTTACCAAGCATGTTAATATCCTCTTCATGTGTGGGATGAAATTCGTCAATGGGGAGCATATAGGGATTTTCAATATGTCTTCTCAGACGGAATTTGTCAAATAGATCAGTCATGACACTCTTCCATCAACTATAGTATTCTCCATCAAGAATGGGCACTCTACAATACGAACTCTCCCCACTAGACACATCCATCTTCCTCCACGGTGTTGAAACCAAAGCAATGGAGACCAATGCTCTGATACCAATTGCAGGATCACTAGAATTGTATGTATAAAGGGGGTTGAATAGACTATTTGTAGGAATTTAAAACTACCTTAAGCATAAGTTAAGTGTTGGCAGTTTTTAGCATACATAGCAAATCTAGAACACCCTACACATGCGAGTCATCAAGTACAGTAGCGGAAAGTAAAGACATTACACATGGAAGTAAGGAGTAGAGATAGAGAGATCAAACGCATGAGGGACACAAGATTTTTCTCGTGGTTCCGAGAGGTAGTGCTATCGTACGTCCACGTTCATGGAGTCTTCAACCCACGGAGGGTAACGGTCATGAGATTCCATGGACGGCTCTACCCATGGAGGGTTCCACGAAGACGCAACCTTGACTATACCATGACGGCCTACGTCCATGCAGGACTAGCCTTAATTGGGGTAGATCTTCACGAAGTAGGCGATCTCTTTGCCCTTACAAACTTCTTGGTTCACTCCACAACACAAAGTAGGAGGCTCCCAAGCGACACCTAACTAATCTAGGAGGCACCACCCTCCAAAAGGTAATAGACTCGATTGTGTCGATGAACTCCATGCTCTTATGATTAAAGATGATATAGACTCCTCAACACACAATCACTCTCTTACAGATATGGCTTGGTAGAAGAGATTGATTGGGTGGAAAGCAACTTGGGGAGGCTAGAGGTAAAGATTCATATGGTTGGAATGGAATGGCATGATCTCAACACATGAGTAGGTGGCTCTCTCTCAGAAAATCAGTAGGTATGAGTGGGGAACTGTTCTGAGTGCCTCTCTTGCGAGTGAGTGGTGGTGGAGGGGTATATATAGGCATCTCCAAAAATCCAACCGTTACACACAAATGACCAACTCGGTGACACCGATGTGTTAATCTAGGTGGTACTGAAGTGACCAAAAGGTGAAAACTTTTGAATCTAGGTAAGACCGATATAGGAATCTCGGTTGCACCGATAAGGTGACCAATGGTCAGAATGTCCAATGTCGGTGACACTGATTCAATAATCTCAGAGGGAGCGAAATTTTCAACTTGCGTAACAGAAAGTTGGCAGCCTAACTCGGTGACACCGAATGCAGAACCGATTGCATCGAAAAGCTAGGGTTTCGTTGGGTCTATCTAGGGTTTGGAATCGGTGCACCGAGTGGAAAATGTCGGTTGCACCGTTTTTGAATATTTGTCTTTGGACAGACTTTTGTGGAAGAGCTTGTGGGTGTATGTGGTGACTATCACTTGTGCACGTATGAGAATTTTGTTTACCAACAAGACCTTACCCCCTTTTAATAGTATTGGCTCTCCTGTGGACTCAAAGTGAGTTCTCACAAATGTAAAATGTAGAGCCCACTTCCTTGAAGCTTGGCCAATGCTATTCCTTCTCCTTCTTCTTCATGGGGATACTCTCTACACTCCTTTTTCCAACCCATATCTCTATAGACTTTACCTGAAATACACTAGGTAAAAGTATTAGTCCAAGAGACAATGTATGTCGTCATGAATTATCAAAACCACCAAGGGATCACATTGTGCTTTCACCAACGCCGAAATACATTCGAGGTGTCTTTTCACAGCCGATCTCCAACACTATCCGGCATTCAAGGTATCCTCTTGCGTCCGAGCTGCAACGCCGAACGGCATCCAAGGTGTCTTTTGTAGCCGAGCTCCGACGATGATCGACATCCGAGGTATCATAGATTACCCTGGCCTCTGAAAATTTGAGTGAATCTATCTGAGCTTAAATGTCGGAATAGTCTTCTATGGAACGAACCATTCAAATCCGAGCTTTATGTCAGACTACTTCCGAGCTCCAACGCTGGATTAAATCCGAGTTGTAACGATGGACAGCGTCCGAGGCACCATAAACTGACTTGGACCTTAAAAATTGAAGGAATTCATCCAAGCTTAATGTAGGAAATGCTATCAATGGAGTGAGCTGCTACTTCTCGAGCATGTGTTGGTTTCCCGTGAAGAGGAACAGTTTGATACTGCAAAGTAGATAAGTATTTCCCTTAATTTTTGAGAACCAAGGTATCGATCCAGTAGGAGATACAAGGGATCCACCAATAGATGTACCTGCACAAAGAATCAAACTCTTGCACCCAACGCTATAAAGGGGTCGTCAATCCCTTCACTGTTACTTGCAAGGATGAGATCTAGTAGAGATAGATATAATAGGATGCTTTGAATGGAAAGTAAAACTAAAAGTGAAAAATAGGGCAGCAAGTATTTTTGGTATTTTTGGTTTTAGATCTGAAAATATAATATGGAAAATAGACCCGGGGGCCATAGGTTTGACTAGATGGCTTCTCTCATGATGGCAAGTATTACGGTGGGTGAACAAATTACTGTCGAGCAATTGATAGAAAAGCGAATAATTATGAAGATATCCAAGGCAATGATTATGCATATAGGCTCACATCTGTGTCAAGTAGACCGAAACGACCGACTCCTGCCTGCATCTAGAGTATTAAGTTCATGAAGAACAGAGTAACACATTAAGCAAGATGGCATGATGTAGAGGGATAAACTCAAGCAATATAATGAAAACCCCATCTTTTTACCCTTGATGGCAACAATACAATAACTGCCTCTCTACCCCTACTTTGTCACTGGGTGAGGACACCGCAAGATTGAACCCAAAACTAAGCACTTCTCCCATTGCAAGAATTACCAATCTAGTTGGCCAAATCAAATCAATAACTCGAAGAGACTTGCAAAGATATGAAATCATGCATATACGAATTCAGGAAAGACTCAAATAATATTCATGGATAATCTAAACATAAACCCACAATTCATTGGATCTCGACAAACACACCGCAAAAGAGTATTACGTTGGATAGATCTCCATGAAGATCATGAAGAACATGGTATTGAGAAGCAAAGAGAGAGAACAATCCATCTACCTACTAGCTATGGACCCGTAGGTTTGTGGTGAACTACTCACGCATCATCGGAGGGGAAATGGAGTTGATGTAGATGCCCTCCGTGCTCGAATCCCCCTCCGGCAAACTACCGGAAAAGGCTCCAAGATTGGATCTCTCGGGAACGGAGGCTTCTGGCGGCGGAAAAGTGTTTTAGTTGCTCTTTTCGGTAATGATGGAATATTTGGGAATTATAGGCCGAAGATTAGGGTTAGGGGGTTGCCAGGGGCCCATAAGCCTGCCCGGCACGGGTGGCCCCCTGGCCATGGCTAGCGAGCTTGTGGCTTCGTGGCACCTCATATGCCTTGGTTCTCAAGTCTTGTGGCTTCCTTTTATTCCAGAAAAAATCATTCTGGAGGTTTTATTCCGTTTGGACTCCGTTTAATATTCCTTATCTACGAAACTCAAAAACAAGGAAAAACAGAAACTGGCACTAGGCTCTAGATTAATAGGTTAGTCCAAAAGTAATATAAAATAACATATTAATGCATATAAAACATCCAAAACAAATGTGCCCGAGCTTTCTGTCGGACTTCTTTCGAGGTGGTACACCACCCCTACCGTGGGCTGATTTATTGTGGATATTTTCGATTGGTGTAATTTATTCTCTGTCGAGATATGTAGCCAGTAGCCCTCAAGCTGTGTGTCGGTCCAAAACCCGAGATGCACCTGAAGGATGACATAAAATCGCTGATCCCAATAGCCCCTGAGACTCAGGTCGATTCAAAAAATTGGCCTGAGGATCAACTCCTAGCTCGGCGGCATACTTCGGAACACAAAAGAGGTGTGCACAGACCTCGAGACTCAGGTTGGGTGCAGCCGACCAACCCAAGGATCATAATCTCCTCGGAAACTGTATTGCATTGAAATTTTCTGCATTGAATTGTCAATGCAGTAGCCCCCGAGACTTGGGTTGGGCAATATGGATGACCCTAGGATCGTATCTTCTCGGGAACTAGTTCAACTGTCATGTGTGTTTTGATAATGTCGAGGTTGAGTTTGGCAGGTGTTGGGGATATACAGCCAGGATGAGACCCGCCCAGGTGGGGCCAGGTCATGCGGTTGGTGGCTTACGATAACTCTAGGAGGAAAGCATAACCGGTGGGCCGGAGGGCCTAGAGCCAAAAGGACGGGTGTAACCCGGTGGACTTAAGCCGCTAGGAGAGATTTGTTAGATAAGGCTTGTTTTGTTAGAGGTGAGGTCGGTTGTTAAGTTTAACCCAACTCGGAATCTTGTAATCCCAGGGCCATGACCCGTGTACATAAGGGCGGCTTACCTGGGCGGCTTAGGCCACGAAACAACAGATCGAGAACTAGGTCAAGTGAATCTGCTCCCTTGTAATCGCTACCAAATAAATACAACACAAAGAAGGACGTAGGCTTTTACCTCTTTCCGAGGGGCCGAACCTGGGTAAACCCTTGTCTCTCAATTCCGATCAACCCCTTTGAGTTCACCGCCTTAACAATGGCCTCGAACTTAAGTCCGTTGACCCGGACATCTGCCGTGACAAATCCACGATAGTTGGCGCCCAACATGGGGCTAGCGCTTGGTGGTGTAAGGTTCTCGAAGGGATCTCTTCCAGGGATCGAGGGGTATGCCATTGGTAGGATGACCAAGAGTCGCCGCGGCAAGCTCTACATTGACGACGCCGGCTGGGGCTCCGAGGCCGACTCAATCGAGTATGGGTACCGGGTCCCCTTTGGCGGAATTCATGTTTTCATCAGCAAGATCGGCGGCTCTAAACCAAGGCCGGACATCTGCATCGACCTTGTCGAGCCGTCCCGGCGCATGCAACCCGCATGCGTTTACCCGGGCAGGAAGCATGTCTTCGTCAGCTTTACCCAAGGCACGGAGCTTGAAGGCTCCATGTCAGGGGAAGGAACGCTCATCTGCTCAGATGATGGCTCCTCGAGCGGAGAGACGGAATAATTCTATCAGCTTCACAACGATGGGCTTGGGGGCTATATAGAGCATTATCGCGAGTCGGAATATCACGGGCCGGAGGAGTACAAGCTGCCAAACCATGCTACTGTTTTCATGGTAGGGTCAGCATCGGCTCATAATAGCACAACTGCTAGGGTGGCTGAATCTGGAGCGGGCAGGCTGCAGGCTCAAGTTCTTCTGGACCTGATGGACGAGCTCATAGCCTTGATGGAAACAGAGGTAACTGTTGAAAACCAAGTGGCCCATAATGCAAAGATCACAAGGTTGAAGGACCATATGGCAGGAGTCCAACAGGAGATCAATGTGATGAAGGCTTAGATGGATGCTGACTCAGAGCGCCTTAGGGCAGAAGCTTTTTGCTTAGAGCTGGAGCAGCAATCTGTAGCAGCAGTTCACTGGATGAGGCACCAGTCTCGTTTGCCAGATCAATATGAAGCCAGAAATCTTTTTAATACGCCAGTGACAGGACGGAATATGCCTTTGACCGTGACCCGGACGACGGAAGTATGTGGAAGCCGAGCGGCAGTTCAGCATCAGCAGCCAGACCCGCCCTGTCGCAACCAGACCCCATTACAGCTTTTTCCAACCCCACCGGGTCATTATTCTAACCCGGCGGAGAACCTGGTGGCAGCGGCCACCAGGTTTGGTACAATCCCTATCTCGGATGACGTACCTTTTGGAGAGGAAGTGCAGACCACCATTGGATACTTGCACACGGCGGTAGCCCAGCAGGAGAAATATACTTACAGCCGGAGTCGCGTGTATTCAACCCGCATCCCAAGCCGCAGCAACAGCTGACGTTACCTCTTTCCGAGGGGCCAAACCTAGGTAAACCCTTGTCTCTCGATTCTAATCAACCCCTTCGAGTTCACCGCTTTAGCGATGGCATCAAACTTAACCCCGTTGACCCGGACAACTGCCGTGAAAAATCCATGACAATCGAAAGATATTGAACCGTAGTTCGAAAAAGAGTTTCCGGGTAAGACCATCACGCCGAACACCTCAACCAAGAGGCTGACCCACTTCGTGAAAGGAAAACATAAAATAGGTTTAAAGAAGTTATAAGCAAAAAAAACTAAAAAAACTTATGTGAAAACTGTATGTCTCAGTTGAATCAAGTTTTTTGGTGCCAATATGAAGTTGTTCTTAAAATTGTGCTTCCGTCGTGCTTTAACATGACACGTCCGATCTCTCGACTTTAGGTGGGTCAGCCTTCGGCTTCAACCTCCCTATCTCGAAGGCGGATTGTTTCTCATGCCAGTTTCTTAGGCAAGCGACTTTAAAGAGAAACCAAGCTATCCGACTTTAAAGAGAAACCAAGCACTCGAGTCGGGAAGGGAGTGGTAGAAAAAAAACTTTGCAACGACTAAGAAGAAAACATTTATTATAAAACGGCTCATACAAATTTAAGAGCCCCCAAGTGGCTTGTGTAAAAGAATTTTATGTATAATGATTGTATGTAGTGAAGTACTTATATCATATATGTGTTCACCCGAACTTTAAACGCATCTTAACCGATCGTCGGCTTTGCCTCTTCGGCCAAGGGACGAAAAGTGTTATCTACGACACCATCCGAGGATATCGGAGGTGTTTCGGATAACCAGGCAATCAGGCCATTAGGCTATAACAGACAAAGCATGCCTAGGGAACTTATGCTATATTACTATTTAACGTAAGAAGCATTTTAAAGAAAATAGTTCCACCAAGGGTTCCTTTCTATGGGTTCTCATGATTACCATGAGGGGTGTGCAATTGATTTATGTATGCTTGTCTTCCGTCGTGGCCGACCATAGTTGAAAACAGTAAGAGTGCAAGATTTCGGCTTCAGCCATCTGAGGTATGAGCTTAGATGACCCGATCGTAACAATCACAAAGGTGCTCCCTTTACTCCCTAGTTGAACAGTCGGGAACTTAGGGGTAAGCACATGAGCAAGGCAACCCAGCTTTGTGGAACACCTAAGTCAACATGATGCATATATTGGCGTAAACACGAACAAGGAAGGGTGTGAGACATTAATAATCATATGCAAGAGGAATGGCTTCACAAAGGAAGCCCCCAAGTAAATGGGGTATTTGAATTTATTTGTAACAACGAAAGTTTTGACAAAGAAAGTTTTTCGAAAACAACTTTTTGTCAAAAAAGTATAATGCTTGGTCGAACCGAACAAAATTGAAAACTAAAAGTTTTTGAGCATGACAGATCCGGTGTGTAGTCTTCGGCATGACAGAGGTCCCATCTCCCAAGCCCATCCTGACGGGACCGAACGAGGAGTTCGGCACTCCGAAGTAGTGTCATGGTTCGGCCGATGTGGCGAGGCAAAGCGCCTCGTCCAGCCAAGGTGGTGGAGTAGGTCGGCAAGGTGACGCCGGGATGACCGCGTGACGACAGTCGAAGTCGATTTTTCGGCAATCATAAAATTGTGCAAGCCAAAAGTAATAACAAAGAAATATAATAATATATATTTTTTTGAAAAAAATCGATTTAGTTAATTTAAGGGAAGCAAATAAGTAAAGGAATATGGCCTGGGCACCGAGGTGCCTGAACGAAGAGTTCGGCTTGACGAAGTGGAGACGCTCCATGGTCTATGTGGCGAGATGAAGTCCTCGGTCCAGTTAACATGGCGAAGCTGTGATTGGCGGACGCCGAAGTCTCATGCAGGTTGACTATGACGCTGAAGTCTCATGCTAGCCAAGGTGTTGAAGCAGGTCGACTGGTGATGCCTAAGTTCCCGGAGTAGGTTGATGAAGGGATGATAAAGCCCCAGTCTAGCCGAGGTGACGAAGCAGGTCGGCTGGTGACGGCGAAGTCTCAGGCTAGCTGAGGTTTCGAAGCTTGTCGGCTGGTGACGCCAAAGTCTCCGAAGCGGGTTGATGAGGAGATGACGAAGCCCCTAGTCTTGCCGAGCTGACGGAGCAGATCGGT
The DNA here is from genome assembly GCA_022496015.1 of Hordeum marinum. NCBI lineage: Eukaryota > Viridiplantae > Streptophyta > Magnoliopsida > Poales > Poaceae > Hordeum > Hordeum marinum. Next base: position 326,179,851 of record CM039677.1, read on the forward strand.
AAGGTGATGGTAGAGCCCCATGCAGCCGACGTGTCAAAGAAGATCGGCGTGGTGGACATCATCTTGAAAAAGTAACGGCACCGCGATGCCGACGCAGGTCGGATTCGTGGCGAGGTCGATTCTGGCTTGATGAAGCATGGAGCGCTCGACCCATACAACCCGCGGATGACGAGGTTCGCTTGATGATTATTCGGCCCTCGCAATGCCAAACTCTTGGTCAGACGACCGAGATGATGAGAAAATTTCCTTTAAAAAGGACGTCCGACAACCCGTTCATGAAAAAGATGAACTCGGGTCGGATTCGTTTTCGCGCAGAAAATAGATCCAAAATTCATTGTATTAATCGGATGTTTCCCGGAGTTCGGTCGGTTGGATTGAGCTAAAATTTTGAGGGGTGATCGGTATAGGAATTTTGCAGCCGATGAATAGTGGGATTTTCAATGGATGTCCGAGATAGACGCTGGACTCCTCGCCCTAAACTCATCCAAATTCTCGTCCAGATTCGACAGGGCTTCGGTAGATTGTAGATCGCTGGAGATTCCTCCATCAGAATGCGACGAAAATTTCCAGGGTTGTTTTAGAATCAATTCCGCAAAATTCCACTGAAGCAATCGTCAAAACTACACTCGAGAAGGTGGGGACGATAAACATGAAGCCGTTGTCCAGAAAAACTGCATGATCGTGTGAGGGCAATGTTGACGTTGAGCCCCCGAGCACCATAGAGGATTCTTCCATGATCTTGGTTGAGATTGGATTTAATGTATATGAAGACACCCGTCCGATCTATATGATCCAACATGGAGCGCAGCCCTCGGCATAGTCGAGGTGACCAGTCAAGCCAGCGACGAAGATGCCGACGTTGACGATGTAGCTTGGTTCCGACGCATAGATCGCGATGGAGCCGATCTGAATTCCCATCGCACCGCGATGACTCCCCAGAAGGATCTTAATGAAAGCACAGATGTCGGTGTCAAATACGATATATCTCGTAGTAGGGGTCCTAAGCTAGGCGTCTTGGAGCGATGGTAACAGGGGCACAGAATTTTACCCAAGTTTGGGCTCTCTCTGTTGGGGAACATTGCATATGAAACAAAAAAATTCCTACGCACACGTAAGATTTATCCATGGTGATGATCATATACGAGAGTGATAGTGGATCTACATACCCTTGTAGATCTCTAAGCGGGAAGCGTTAAGAAACGTGGTTGATGTAGTCGAACGTCTTCGCGATACAAATCGCAAGCCGTCCCGGGATCCTATCACGATCTATTGCCGAACGGACGGCACCTCCGCATTCAGCACACGTACAGCCCGATGATGATCTCCACCTCCTTGATCTAGCAAGCGAAGGCGGAGAGGTAGATGAGTTCTCTGGCAGGATGACGACATGGTGACGGTGGTGGTGGAGCTGATCCAACAGACCTTCGCTAAGCAATACTGAATAGATCTAGTGGAGAACAGATCTAGAGGAAGAAGAGGGCAGCAGATGGCAATTAGGGTTAGGGGATTCCCTCAAAATCCCTCAATATATATAGGAGGAAGGGGAGAGGAGGCAGCCTTGGACCCCACTCAAAGTAGGTTCGGCCGAACCAAATAAGGGAGGGAACCCACCTCCCACAAGGGAGGTGGCATCCTATTAGGACTCCTTCCTAATTTGCATTTTCCTTCCCTTCTTTGGGGTTTTTCCTTTCCCACACTTTCCTAGCCACATGGGACTTGTAGGGATGGTTTTCACAGCCCACTAAAGGCTGGTGCAACACCCCTCAAGCCCATGTGGCCTCCCGGCATGGGTGGCCCCTCCCGATGGCCCTCTCGCACTCCCGATACACTACCGGAAATACTCGAAACTTTTCCGGTGGCCAAAACGGGACTTCCTATATATCAATCTTTACCTCCAGACCATTCTGGCGCTCCTCGTGACATCCGGGATCTCATCCGAGATTCCGAACAACCTTCGGACACCACCATACATAACTCAACGCTACCGAAACATCAACGAACCTTAAGTGTGCACACCCTGCGGGTTCGAGAACTATGTAGACATGACCAAGTCACCTTTACGGTCAATAACTAATATCGGGACCTGGATGCCCATATTGGTTCCTACATATTCTACGAAGATCTTTATCGATTGAACCTCTATGTCACGGATTCACAAAATCCCGTATGCAGTTCCCTTTGTCAATCGCTATGTTACTTGCCCGAGATTCGATCGTTGATATGTCCATACCTAGTTCAATCTCGTTACTGGCAAGTCTCTTTACTCGTTCCATAATACAAGATCCCGTGACTAACTCCTTAGTCACATTGCAAGCTTCTTGTGATGTTGTATTATCGAGTGGGCCCAAAGGTACCTCACCGTCATACGGAGTGACAAATCCCAGTCTCGATCCATGCCAACCCAACAGACACCCTTGGAGATACCTGTAGAGCGCCTTTATAGTCACCATGTTACGTTGTGACGTATGACACACACAAGGCATTCCTCCGGTGTCCAGGAGTTGCATGATTTCATGGTCGTAGTAACAGATACTTGACATGGAGAAAACTATGGCAATAAACTCACACGATCAACTGCTATGCTTAGGGTTGGGTCTTGTCCATCAGATCATTCTCCTAATGATGTTATCCCATTATCAAATGACAACTCATGTCTATGGTCAGGAAACCTTGACCATCTTTGATCAACAAGCCAGTCTACTAGAGGCTCACTAGGGACATATTGTTTGTCTATATATCCACACATGTATTTAGTTTCGAATCAATACAATTATAGCATGGACAATAAACGATTATCGTGAACAAGCAAATATAATAATAACCAATTTATTATTGCCTCTAGGGCATATTTCCAATAGTCCCCCACTTGCACTAGAGTCAATAATCTAGCTCGCATCAGCATGTGATTAACACTTACATCACTACGTGATTAATACTTAAATCATCATGTGATTAAAACCCAATGAGTTCTAGTCTTTGATCATGTCTTGCTTGTGTGAGAGGTTTTAGTCAATGGGTCAGTAACACTCAGATCCGTGTGTACTTTGCAAATCTATATGTCATACTGCAGATGCTACCACGCTCCACTTGGAGTTATTCCAAATGGTTGCTCCACTATACCTATCCTGACTGCTACTTAGAGTCGTCTGGATAGGTGTCAAAGCTTGCATCGACGTAACCCTTTATGACGAACTCTTTATCATCTCCATAATCGAGAAATATTTCCATAGTCCTCTAGTTACTAAGGATAAACTTGACTGTTGTCCAGTGATCCACTCGTGGATCTCTCTTGTACCCCTTCACAGACTTATGGCAAGGCACACACACAGGTGTGGTACATAGCATGGCATACTAGATAGAGCCTATGGCTAAGGCATAGGGGACGACCTTTGTCCTTTCTCTTTCTTTTGCCGTGGTCGAGCTTTGAGTCTAACTCAACTTCGCACCTTACAAATTAGGCAAGAACTCTTTCTTTGACTGATCCATTTTGAACTCTTTCAAAATCTTGTCAAGGTATGTACTCATTCAAAGTCTTATCAGACGTCTTGATCTATCTCTATAGATCTCGATGCCCAACAATTAAGTAGCTTTATCCAGGTCTTCCTTTGAAAAACACCTTTCAAACAACCCTTTATGCTTTCCAAAAATTCTACATCATTTCCAATCAACGATATGTCGTCCACATATACTTATCATAAATTCTATAGTGCTCCCACTCACTTTATTGTAAATATGAGTTTCTAGTAAACTTTGTATAAACAAAAAAATGATCACCTAATCAAAGCGTATATTCCAACTCCAAGATGCTTGCTCCATCCCATTGAAGGATTGCTAGAGCTTGCACACGTTTTAGCATCCTTAGGACTGACAAAACCTTTTGGTTGTATCACATACAACCTTTCCTCAAGTAAACCGTTAAGGAAACGATGTTTTGACATCCATCTGCCAGATTTCATAATTGAAAAATGCAACAACTACTAACATAATTCCAACAGACTTTAGCATCGCTACGGATGAGAAAGTCTCATCGTAGTCAACTCCTTGAACTTGTGAAAACCCTTTGCCACAAGTCGAGCTTTATAGATGGTGACATTACCGTCCGCGTTCGTCTTCCTTTTGAAGATCCATTTGTTCTGAATGGCCTTTCTCCCTTCAGGTAATACTTCCAAAGCCCATACTTTGTTTTCTCACACGGATCCCATCTTGGATTTCATGGACTCTAACCATTTCTTGGAATTCGGGCCCATCATCGCCACTCCACAGCTTGTAGGTTCATCATTGTCCAAAAACATGACCTCTAAGACAGGGTTGTCGTACCACTGAGGAGTAGTACGCGTCCTTGTCGACCTATGAGGTTCGATAGTAACTTTATCCGAAGCTTCATGATCATCATCATTAACTTCCTCTTCAACTAACGTAGGCTCCACAGGAATAACTTTTTGCGGTGCGCTACTCTCCGGTTGAAACAAAGGTTCAACAACCTCATCAAGTTCTATCTTCCTCCGGCTCAATTCTTTTGAGAGAAACTCTTTCTCAAGAAAGGACCCATTTCTAGCTACAAACACTTTGCACTCGGATCTGAGAAAGAAGGTATACCCAACTGTTCTTAGGGTATCCTATGAAGTTGCAGTTTTCTACTTTGGTTTCGAGCTTATCAGACATAAGTGTCGCATTCCCAAACTCTGAGAAATGACAACTTAGGTTTCTATCAAACCATAATTCATATGGTGTCATCTCAACGGATTTATATGGTGCCCTATTTAAATTGAATGTAGTTGTCTCTAATGCATAACCCCAAAATGATAGTGGCAAAATGATAAGAGACATCATAGTATGCAACATATCCAATAGAGCATGACTATGACGTTCGGACACACCATCACATGAAAGCACAACATGCTCCCTTGGTGGTTTTGATAATTCATGACAACATACATTGTCTCTTGGACTAACACCTCTATCTAGTGTATTTCAGATAATAGTCCATGGAGAGTTTGGCTGGCAAAAGGATTGTGGATATTTTGGAATTACCCCAAGATTCAAGGAAATAGGTTGAATAAGCTTCAAGAAAGAGGACTCTACATTTTACATTTGTGAGGAATCACTTTGAGTCCATAGGAAATCCAATACTATTAAAAGGGGGTAAGGTTTTGTTTGTGAACAAAATGCTCATACGAGCACAAGTGATAGTCACCAAAAACACCCACAAGCTCTCCCACCAAAGTCTGTCTCTAGCCAAACATTCAAAATTGGTGCAACCAACATTCCTATCCCAGTGCCACCGATTCCAAACGCTAGACAGACTCAGCCAAACCCTAGCCACTTCAGTGCAGCCGACATTGCTTTTGGTGCCACCGAGTTGGGTTGCCAACTTTCTGTTATGCAAGTTCACAATTTCGGTCCATTTGAGAATGTTGAATCGGCATCACCGAGTTTGGCATTTCTGACCGTTGGTCACCTTGTCGGTGCAACTGAGATTCCTATATCGGTATCACCGAGATTCAAAAGTTGCCACCTTTGGATCACTTCGGTACCACCAAGATTAACACATCGGTGTCACCGAGTTGGTAATTTTGCGTGTAACGGTTGGATTTTGGGGGATGGCTATATATACCCCTTCACCACCACCCACTCGAAAGAGAAGCACTCAGAACAATTCCATACCTATCCTACTCAGTTTTCTAAGAGAGAACCACCTACCCTTGTGTTGAGGTCAAGATCTTTCACTCCAACCATATGGATCTTCATTTCTAGCCTCCCCAAGTTGCTTTCCACCAATCCCATCTCTTCTACCAAGGCAAATCTGTTAGAGAGTGATTATGTGTTGAGGAGTCTATCATCTTTAAGCACAAGAGCAAGGAGTTCATCGTCATTACCAAGCCTATTACCTTTTCGAGGGTGGTGCCTCCTAGATTGGTTAGGTGTCGCTTGGGAGCCTCCTACTTCGTGTTGTGGAGTGAACCAAGAAGTTTGTAAGGGCAAGGAGATCGCCTACTTCATGAAGATCCACCCATAGTGAGGCTAGTCCTTCGTGGACGGAAGCCGTATGGAATAGTCAAGGTTGCTACTAAGTGGACCCTTATGGGTGGAGCCCTCCGTGGACTCTCGCGACCGTTACCCTCCGTGGGTTGAAGACTCCATAAACTGGACGTACGATAGCACCACCTATCGGAACCATGGGAAAAATCCTTGCGTCTCCTATTGCACTTGATCTTCCTATCTGATCTCTTTACTTACATGTGCAATGTTTTTACTTTTCGCTGCCATATTTGTAGACATGCATGTGTAGGGCTGGTAGATTTACTAGACTTGCTAAAACAGTTAAAATCTGCCAACCAATTAACTTGGGAAAAGGTTAGGTTTTAAATTCCTGCTAGTAGTCGATTCACCGCCCCATATAGACACTCATCTATCGATCCTACAAGTGGTTTCAGAGCTTTGGTCTCCATTGTTTTGGTTTAATCACCGTGGAGGAAGATGGATGTGTCTAGAATAGAGAGTTTGAGTTGTAGAGTGCCCATTCTTGATGGAGAGTACTATAGTCAATGGAAGGATGCCATGGTTGATCTATTTGATAAATTACATTTGACAAAATATATTGAAAACCCTTATGTGCTGCCTGTTGATGAATTGGATCCCACACACAAAGAGGAAATTAACATGCTTGGTAACCTAAGAACTGTCAATCTTATTGTTAGAGGTTTACCAAGATTCATGCTTTCTCAATTGAAGAACTTTGCATGTGCCATTACCTTGTGGACTGATTTAGAGGAACGATATCCAAATATTTCATTAGGAAATCTTGATGAAATTCTTCATAAAACTGTTGCTTTTCACAAAATAAAGCCTAGTGATCCAAACTTTGATAAATGTCTATTTGAGCTCCGGGATCTTATGCATGCTAAAGGAGATGTCACCACTATCAACAACATTATCTTTGAATCCATTCGCATTCATAAACTTGAACATTGTGATGATCACTATTCTAACGAATCCCTTGTTCTTTATGACAAAGATTTCCCACTTGATGATGACAATGTGGAACATGGCTACTATGAAGAAGTTGAGTTGTTCGACATCGACCATGAGAAGATCATGAAGAATCTGATTCTTATGGCAAACTTTAAGGATTACATGTCCGGAGGAAAAGAGTGGATTCTCGATGATGGATGTACGGACCATATGACTGGTCATAAAGACATGTTTCAAGAGATCACGCCTAATCAAGGTCCTCGATGGTCCGTGACCTTTGGAGACAACTCTAAGGGTAAGGTACTTGGCCTTGTTAAGGTGGCCATATCCCATGATAGCTCTATTCAAAAATGTTATGCTTGTTGAATCCCTTGGCTACAATCTTGTTTCCATATCTAAACTTGCCAACTTCGGTTTCAATGTGTTATTCACGAAATTAGATTGCCAAGTGTTTCATCAAGATAATCATAAAATGGTCTTCACCAGTTTTCGTAGAGGTGATCTATACATTGTTGATTTCTCTAAAAGATCCAAACCTCGCACTTTCTTAATTGTAAAATCCTCTAAAGGTTGGCTTTGGCATAGAAGACTTGGACATGTAGGCATGCGCAATCTAGATAAGCTAATCAAAGGTGATCATATACTTGGTGTTAAAGATGTTATCTTTGACAAAGATAGACTTTGCAGTGCTTGTCAAGCTCGAAAGCAAGTAGGTGGAAGTCGTCCCGTTAAGAATATCATGACTACTAGGAGACCACTCGAGTTACTTCACATGGATCTTTTTGGTCCCAATGCTTACAAGAGTCTTGGTGGAAATTCCGGTGGTCTAGTTATAGTTGATGATTTTTCTAGATTTATGTGGGTATTCTTTCTTGATGATAATTCGCAAGTTCAAAAGAACTTCAAGAACTTCGCTCGCAAAGCACCGAATCAGTTTGAAGTGAAGATCAAGAAGGTTCGGAGCGTACACACCTCAGCAAAATGGAGTTGTTGAGAGGAAGAACCAGATGCTCATTGAGATGGCAAGAACGATGCTTGAGAATACAAGACGCCAAGACACTTTTGGGCAGAAGCCATTGAAACAGCATGTCATGCCACAAACCAACTTTACTTGCACAAACTTCTCGATAAAACGGCATACGAGCTACTCATCGGTAACAAACCCCAAGTCAGGTACTTTCGGGTATTTGGCTCAAAGTGCTACATTCTTGATAAGCATCGTCGTACTAAATTTGCTCCTAAATCTCATGAAGGATTCCTACTTGGTTACGGATCGAACTCTCACAGTTACCGTGTCTACAACAACTTCACCCGAAAAGTTGAAGAGACGGTAGATGTGAAGTTTGATGAATCTAATGGTTCGCAAGTTGAACAATTGCCAAATGATGTAGGTGATAAGAATCCTTTGGAAGCCATTATAGATCTACCCATCGGCAAGATTCTTCCCATGGAGGTGAAGGAAAGTACTTCATCAACTCAAGTGGAAGCCCCTACTTCACGTCAAGGTGAACCTAAACACAACATGGAGGCATCCACAAGCAGTACACAACGAGATGATGAAGAGGAGGAAGTGCATCATGAAGATCCACCACAACCACCTTCACCACCACCTCAAGGTAACGACACCTTCAACAACAATGAAGATGAACGAGATGATGATGAAGAAGAAGAAGCTCCACCATCCAAGAATCGGAAGCCGACCCGAGTTCGAGCTCAAGTGACCAAGAAACCATCCCCTAAACCAAATCTTTGGTGATATACAAACAGGGAGAATCGCTCGGTCTAAAACCCGTCTAGCTAACTTTTGTGAGCATTATTCTTTCATCTCCAGCATTGAGCCTTTGAAGGTAGAACAAGCTCTTGAAGACACGGATTAGGTGAATGCTATGCATGAAGAGCTTCACAACTTTGAAAGGAACAAAGTGTGGACACTCATGGAGAAGCCCGAAGATGAGCACAATATCCTCGGAACCAAATGGGTGCTTCGGAACAAACAAGACGAAGACGGTCAAGTCGTGCGCAACAAGGCTCGTCTCGTAGCCCAAGGATATACGCAAGTCAAAGGTATGGACTACGGTGAGACTTATGCCCCCATCGCTAGACTTGAAGCTATCCGTATTCTTCTTGCTTATGCTAATCACCATGATATCACGCTTTATCAAATGGACATCAAAAGTGCATTTTTAAATGGTGAAATTGAAGAAGAGGTTTATGTTAAGCCACCAACTAGTGTTGTGAATCCTAAGAACCCTAATCATGTTTACAAGCTTCGCAAAGCCCTTTATGGTCTTAAGCAGGCCCCTCGTTCTTGGTACAAATGTTTAACGAAGTTTCTCATTGAAAAAGGTTTTGAAATTGGTAAAATTGATGCAACCTGGTTCACTAAGAGAGTTAATGGAGAATTATTTGTGTGCCAAATCTATGTGGATGATATTATCGTTGGTTCTACTAACCCTCAATTTAGTGAAAGATTTGGAAGGTTGATGTGTGAGAAGTATAAGATGTCTATGATGTGTGAGTTGAAATTCTTTCTTGGATTGCAAATCAAGAAATGAAGACAAGGAACTTTCATCTCTCAAACTAAGTATACCGAGGACTTGATCAAGAAATTCAACATGCAGGATTCCAAAGGTATGAAAACTCCTATGCCCACTAGTGGACATGTTGACCTTACCAGGGAGGATGAACCGGTTGATCAAAAGGTTTATCGATCTATGATTGGTTCATTTCTATATCTATGTGCATCTCATCCCGATATTATGCTTAGTGTTTGTGTGTGTGCTAGATATCAAGCAGCACCTAAAGAGTGTCATCTTTTGGCTGTGAAACGTATTGTGAGATACTTGATACAAACACCAAACTTTGGCATTTGGTATCCCAAGGGATCTTCTTTTAATCTTGTTGGCTATTCCGATTTGGACTATGCCTGTGACAAGGTTGATAGAAAGTCCACCTTGGGTACTTGTCAATTTTTAGGTAGATCTCTTGTGTCTTGGTCCTCCAAGAAACAAAACTCGATTTCTCTATCTACTACCGAAGCTGAGTATGTTATTGTTGGATCTTGTTGTGTGCAATTACTATGGATGACACAAACGCTTAAGGATTATGGAATTTATGTTAAAAAAATGCTCCATTACTTTGTGACGATGCAAGTTCTATTAAAATTGGACATAATCTTGTGCAACATTCCCAAACCAAGCATATTCAAGTTTGACATCATTTCATTCATGATCATGTTGCCAAAGGAGATATCAATCTTAAGCATGTTCGTAATAACAAAAAATTGGCCGATATCTTCACCAAGCCAGTTGATGAGAAAACATTTTGTCATTTGATGAGTGAGTTTAACATCATTGATGCTTCAAACTTGAGATAAACTCATTCGGTTGCAAGCAAGGGCATGAGCTTTCTTGTTATTTCCATGTTCCCGTAACTCGTTATCTTATGCCATGGAATTCTATGCTCCCTTGTATTGCATCTAACCTTTTGCAGGTACTTGGAAGAACTTCATTCCACAAGATTGACATCAACTCCAATCATAAGCAATCTTGTGATTACCAAGTATCCACAACCCCTCTTGATGATGGAAGGAAGAAGACAACAAAAACATATACTTGATCTTAGTTGCAAAATCTTAAGTAGTATCATGTCAATTGGATATATCCATTGTTCTTCCTTGCATGAATAACCTTTGTACGTGACTAGTGTACTAGAACGAGAAGGATTGCTCCAAATTCAAGATGATCTTCATTAACCTCGAGCATCCTCAACAAGTTCACCTACGAGCAACGTCATCAACATCACTCAAAGGTATGTACTCATATCCTTGAAAAGGCTTTACTCCTAAGTCAATATAGTCTAATATGAGTATGACCATTTTGAGATTAAATAATGAGTATGACCTATGATCAAGTATTCTTGCTTGGCTCCTAAGTCAATATAGTCTAATATAGGTGACCTTGTCACCGCCCATCATTTAGTTAAGAATCTTGCGTGGTTTTCTCTCTATTTGCATGATCTCTCGTAACCACTCAAATATTAACTATTTGATGTCCTTTGTAAAACTTTCACATTTTATTTTTGAAACAATTTCGTTTGTCTCTGTGAAAACAGAAACTTGGTCTCTCATTCGGAGTCACCGATATAAATAACTCGGTTCTACCGAATTTGCAGATGAGCGGCACTACACAATCTTGGTACCATTGATTTATTTATCCTGGAGTCACCAATTTTTCTTTCCTTTCTAAATCTACGTTTATTTAATATTGTTTATTTGTTTCTGTTCAAGTGATATTCTTGTTCCTTTGATGACCCGTTCATTAAAAAATAGGGGGAGAAGAACAAACACCACTTCGGGGGAGAAATTCTTTATTCTAGGATCCCTAGATCCAAGGAGAAGAAGACTGAAATTTGCAAAAGGGAGAGAAATTACATTCAATGATTCCCTTAGTTCTTTTCTATGAACCCCACTTTCAATGACCCTTGTTCTCAAGGATCCCTTCCTTGTCAATGATCCCTGTCACTACTCCCAAGTTTAACCTTTTTGGTATTTTATGCCAAAGGGGGAGAATATCAAAGCTTCATGATAAAGGGAGAGTTACATGCTTATGCAAAAGGGGAGATATGATTTAGGGGAGAGGAAAATATCAAAATTTCACACTTATATAAACAAGGGGAGAACAACAATATAGGGGGAGAAAACTATTTTTGGAGAAGAGTCTTAAGTGAACAAAGGATTCATTTTCTCACCCTATCCAATCCCAATATCTATATGCTAAGATTCAGGGGGAGAGGATGTACTACGACTTTCAAATCTAAGGGGAGATAAGATATAATAGATTAATGCTAAAGGTGGAGACATATCAATATTCATAATTATCATATTTTATATGTTCTCCATATCTTGGTATTCATTGCGTTCTATTGCTTTTGTTTAGTAGAATACTCTTGTGTTTCCTAACATTGTTTTCTCCAGTGTGTCTCTACTACTAGAATGCTCAAGAACTCAAGGTAAGTAGCATAATATCTTTGATCAACATGATCTCCTGCTTCTTGCACATATTGTTTGCAAGAGTGAAGTCTCGATCAAGGATATACATTTCATTCACATATCACTAGTATAAAACCGACCTTTTGTCTGCATCATTAGTCTCGGTTGGCTTTTGAGCCGGTGCTAATGTGGTCATTAGTGTCGATGCATGATGGGGATCATTAGTGCCGGTTTGTTACGGACCTTTAGTCTCAGTTGGTAGCTCCAACCGGCACTAAAGGAGTGGTGGGAGGTTGGCGTCAGCCTAGGACCCCACAGGAACCTTTAGTCCCGGTTGGTGACTCCAACCGCGACTATAGGCTAATCGTTAGTCGCGGTTGGAGCCACCAACCGGGACTAAACGTTGGTCATGGCGGTGGTGGGAGTATAGTCCCACCTCGCCAAGCGAGGGGTGCTCGAACCAGTTTATAAGCCCATCGCTCTGTGCCTTGTTGAGTTCCTCCCAATTTGAAAATATATGCCCTTATATGGGGAAATTTGACCTCAAATCAAACTGAATTCCAGTCTGATTTTAGGTTGAATTTTCCCTACATAAGCGCATCTATGTTCATTTTTGCTATTTTTTAACCAAATTTTAACTCTGAAAAAAAATTAAACATATTTTAACTATGAAAAAGTTGAAAGTTTGCATGGTATCATCATTTCACCCACATAGCATGTTATAAAAAGTTGAGAGGGTTACGACAAAAACTAGATGCACTTTGCATACAAAATGGACAATCTCATTCGAAGTAGGAGGTTCTCGACGAAAACTCGCCTCTTACAAAGGCATTTCATTCTTTTTACCTTATTTGAACTCCATACTTTTTGTGCCTTCAAAATGTAGCATTCAAATACACATCATCAATTTTCAACCCTTTCTGACCTCATTTGCTATTTTTCATGCACTTACTCATTTTATTTCAGCAAATAACCTTGAAATTGAAAAACACTTCAAATGAACTCTGAAAAGGTTAAAATTTCGCATGGTATCATCATTTCACCCACATAGCATGTTATAAAAAGTTGAGAGGGTTACGACAAAAACTGGATGCACTTCGTGTACAAAATGGACAATCTCTTTCGAAGTATGAGGGTTTTGGACGAAACTCGCCTGTTACAAAGGCATTTCTTTCTTTTTAACTTATTCGAACTCCATACTTTTTTCACCTTCAAAATGCAGCATTCAAAGCCACATCATCAATTTTCAACCTTTTTTGACCTCATTTGCTATTTTTCATGCACTTGCTAATTTTATTTAGCGAAATAACCCTGAAATTGAAAAGCACTTCAAATATACTCTGAAAAAGTTGAAAGTTGGCATGGTATCATCCTTTCACCCATATACCATGTGCTAAATAGTTGAGAAGGTTACGTCAAAAACTGGATGCACTTCATGTACAAAATGGACAATCTCTTTCGAAGTAGGAGGGTTTCAAACGAAAACTCGCGTGTTACAAAGGCATTTGATTCTTTTTAACTTATTTGAACTCCATACTTTTTGTGCCTTCAAAATGTAGCATTCAAAGCCACATCATCAATTTTCAACCCTTTCTGACCTCATTTGCAATTTTTCATGCACTTACTAATTTTATTTCAGCAAAATAACCCTGAAATTGAAAAGTAATTCAAATGAACTCTAAAAAGGATGAAAGTGGCATGGTATCATCATTTCACCCACATAGCATGTTATAAAAAGTTGAGAGGGTTACGGCAAAAACTGGATGTTCTTCGTGTACAAAATGGACAATCTGTTTCGAAGTAGGAGGGTTTGGACGAAAACTGGCCTCTTACAAAGGCATTTCATTCTTTTAAACTTATTGAACGCCATACTTTTTGTGCCTTCAAAATACAGCATTTAAAGCCCCATGATCAATTTTCAACCCTTTCTGACCTCATTTGCTATTTTTCATGCACTTACTGATTTTATTTCAGCAAAATAATTTTGAAATTGAAAAGCACTTCAAATGAAATCTGAAAAGGTTGAAAGTTGGCATGGTATCATCATTTCACCCACATAACATGTTATAAAAAGTTGAGAGGGTTAGGGCAAAAACTGGATGCACTTCGTGTACAAAATGGACAATCTCTTTCGGAGTAGGAGGGTTCCGGCTGAAAACTTGCTTGTTACAAAGGCATTTCATTCTTTTAAACTTATTTGACCTCCATACTTTTTGTGCCTTCAAAATGCAGCATTCAAATCCACATCATCAATTTTCAACCTTTCTGACCTCATTTGCTATTTTTCATGCACTTACTGATTTTATTTCAGCAAAATAACCTTGAAATTGAATAACACTTCAAATGAACTCTGAAAAATTTGAAAATAGGCATGGTATGATAACTTCACCCACATAGCATGTTATAAAAATTTGAGAGGGTTGCGGCAAAAACTGGATGCACTTCGTGTACAAAATGGACAATCTCTTTCGAGGTATGAGGGTTCCGGACGAAAACTCGCCTGTTACAAATACATTTCATTATTTTTAACTTATTTGAACTCCATACTTTTTGTGCCTTTAAAATGCAGCATTCAAAGCCCCATCATCAACTTTCAACCCTTTGTGACCTCATTTGCTATTTTCATGCATTTACTGATTTGATTTCAACAAAATAACCCTGAAATTGAAAAGCACTTCAAATATACTCTGAAAAGGTTGAAAGTTGGCATGGTATCATCACTGCACCCACATAGGATGTGCTAAAAAGTTGAGGGTTACATCAAAAACTGGATGCACTTCGTGTACAAAATGGACAATCTCTTTCGAAGTCGGAGGGTTTTAGACGAAAACTCGCCTCTTACAAAGGCATTTCATTATTTTAAACTTATTTGAACTACATAGTTTTTGTGCCTTCAAAATGCAACATTCAAAGCCACATCATCAATTATCAACCCTTTCTGACCACATTTGCTATTTTTCATGCACTTACTGATTTTATTCCGCAAAATAACGCTGAAATTGAAAAGCACATCAAACAAACTCTGAAAAGGATGAAAGTTGGCACGGTATCATCATTTGACCCACATAGCTTGTTATAAAAAGTTGAGAGGGTTAAGCAAAAACTGGATGCACTTCGTGTACAAAATGGACAATCTCTTTCGAAGTAGGAGGGTTCCAGACGAAAACTTGCTTGTTACAAAGGCATTTCATTCTTTTATACTTATTTGAACTCCATACTCTTGGTGCCTTCAAAATGCAGCATTCAAATCTACATCATACATTTTCAACCCTTTCTGACCTCATTTGCTATTTTTCATGCACTTACTTATTTTATTTCAGCAAAATAACCCTGAAATTGAAAAGCACTTCAAATAAACTCAGAAAAGGTTGAAATTTGGCACGGTATCATCATTTCACCCACAAAGCATGTTATAAAAAGTTGAGAGGGTTACGGCAAAAACTGGATGCACTTCGTGTACAAAATGGACAATCTCTTTCGAGGTATGAGGGTTCCAGACGAAAACTCGCCTGTTACAAATACATTTCATTCTTTTTAACTTATTTGAACTCCATACTTTTTGTGCCTTTAAAATGCAGCATTCAAAGCCGCATCATCAACTTTCAACCCTTTCTCACCTCATTTGCTATTTTCATGCATTTACTGATTTGATTTCAACAAAATAACCTTGAAATTGAAAAGCACTTCAAATATACTCTGAAAAGGTTGAAAGTTGGCATGGTATAATCATTGCACCCACATAGGATGTGCTAAAAAGTTGAGGGTTACCTCAAAAACTGGATGCACTTCGTGTACAAAATGGACAATCTCTTTCGAAGTCGGAGGGTTTTAGACGAAAACTCGCCTCTTACAAAGGCATTTCATTATTCTAAACTTATTTGAACTACATACTTTTTGTGCCTTGAAAATGCAACATTCAAAGCCACATCATCAATTTTCAACCCTTTCTGACCACATTTGCTATTTTTCATGCACTTACTGATTTTATTTCAGCAAAATAACGCTGAAATTGAAAAGCACATCAAACGAACTCTGAAAAGGATGAAAGTTGGCGTGGTATCATCATTTGACCCACATAGCATGTTATAAAAAGTTGAGAGGGTTAAGCAAAAATTGGATGCACTTCGTGTACAAAATGGACAATCTCTTTCGAAGTAGGAGGGTTCCAAACGAAAACTTGCTTGTTACAAAGGCATTTCATTCTTTTATACTTATTTGAACTCCATACTTTTTGTGCCTTCAAAATGCAGCATTCAAAGCTACATCATACATTTTCAACCCTTTCTGACCTGATTTGCTATTTTTCATGCACTTACTTATTTTATTTCAGCAAAATAACCCTGAAATTGTAAAGCACTTCAAATAAACTCTGAAAAGGTTGAAAGTTGGCATGGTATCATCATTTCACCCACAGAGCATGTGATAAAAAGCTGAGAGGGTTATGGCAAAAACTGGATGCACTTTGTGCACAAAATGGACAATCTCTTTCGAAGTATGAGGGTTTCGGACGAAAACTCGCCAGTTACAAATGCATTTCATTCTTTTAACTTATTTCTACTCAATATGTTTTGCGCCTTCAAAATTCAGCATTCAAAGCCACATCATCAATTTTCAATCCTTTTTGACCTCATTCGCTATTTTTCACGCACTTACTGATTTTATTTTAGCAAAATAACCCTAAAATTGAAAAGCACTTCAAATGTTCTCTGAAAAGATTGAAAGTTGGCATGGTATCATCATTTCACCCACATAGCATGTGCTAAAAAGTTGAGAGGGTTACGTCAAAAACAGGATGCACTTCGTGTACAAAATGGACAATCTCTTTCGAAGTAGGAGTGTTTTAGACGAAAACTCGCCTGTTACAAGGGCATTTCATTCTTTTAACTTATTTGAACTCCATACGTTTTGTGCCTTCAAAATGCAGCATTCAAAGCCACATCATAATTTTTCAACCCTTTCTGACCTCATTTGCTATTTTCATGCACTTATTGATTTTATTTCAGCAAAATAACCCTGAAATTGAAAATAACTTCAAATGAACTCTGAAAAGGATGAACATTGCCACGGTATCATCATTTCACCGATAGGGCATGTTATAAAATGTTGAGATGGTTATGGCATAATCTGGATGCACTTCGTGTACAAAATGGACAATCTATTTCGAAGTAGGAGGGTTTCGGACGAAAACTTGCTTGTTACAAATGCATTTCATTCTTTTAAACTTATTTGAACTCCATACTTTTTGTGCCTTCAAAATGAAGCATTCAAAGCCACATCATAAATTTTAACCCCTTTCTGACCTCATTTGCTATTTGGTATGCACTTATTGATTTTATTTCAGCAAAATAACCCTGAAATTGAAAAGCACTTCAAATGTTCTCTGAAAAGGATGAAAGTTGGCATGGTATCATCATTTCACCCACATAGCATGTTATAAAAATTTGAGAGGGTTACTGGATGCACTTCGTGTCCAAAATGGACAATCTCTTTCGGAGTAGGAGGGTTCCAGACGAAAACTTGCTTGTTACAAAGGCATTTCATTCTTTTAAACTTATTTGAACTCCATACTTTTTGTGCCTTCAAAATGCAGCATTCAAAGCCACATCATTAATTTTCAGCCCTTTCTAACCTCATTTGCTATTTTTCATGCACTTACTGATTTTATTTCAGCAAAATAACCTTGAAATTGAAAAACACTTCAAATGAACTCTGAAAAGGTTGAAAGTAGGCATGGTATCATCATTTTACCCACATAGTATGTTATAAAAAGTTGAGAGGGTTGCGGCAAAAACTGGATGCACCTCGTGTACAAAATGGACAATCTCTTTCGAAGTATGAGGGTTTTGGACGAAAACTCGCCTGTTACAAATGCATTTCATTCTTTTAACTTATTTCTACTCAATATGTTTTGCGCCTTCAAAATTCAGCATTCAAAGCCACATCATCAATTTTCAATCCTTTTTGACCTCATTCGCTATTTTTCACGCACTTACTGATTTTATTTTAGCAAAATAACCCTAAAATTGAAAAGCACTTCAAATGTTCTCTGAAAAGATTGAAAGTTGGCATGGTATCATCATTTCACCCACATAGCATGTGCTAAAAAGTTGAGAGGGTTACGTCAAAAACAGGATGCACTTCGTGTACAAAATGGACAATCTCTTTCGAAGTAGGAGTGTTTTAGACGAAAACTCGCCTGTTACAAGGGCATTTCATTCTTTTAACTTATTTGAACTCCATACGTTTTGTGCCTTCAAAATGCAGCATTCAAAGCCACATCATAATTTTTCAACCCTTTCTGACCTCATTTGCTATTTTCATGCACTAATTGATTTTATTTCAGCAAAATAACCCTGAAATTGAAAATAACTTCAAATGAACTCTGAAAAGGATGAACATTGCCACGGTATCATCATTTCACCGATAGGGCATGTTATAAAATGTTGAGATGGTTATGGCATAATCTGGATGCACTTCGTGTACAAAATGGACAATCTATTTCGAAGTAGGAGGGTTTCGGACGAAAACTTGCTTGTTACAAATGCATTTCATTCTTTTAAACTTATTTGAACTCCATACTTTTTGTGCCTTCAAAATGAAGCATTCAAAGCCACATCATAAATTTTAACCCCTTTCTGACCTCATTTGCTATTTGTTATGCACTTATTGATTTTATTTCAGAAAAATAACCCTGAAATTGAAAAGCACTTCAAATGAACTCTGAAAAGGATGAAAGTTGGCATGGTATCATCATTTCACCCACATAGCATGTTATAAAAATTTGAGAGGGTTACGGCAAAAACTGGATGCACTTCATGTCCAAAATGGACAATCTCTTTCGGAGTAGGCGGGTTCAAGGCGAAAACTTGCTTGTTACGAAGGCATTTCATTCTTTTAAACTTATTTGAACTCCATACTTTTTGTGCCTTCAAAATGCAGCTTTCAAAGCCACATCATTAATTTTCAACACTTTCAAACCTCATTTGCTATTTTTCATGCACTTACTGATTTTATTTCAGCAAAATAACCTTGAAATTGAAAAACACTTCAAATGAACTCTGAAAAGGTTCAAAGTAGGCATGGTATCATCATTTTACCCACATAGTATGTTATAAAAAGTTGATAGGGTTGCGGCAAAAACTGGATGCACCTCGTGTACAGAATGGACAATCTCTTTCGAAGTATGAGGGTTTTGGACGAAAACTCGCCTGTTACAAAGGCATTTCATTGTTTTTAACTTATTTGAACTCCATACTTTTGTGCCTTCAAAATGCAGCATTCAAAGACACATTATCAATGTTCAACCCTTTCTGACTGCATTTGCTATCTTTCATGCACTTACTCATTTTATTTCAGCAAAATAACCCTGAAATTGACGGACAATCTCTTTCGGAGTAGGAGGGTTCCGGATGAAAACTTGCTTGTTACAAATGCATTTCATTCTTTTAAACTTATTTGAACTCCATACTTTTTGTGCCTTCAAAATGCAGCATTCAAAGCCACATCATCAATTTTCAACCCTTTCTGACCTCATTTGCTATTTTTCATGCACTTACTGTCTTTATTTCAGCAAAATAACCCTGAAATTGAAAAGCACATCAAACGAACTCTGAAAAGGATGAAAGTTAGCATGGTATCATCATTTCACCCACATAGAATGTTATAAAAAGTTGAGAGGGTTACGGCAAAAACTGGATGCACTTCGTGTACAAAATGGACAATCTCTTTCGGAGTAGGAGGGTTCCGGACGAAAACTTGCTTGTTACAAAGGCATTTCATTCTTTTAAACTTATTTGACCTCCATACTTTTTGTGCCTTCAAAATGCAGCATTCAAATCCACATCATCAATTTTCAACCTTTCTGACCTCATTTGCTATTTTTCATGCACTTACTTATTTTATTTCAGCAAAATAACGCTGAAATTGAAAAGCACATCAAACGAACTCTGAAAAGGATGAAAGTTGGCTTGGTATCATCATTTGACCCACATAGCATGTTATAAACAGTTGAGAGGGTTAAGCAAAAACTGGATGCACTTCGTGTACAAAATGGACAATCTCTTTCGAAGTAGGAGTGTTTTAGACGAAAACTCGCCTGTTACAAGGGCATTTCATTCTTTTAACTTATTTGAACTCCATACGTTTTGTGACTTCAAAATGCAGCATTCAAAGCCACATCATAATTTTTCAACCCTTTCTGACCTCATTTGCTATTTTCATGCACTCACTGATTTTATTTCAGCAAAATAACCCTGAAATTTAAAATCACTTCAAATGAACTCTGAAAAGGATGAACATTGGCACGGTATCATCATTTCACCGATAGGGCATGTTATAAAATGTTGAGATGGTTATGGCATAATCTGGATGCACTTCGTGTACAAAATGGACAATCTATTTCGAAGTAGGAGGGTTTTGGACGAAAACTTGCTTGTTACAAATGCATTTCATTCTTTTAAACTTATTTGAACTCCATACTTTTTTTTCCTTCAAAATGAAGCATTCAAAGCCACTTCATAAATTTTAACCCCTTTCCACCCTCATTTGCTATTTGTTAAGCACTTATTGATTTTATTTCAGCAAAATAACCCTGAAATAGAAAAGCACTTCAAATGAACTCTGAAAAGGATGAAAGTTGGCATGGTATCATCATTTCACCCACATAGCATGTTATAAAAATTTGAGAGGGTTACGGCAAAAACTGGATGCACTTCATGTCCAGAATGGACAATCTCTTTCCGAGTAGGAGGGTTCCAGACAAAAACTTGCTTGTTACAGAGGCATTTCATTCTTTTAAACTTATTTGAACTCCATACTTTTTGTGCCTTCAAAATGCAGCATTCAAAGCCACATCATTAATTTTCAACACTTTCTAACCTCATTTGCTATTTTTCATGCACTTACTGATTTTATTTCAGCAAAATAACCTTGAAATTGAAAAACACTTCAAATGAACTCTGAAAAGGTTGAAAGTAGGCATGGTATCATCATTTTACCCACATAGTATGTTATAAAATGTTGAGAGGGTTGCGGCAAAAACTGGATGCACTTCGTGTACAGAATGGAGAATCTCTTTCGAAGTATGAGGGTTTTGGACGAAAACTCGCCTGTTACAAAGGCATTTCATTGTTTTTAACTTATTTGAACTCCATACTTTTTGTGCCTTCAAAATTCAGCATTCAAAGCCACATCATCAATTTTCAATCCTTTTTGACCTCATTCGCTATTTTTCACGCACTTACTGATTTTATTTTAGCAAAATAACCCTAAAATTGAAAAGCACTTCAAATGTTCTCTAAAAAGATTGAAAGTTGGCATGGTATCATCATTTCACCCACATAGCATGTGCTAAAAAGTTGAGAGGGTTACGTCAAAAACATGATGCACTTCGTGTACAAAATGGACAATCTCTTTCGAAGTAGGAGTGTTTTAGACGAAAACTCGCCTGTTACAAGGGCATTTCATTCTTTTAACTTATTTGAACTCCATACGTTTTGTGACTTCAAAATGCAGCATTCAAAGCCACATCATAATTTTTCAACCCTTTTTGACCTCATTTGCTATTTTCATGCACTCACTGATTTTATTTCAGCAAAATAACCCTGAAATTGAAAATCACTTCAAATGAACTCTGAAAAGGATGAACATTGGCACGGTATCATCATTTCACCGATAGGGCATGTTATAAAATGTTGAGATGGTTATGGCATAATCTGGATGCACTTCGTGTACAAAATGGACAATCTATTTCGAAGTAGGAGGGTTTTGGACGAAAACTTGCTTGTTACAAATGCATTTCATTCTTTTAAACTTATTTGAACTCCATACTTTTTTTGCCTTCAAAATGAAGCATTCAAAGCCACATCATAAATTTTAACCCCTTTCCACCCTCATTTGCTATTTGTTATGCACTTATTGATTTTATTTCAGCAAAATAACCCTGAAATTGAAAAGCACTTCAAATGAACTCTGAAAAGGATGAAAGTTGGCATGGTATCATCATTTCACCCACATAGCATGTTATAAAAATTTGAGAGGGTTACGGAAAAAACTGGATGCACTTCATGTCCAAAATGGACAATCTCTTTCGGAGTAGGAGGGTTCCAGACGAAAACTTGCTTGTTACAAGGGCATTTCATTCTTTTAAACTTATTTGAACTCCATACTTTTTGTGCCTTCAAAATGCAGCATTCAAAGCCACATCATTAATTTTCAACACTTTCTAACCTCATTTGCTATTTTTCATGCACTTACTGATTTTATTTCAGCAAAATAACCTTGAAATTGAAAAACACTTCAAATGAACTCTGAAAAGGTTGAAAGTAGGCATGGTATCATCATTTTACCCACATAGTATGTTATAAAAAGTTGAGAGGGTTGCGGCAAAAACTGGATACACTTCGTGTACAGAATGGACAATCTCTTTCGAAGTATGAGGGTTTTGGACGAAAACTCGCCTGTTACAAAGGCATTTCATTGTTTTTAACTTATTTGAACTCCATACTTTTTGTGCCTTCAAAATGCAGCATTAAAAGCCACATTATCAATGTTCAACCCTTTCTGACTGCATTTGCTATTTTTCATGCACTTACTCATTTTATTTCAGCAAAATAACCCTGAAATTGACGGACAATCTCTTTCGGAGTAGGAGGGTTCCGGATGAAAACTTGCTTGTTACAAATGCATTTCATTCTTTTAAACTTATTTGAACTCCATACTTTTTGTGCCTTCAAAATGCAGCATTCAAAGCCACATCATCAATTTTCAACCCTTTCTGACCTCATTTGCTATTTTTCATGCACTTACTGACTTTATTTCAGCAAAATAACCCTGAAATTGAAAAGCACATCAAATGAACTCTGAAAAGGATGAAAGTTAGCATGGTATCATCATTTCACCCACATAGCATGTTATAAATAGTTGAGAGGGTTACGGCAAAAACTGGATGCACTTCGTGTACAAAATGGACAATCTCTTTCGGAGTAGGAGGGTTCCGGACGAAAACTTGCTTGTTACAAAGGCATTTCATTCTTTTAAACTTATTTGAACTCCATACTTTTTGTGCCTTCAAAATGCAGCATTCAAATCCACATCATCAATTTTCAACCTTTCTGACCTCATTTGCTATTTTTCATGCACTTACTCAGTTTATTTCAGCAAAATAACCTTGATATTGAAAAGCACTTTAAATGAACTGTCAAAAGGTTGAAAGTTGGAATTGTATCATCATTTCAACCACATAGCATGTTATAAAAAGATGAGAGGGTTACGGCAAAAACTGGATGCACTTCATGTAGAAAATGGACAATCTCTTTCGAAGTATGAGGGTTTCGGACGAAAACTCGCTTGTTACAAAGGCATTTCATTCTTTTTAACTTATTTGAACTCCATACTTTTTGAGCATTCAAAATGAAGCATTCAAAGCCACATCATAAATTTTAACCCCTTTCTGACCTCACTTGCTATTTGTTATGCACTTATTGATTTTATTTCAGCAAAATAACCCTGAAATTGAAAAGCACTTCAAATGAACTCTGAAAAGGATGAAAGTTGGCACGGTATCATCATTTCACCCACATAGCATGTTATAAAAATTTGAGAGGGTTACGGCAAAAACTAGATGCACTTCGTGTACAAAATGGACAATCTCTTTCGGAGTAGGAGGGTTCCAGACGAAAACTTGCTTGTTACAAAGGCATTTCATTCTTTTAAACTTATTTGAACTCCATACTTTTTGTGCCTTCAAAATGCAGCATTCAAAGCCACATCATTAATTTTCAAACCTTTCTAAACTCATTTGCTATTTTTCATGCACTTACTGATTTTATTTCAACAAAATAACCTTTAAATTGAAAAACACTTCAAATGAACTCTGAAAAGGTTGAAAGTAGGCATGGTATCATCATTTTACCCGCATAGTATGTTATAAAAAGTTGAGAGGGTTGCGGCAAAAACTGGATGCACTTCGTGTACAGAATGGACAATCTCTTTCGAAGTATGATGGTTTTGGACGAAAACTTGCTTGTTACAAAGGCATTTCATTTTTTTAACTTATTTGAACTCCATACTTTTTGTGCTTTCAAAATGCAGCATTCAAAGCCACATTATCAATGTTCAACCCTTTCTGACTGCATTTGCTATTTTTCATGCACTTACTCATTTTATTTCAGCAAAATAACCCTGAAATTGACGGACAATCTCTTTCGGAGTAGGAGGGTTCCGGATGAAAACTTGCTTGTTACAAATGTATTTCATTCTTTTAAACTTATTTGGACTCCATACTTTTTGTGCCTTCAAAATGCAGCATTCAAAGCCACATCATCAATTTTCAACCCTTTCTGACCTCATTTGCTATTTTTCATGCACTTACTGACTTTATTACAGCAAAATAACGCTGAAATTGACGGACAATCTCTTTCGGAGTAGGAGGGTTCCGGATGAAAACTTGCTTGTTACAAATGCAATTCATTCTTTTAAACTTATTTGAACTCCATACTTTTTGTGCCTTCAAAATGCAGCATTCAAAGCCACATCATCAATTTTCAACCCTTTCTGACCTCATTTGCTATTTTTCGTGCACTTACTGACTTTATTTCAGCAAAATAACCCTGAAATTGAAAAGCACATCAAATGAAATCTGAAAAGGATGAAAGTTAGCATGGTATCATCATTTCACCCACATAGTATGTTATAAAAAGTTGAGAGGGTTGCGGCAAAAACTGGATGCACCTCGTGTACAGAATGGACAATCTCTTTCGAAGCATGAGGGTTTTGGACGAAAACTCGCCTGTTACAAAGGCATTTCATTGTTTTTAACTTATTTGAACTCCATACTTTTTGTGCCTTCAAAATGCAGCATTCAAAGCCACATTATCAATGTTCAACCCTTTCTGACTGCATTTGCTATTTTTCATGCACTTACTCATTTTATTTCAGCAAAATAACCCTGAAATTGACGGACAATCTCTTTCGGAGTAGGAGGGTTCCGGATGAAAACTTGCTTGTTACAAATGCATTTCATTCTTTTAAACTTATTTGAACTCCATACTTTTTGTGCCTTAAAAATGCAGCATTCAAAGCCACATCATCAATTTTCAACCCTTTCTGACCTCATTTGCTATTTTTCATGCACTTACTGACTTTATTTCAGCAAAATAACCCTGAAATTGAAAAGCACATCAAATGAACTCTGAAAAGGATGAAAGTTAGCATGGTATCATCATTTCACCCACATAGCATGTTATAAATAGTTGAGAGGGTTACGGCAAAAACTGGATGCACTTCGTGTACAAAATGGACAATCTCTTTCGGAGTAGGAGGGTTCCGGACGAAAACTTGCTTGTTACAAAGGCATTTCATTCTTTTAAACTTATTTGAACTCCATACTTTTTGTGCCTTCAAAATGCAGCATTCAAATCCACATCATCAATTTTCAACCTTTCTGACCTCATTTGCTATTTTTCATGCACTTACTCAGTTTATTTCAGCAAAATAACCTTGATATTGAAAAGCACTTTAAATGAACTGTCAAAAGGTTGAAAGTTGGAATTGTATCATCATTTCAACCACATAGAATGTTATAAAAAGATGAGAGGGTTACGGCAAAAACTGGATGCACTTCATGTAGAAAATGGACAATCTCTTTCGAAGTATGAGGGTTTCGGACGAAAACTCGCTTGTTACAAAGGAATTTCATTCTTTTTAACTTATTTGAACTCCATACTTTTTGAGCATTCAAAATGAAGCATTCAAAGCCACATCATAAATTTTAACCCCTTTCTGACCTCACTTGCTATTTGTTATGCACTTATTGATTTTATTTCAGCAAAATAACCCTGAAATTGAAAAGCACTTCAAATGAACTCTGAAAAGGATGAAAGTTGGCACGGTATCATCATTTCACCCACATAGCATGTTATAAAAATTTGAGAGGGTTACGGCAAAAACTAGATGCACTTCGTGTACAAAATGGACAATCTCTTTCGGAGTAGGAGGGTTCCAGACGAAAACTTGCTTGTTACAAAGGCATTTCATTCTTTTAAACTTATTTGAACTCCATACTTTTTGTGCCTTCAAAATGCAGCATTCAAAGCCACATCATTAATTTTCAAACCTTTCTAAACTCATTTGCTATTTTTCATGCACTTACTGATTTTATTTCAACAAAATAACCTTTAAATTGAAAAACACTTCAAATGAACTCTGAAAAGGTTGAAAGTAGGCATGGTATCATCATTTTACCCGCATAGTATGTTATAAAAAGTTGAGAGGGTTGCGGCAAAAACTGGATGCACTTCGTGTACAGAATGGACAATCTCTTTCGAAGTATGATGGTTTTGGACGAAAACTTGCTTGTTACAAAGGCATTTCATTTTTTTAACTTATTTGAACTCCATACTTTTTGTGCTTTCAAAATGCAGCATTCAAAGCCACATTATCAATGTTCAACCCTTTCTGACTGCATTTGCTATTTTTCATGCACTTACTCATTTTATTTCAGCAAAATAACCCTGAAATTGACGGACAATCTCTTTCGGAGTAGGAGGGTTCCGGATGAAAACTTGCTTGTTACAAATGTATTTCATTCTTTTAAACTTATTTGGACTCCATACTTTTTGTGCCTTCAAAATGCAGCATTCAAAGCCACATCATCAATTTTCAACCCTTTCTGACCTCATTTGCTATTTTTCATGCACTTACTGACTTTATTACAGCAAAATAACGCTGAAATTGACGGACAATCTCTTTCGGAGTAGGAGGGTTCCGGATGAAAACTTGCTTGTTACAAATGCAATTCATTCTTTTAAACTTATTTGAACTCCATACTTTTTGTGCCTTCAAAATGCAGCATTCAAAGCCACATCATCAATTTTCAACCCTTTCTGACCTCATTTGCTATTTTTCGTGCACTTACTGACTTTATTTCAGCAAAATAACCCTGAAATTGAAAAGCACATCAAATGAAATCTGAAAAGGATGAAAGTTAGCATGGTATCATCATTTCACCCACATAGTATGTTATAAAAAGTTGAGAGGGTTGCGGCAAAAACTGGATGCACCTCGTGTACAGAATGGACAATCTCTTTCGAAGCATGAGGGTTTTGGACGAAAACTCGCCTGTTACAAAGGCATTTCATTGTTTTTAACTTATTTGAACTCCATACTTTTTGTGCCTTCAAAATGCAGCATTCAAAGCCACATTATCAATGTTCAACCCTTTCTGACTGCATTTGCTATTTTTCATGCACTTACTCATTTTATTTCAGCAAAATAACCCTGAAATTGACGGACAATCTCTTTCGGAGTAGGAGGGTTCCGGATGAAAACTTGCTTGTTACAAATGCATTTCATTCTTTTAAACTTATTTGAACTCCATACTTTTTGTGCCTTAAAAATGCAGCATTCAAAGCCACATCATCAATTTTCAACCCTTTCTGACCTCATTTGCTATTTTTCATGCACTTACTGACTTTATTTCAGCAAAATAACCCTGAAATTGAAAAGCACATCAAATGAACTCTGAAAAGGATGAAAGTTAGCATGGTATCATCATTTCACCCACATAGCATGTTATAAATAGTTGAGAGGGTTACGGCAAAAACTGGATGCACTTCGTGTACAAAATGGACAATCTCTTTCGGAGTAGGAGGGTTCCGGACGAAAACTTGCTTGTTACAAAGGCATTTCATTCTTTTAAACTTATTTGAACTCCATACTTTTTGTGCCTTCAAAATGCAGCATTCAAATCCACATCATCAATTTTCAACCTTTCTGACCTCATTTGCTATTTTTCATGCACTTACTCAGTTTATTTCAGCAAAATAACCTTGATATTGAAAAGCACTTTAAATGAACTGTCAAAAGGTTGAAAGTTGGAATTGTATCATCATTTCAACCACATAGAATGTTATAAAAAGATGAGAGGGTTACGGCAAAAACTGGATGCACTTCATGTAGAAAATGGACAATCTCTTTCGAAGTATGAGGGTTTCGGACGAAAACTCGCTTGTTACAAAGGAATTTCATTCTTTTTAACTTATTTGAACTCCATACTTTTTGAGCATTCAAAATGAAGCATTCAAAGCCACATCATAAATTTTAACCCCTTTCTGACCTCACTTGCTATTTGTTATGCACTTATTGATTTTATTTCAGCAAAATAACCCTGAAATTGAAAAGCACTTCAAATGAACTCTGAAAAGGATGAAAGTTGGCACGGTATCATCATTTCACCCACATAGCATGTTATAAAAATTTGAGAGGGTTACGGCAAAAACTAGATGCACTTCGTGTACAAAATGGACAATCTCTTTCGGAGTAGGAGGGTTCCAGACGAAAACTTGCTTGTTACAAAGGCATTTCATTCTTTTAAACTTATTTGAACTCCATACTTTTTGTGCCTTCAAAATGCAGCATTCAAAGCCACATCATTAATTTTCAAACCTTTCTAAACTCATTTGCTATTTTTCATGCACTTACTGATTTTATTTCAACAAAATAACCTTTAAATTGAAAAACACTTCAAATGAACTCTGAAACGGTTGAAAGTAGGCATGGTATCATCATTTTACCCGCATAGTATGTTATAAAAAGTTGAGAGGGTTGCGGCAAAAACTGGATGCACTTCGTGTACAGAATGGACAATCTCTTTCGAAGTATGATGGTTTTGGACGAAAACTTGCTTGTTACAAAGGCATTTCATTTTTTTAACTTATTTGAACTCCATACTTTTTGTGCTTTCAAAATGCAGCATTCAAAGCCACATTATCAATGTTCAACCCTTTCTGACTGCATTTGCTATTTTTCATGCACTTACTCATTTTATTTCAGCAAAATAACCCTGAAATTGACGGACAATCTCTTTCGGAGTAGGAGGGTTCCGGATGAAAACTTGCTTGTTACAAATGTATTTCATTCTTTTAAACTTATTTGGACTCCATACTTTTTGTGCCTTCAAAATGCAGCATTCAAAGCCACATCATCAATTTTCAACCCTTTCTGACCTCATTTGCTATTTTTCATGCACTTACTGACTTTATTACAGCAAAATAACGCTGAAATTGACGGACAATCTCTTTCGGAGTAGGAGGGTTCCGGATGAAAACTTGCTTGTTACAAATGCAATTCATTCTTTTAAACTTATTTGAACTCCATACTTTTTGTGCCTTCAAAATGCAGCATTCAAAGCCACATCATCAATTTTCAACCCTTTCTGACCTCATTTGCTATTTTTCGTGCACTTACTGACTTTATTTCAGCAAAATAACCCTGAAATTGAAAAGCACATCAAATGAAATCTGAAAAGGATGAAAGTTAGCATGGTATCATCATTTCACCCACATAGCATGTTATAAAAAGTTGAGAGGGTTAGGGCAAAAACTGGATGCACTTCGTGTACAAAATGGACAATCTCTTTCGGAGTAGGAGGGTTCCGGATGAAAACTTGCTTGTTACAAAGGCATTTCATTCTTTTAAACTTATTTGACCTCCATACTTTTTGTGCCTTCAAAATGCAGCATTCAAATCCACATCATCAATTTTCAACCTTTCTGACCTCATTTGCTATTTTTCATGCACTTACTGATTTTATTTCAGCAAAATAACCTTGAAATTGAAAAGCAGTTCAAATGAACTCTGAAAAATTTGAAAATAGGCATGGTATGATAACTTCACCCACATAGCATGTTATAAAAATTTGAGAGGGTTGCGGCAAAAACTGGATGCACTTCGTGTACAAAATGGACAATCTCTTTCGAGGTATGAGGGTTTCGAACGAAAAGTTGCCTGTTACAAAGGCAATTCATTCTTTTTAACTTATTTGAACTCCATACTATTTGTGCCTTCAAAACATAGCATTCAAAGCCGCATCATCAAGGTTCAACCCTTTCTGACTTCATTTGCTATTTTTCATGCACTTACTGATTTCATTTCAGCAAACAACCCTGAAATTGAAAACCACTTCAAAGGTACTCTGAAAAGGTTTAAAGTTAGCATGGTTTCATCATTTCACCCACATAGCATGTTATAAAAAGTTGAGAGGGTTACAGGAAAAACAAGATGCACTTCGTGTACAAAATGGACAATTTCTTTCGAAGTAGGAGGCTTCCGAACGAAAACTCGCCTGTTACAAAGGCATTTCATTCTTTTTAACTTATTTGAACTCCATACTTTTTGTGCCTTCAAAATGCAGCATTCAAGGCCACATCATCAATGTTCAACCCTTTCTAACTTCGTTTGCTATTTTTCAAGCACTTACTCATTTTATTTCAGCAAAATAACCCTGAAATTGATGGACAATCTCTTTCGAAGTATGAGGGTTTCGGACGAAAACTCACCTCTTACAAAGGCATTTCATTCTTTTAAACTTATTTGAACTCCATAATTTTTGTGCCTTCAAAATGCAGCATTCAAAGCCACATCATCAATTTGAACCCTTCGTGACCTCATTTCCTATTTTCCACGCAATTCTTGATTTTATTTCAGCAAAATAATACTGAAATTGAAAAGCACTTCAAATGAACTCTGAAAAGGTTGAAAGTTGGCACGGTATCATCATTTCACCGTCAGAGCATGTTATAAAAAGTTGAGAGGATTATAGCAAAATCTTGATGCACTTCGTGTACAAAGTGGACAATCTCTTTCGAAGTAGGAGGCTTCTGGACGAAAACTCGCCTGTTACAAAGGCATTTCATTCTTTTTAACTTATTTGAACTCCATACTTTTTGTGCCTTCAAAATGAAGCATTCAAAGCCAAATCATTAATGTTCAACCCTTTCTAACCTCATTTGCTATTTTTCATGCACTTACTGATTTTATTTCAGCAAAATAACCATGAAATTGAATAACACTTCAAATGAACTCTGAAAAGGTTGAAAGTAGGCATGGTATCATCATTTGACCCACATTGTATGTTATAAAAAGTTGAGAGGGTTGCAGCAAAAACTGTATGCACTTCATGTACAGAATGGATAATCTCTTTCAAAGTATGAGGGTTTGGGACGAAAACTCTCCTGTTACAAAGGCATTTCATTCTTTTTAACTTATTTGAACTCCATACTTTTTGTGCCTTCAAAATGCAGCATTCAAAGCCACATCATCAGTGTTCAACCCCTTCTGACTTTATTTGCTATTTTTCATGCACTTACTCATTCTGTTTCACCAAAATAACCCTGAAATTGATGGACAATCTCTTTCGGAGTAGGAGGGTTCCGGATGAAAACTTGCTTGTTACAAATGCATTTCATTCTTTTAAACTTATTTGAACTCCATGCTTTTTGTGCCTTGAAAATGTAGCATCCAAAGCCACATGATCAATTTTCAACCCTTTCTAACCTCATTTGCTATTTTTCACGCACTTACTGATTTTATTTCACCAAAATAACCCTGAAATTGAAAAGCACTTCAAATGCACTCTGAAAAGGATGAAAGTTGGCATGGTATCATCATTTCACCCACATAGCATGTTATAAAAAGTTGAGAGGGTTATGGCAAAAACTTGATGCACTTCGTGTACAAAATGGACAATCTCTTTCGGAGTAGGAGGGTTCGGACGAAAACTTGCTTGTTACAAAGGCATTTCATCCTTTTAAACTTATTCGACCTCCATACTTTTTGTGCCTTCAAAATGCAGCATTCAAATCCACATCATTAATTTTCAACCCTTTCTAAACTCATTTGCTATTTTTCATGCACTTACTGATTTTATTTCAACAAAATAACCTTAAATTCAAAAGTAGTTCAAATGAACTCTGAAAAGGTTGAAAGTAGGCATGGTATGATCACTGCACCCACATAGCATGTTATAAAAAGTTGAGAGGGTTGCGGCACAAACTGGATGCACTTCGTGTACAAAATGGATAATCTCTTTCGAGGTATGTGGGTTTCGGACAAAAACTAGCCTGTTACAAAGGCATTTCATTCTTTTTAACTTATTTGAACTCCGTACTATTTGTGCCTTCAAAACGTAGCATTCAAAGCCACATCATCAATGTTCAACCCTTTTTGACTTCATTTGCTATTTTTCATGCACTTACTGATTTCATTTCACCAAAAGCCCTGAAATTGAAAAGCACTTCAAATGTACTCTGAAAAGGTTGAAAGTTGGCATGGTTTCATCATTTCACCCACATAGCATGTGCTAAAAAGTTGAGAGGGTTACGTCAAAAACTGGATGCACTACGTGTACAAAATGGACAATCTCTTTCGAAGTAGGAGGGTTTTAGACGAAAACTCGCCTGTTACAAAGGAATTTCATTCTTTTAAAATTATTTGAACTCCACACTTTTTGTGCCCTCAAAATGCAGCATTCAAAGCCACATCATAAAATTTCAACCCTTTCTGACCTCATTTGCAATTTTTCAAGCACTTACTAAAATTATTTCAGCAAAATAACCCTGAAATTGAAAAGCACTTCAAATGAACTCTGAAAAGGATGAAAGTTGGCATGATATCATCATTTCACCCACATATCATGTTATAAAAAGTTGAGAGGGTTACGGCAAAAACTGGATGCACTTCGTGTACAAAATGGACAATCTCTTTCGAAGTATGAGGGTTTCGAACGACAACTCGCCTCTTAAAAAAGAATTTCATTCTTTTAAACTTATTTGAACTCCATACTTTTTGTGCCTTCAAAATGCAGCATCCAAAGCCACATGATCAATTTGAACCCTTTGTGACCTCATTTCCTATTTTTCGTGCAATTACTGATTTTATTTCAGCAAAATAACCCTGAAATTGAAAAGGACTTCAAATGAACTCTGAAAAGGTTGAAAGTTGGCATGGTATCATCATTTTAGACACATAGCATGTTATAAAAAGTTGGGAGGGTGATGGCAGAAATTGGATGCACTTCGTCTACAAAATGGACAATCTCTTTCGAAGTAGGAGGCTTCTGGACGAAAATCGCCTGTTACAAAGGCATTTCATTCTTTGTAACTTATTTGAACTCCATACTTTTTGTGCCTTCAAAATGCAGCATTCAAAGCCACATCATCAATTTTCAACCCTTTCTGATCTCATTTGCTATTTTCATGCACTTACTGATTTTATTTCAACCAAATAACGTTGAAATTGAAAAGCACTTCAAATGAACTCTGAAAAGGTTGAAAGTTCGCATGGTATCATCATTTCAGACACATAGCATGTTATAAAAAGTTGAGAGGGTTACGACGAAAACTGGATGCACCTCGTGCACAAAATGGACAATCTCTTTCAAAGTAGGAGGGTTCCGGGCGAAACCTCGCCTGTTACAAAGGCATTTCATTCTTTTTAACTTATTTGAACTGCATACTTTTTCTGCCTTCAAAATGCAGCATTCAAAGCCACATCATCAATTTCCAACCCTTTCTGACCTCATTTGCTATTTTTCATGCACTTACTGATTTTATTTCAGCAAAATAATGCTGAAATTGAAAAGCACTTCAAATGAACTCTGAAAAGGTTGAAAGTTCGCATGGTATCATCATTTCAGACACATAGCATGTTATAAAAAGTTGAGAGGGTTACGGTAAAAATTGGATGCACTTCGTGCACAAAATGGACAATCTCTTTCGAAGTATGAGGGTTTCGGACGAAAACTCGCCTGTTACAGAGGCATTTCATTCTTTTTAACTTATTTAAACTCCATACTATTCGTGCCTTCAAATTGCAGAATTCAAATCCACATCATCAATTTCAAACCTTTGTGACCTCATTTGCTATTTTTCATGCACTTACTGATTTTATTTCAGCAAACTAACCCTCAAAATTGAAAAGCACTTCAAATGAACTCTGGAAAGGTTGAATGTTGGCACGGTATCACCATTTGACCCACAGAGCATGTTATAAAAAGTTGAGAGGGTTACGGCAAAAACTTGATGCACTTCGTGTAGAAAATGGACAATCTCTTTCGAAGTATGAGGGTTTCGAATGAAAACTCGCCTGTTACAAAGGCATTTCATTCTTTTTACCTTATTTAAACTCCATACTTTTTGTGCCTTCGAAATGCAGCATTCAAAGCCATGTCATCAATTTTTAACCCTTTCCGACCTCATTTGCTTTTTTTCATGCACTTATCTTATTTTATTTGATGAAAATAATCCTGAAATTGAAAAGCACTTCAAATGAACTCTGAAAAGGTTTAAAGTTGGCATGGTATCATCATTTCACCCACATAGCATGTTATAAAAAGTTGAGAGGGTTACGGCAAAAACTGGATGCACTTCGTGTAGAAAATGGACAATCTCTTTCGAGGTATGAGGGTTTCGGACGAAAACTTGCCTGTTACAAATACATTTCATTCCTTTTAACTTGTTTGAACTCCATACTTTTTGTGACTTTAAAATGAAGAATTCAAAGCCACATCATCAATTTTCAACCCTTTCTGACCTCATTTTCTATTTTTCATGCACTTACTGATTTTATTTCAGCAAAATAACCCTGAAATTGAAAAGCACTTCAAATGAACTCTAAAAAAGTTGAAATTTGGCATGGTATCATCATATCACCCACATAGTATGTTATAAAAAGTTAAGAGGGTTACGGCAAAAAATGGATGCACTTCGTGTAAAAAATGGACAATCTCTTTCGAAGTAGGAGGGTTCCGGACGAAAACTCGCCTGTTACAAAGGCATTTCATTCTTTTTAACTTATTTGAACTCCATACTTTTTGTGCCTTAAAAATGCAGCATTCAAAGCCACATCATCAATTTTCAACCATTTCTGACCTCATTTGCTATTTTTCATGCACTTATTGATTTTATTTTAGGAAAATAACCCAGAAATTGAAAAGCACTTCAAATGAACTCTAAAAAGGTTGAAAGTTGGTATGGTATTATCATTTCACCCACGTAGCATGTTATAAAAAGTTGAGAGGGTTACGACGAAAACTGGATGCACTTCGTGTACAAAATGGACAATCTCTTTCATAGTAGGAGGGTTCCAAACAAAACTTCGCCTGTTACAAAGGCATTTCATTCTTTTTAACTTATATTAAGTCCATACTTTTTGTGCCTTCAAAACGAAGCATTCGAAGCCACATCATCAATTTTCAACCCTTTCTGACCTCATTTGCTATTTTTCATGCACTTATGATTTTATTTTAGCAAAATAACCCTAAAATTGAAAAGCATTTCAAATGAACTCTGAAAAGGTTGAAAGTTTGTATGGTATTATCATTTCACCCACATAGCATTTTATAAAAAGTTGAGAGGGTTACGACGAAAACTGGATGCACCTCGTGCACAAAATGGACAATCTCTTTCAAAGTAGGAGGGTTCCGGACGAAACCTCGCCTGTTACAAAGGCATTTCATTCTTTTTAACTTATTTGAACTCCATACTTTTTGTGCCTTCAAAATGCAGCATTCAAAGCCACATCATCAATTTCCAACCCTTTCTGACCTCATTTGCTATTTTTCATGCACTTACTCATTTTATTTCAGCAAAATAATGCTGAAATTGGAAAGCACTTCAAATGAACTCTGAAAAGGTTGAAAGTTCGCATGGTATCATCATTTCAGACACATAGCATGTTATAAAAAGTTGAGAGGGTTACGGTAAAAATTGGATGCACTTCGTGTACGAAATGGACAATCTCTTTCGAAGTATGAGGGTTTCGGACGAAAACTCGCCCGTTACAAAGGCATTTCATTCTTTTTAACTAATTTAAATTCCATACTTTTCGAGCCTTCAAAATGCAGCATTCAAAGCCACATCATCAATTTTCAACCCGTTGTGTCCTCATTTGCTATTTTTCACGCACTTATCGTATTTTATTTAAGCAAAATAATCCTGAAATTGAAAAGCAATTCAAATGAACTCTGAAAAGGTTGAAAGTTGGCATGATATCATCATTTCACCCACATAGCATGTTATAAAAAGTTGAGAGGGTTACGACAAAAACTGGATGCACTTTGTGTACAAAATGGACAATCTCTTTCGAGGTACGAGGGTTCCGGACGAAAACTCGCCTGTTACAAATACATTTAATTCTCTGTAACTTATTTGTACTCCATACTTTTTGTCCCTTTATAACGCAGCATTCAAAGCCACATCATCAATTTTCAACCCTTTCTGACCTCATTTTCTATTTTTCATGCACTTAGAGATTTTATTTCAGCAAAATAACCCTAAAATTTAAAAGCACTTCAAATGAACTCTAAAAAGGTTGAAATTTGGCATGGTATAATCATTTCACCCACATAGAATGTTATAAAACGTTGAGAGGGTTACAACAAAAACTGGATGCACTTCGTGTACAAAATGGACAATCTCTTTCGAAGTTGGAAGGTTCCGCACGAAAACTCGACTGTTACAAAGGCATTTCATTCTTTTTAACTTATTTTAACTCCATACTTTTTGTGCCTTCAAAATGCAGCATTCATAAAAACATCATCAATTTTCAACCCTTTCTGACCTCATTTGCTATTTTTCATGCACTTAGTGATTTTACTTTAGCAAAATAACCCAGAAATTTAAAAGCACTTCAAATAAAGTCTGAAAAGGTTGAAAGTTGGTATGGTATTATCATTTCACCCACATACCATGTTATAAAAAGTTGAGAGGGTTACCGCGAAAACTGGATGCACTTCATGTACAAAATGGACAATCTCTTTCGAAGTAGGAGGGATCCGGACGAAAATTCGCATGTTACAAAGGCATTTCATTCTTTTTAACTTATTTGAAGTCCATAATTTTTGTTCCTTAAAAATGCAGCATTCAAAGCCACATCATCAATTTTCAATCCTTTCTGACCTCATTTGCTATTTTTGATGCACTTATGATTTTATTTTAGCAAAATAACCCTGGAATTGAAAAGCACTTGAAATGAACTCTGAAAAGGTTGCAAGTTGGCATGGTATTATCATTTCACCCACATAGCATTTTATAAAATGTTGAGAGGGTTACGACAAAAACTGGATGCACTTCGTGTACAAAATGGACAATCTCTTTCAAAGTAGGAGGGTTTCGGGCGAAACCTCGCTTGTTACAAAGGTATTTCATTCTTTTTAACTTATTTGAACTCCATAGTTTTTGTGCCTTCAAAATGCAGCATTCAAAGCCACACCATAAATTTTCAACCCTTTTCTGACCTCATTTGTTGTTTTTCATGCACTTACGATTTTGTTTTAGCAAAATAACACTGAAATTGAAAAGCACTTCAAATGAACTCTTAAAAGGTTGAAAGTTGGTATGGTATTATCATTTCACCCACATAGCATGTTATAAAAAGTTGAGAGGATTACGACGAAAACTGGATGAACTTCGTGTACAAAATGGACAATCTCTTTCAAAGTAGGAGGTTCCCGGACGAAACCTCGCCTGTTACAAAGGCATTTCATTGTTTTTAACTTATTTGAACTCCATACTTTTTTTCCCTTCAAAATGCAGCATCCAAAGACACATCATCAATTTTCAACCCTTTCTGACCTCATTTGCTATTTTTCATGCACTTATCTTATTTTATTTGAGAAAAATAATCCTTAAATTTCAAAGCACTTCAAATGAACTCTGAAAAGGTTGAAAGTTGGCATGGTATCATCATTTCACCCACATAGCATGTTATAAAAATTGAGAGGGTTACGGCAAAAACTGGATGCACTTCATGTACAAAATGGACAATCTCGTTCCAGGTATGAGGGTTTCGGACGAAAACTCGCCTATTACAAATATATTTCATTCTTCTTAACTTATTTGAACTCCATACTTTTTGTGCCTTTAAAATGCAACATTCAAAGCCACATCATCAATTTTCAATCCTTTCTGACCTCATTTTCTATTTTTCATGCACTTACAGATTTTATTTCAGCAAAATAACCCTGAAATTGAAAGCTCTTCAAATGAACTCTAAAAAGTTTGAAATTTGGCATGGTATCATCATTTCACCCACATAGCATGTTATAAAAAGTTTAGAGGGTTACGGCAAAAACTGCATGCAATTCGTGTACAAAATGGACAATCTCTTTCGAAGTAGGAGGGTTCCGCACGAAAACTCGCCTGTTACAAAGGCATTTCATTCTTTTTAACTTTTTTGAACTCCATACTTTTTTTGCCTTCAAAATGCAGCATTCAAAGGCACATCATCAATTTTCAACCCTTTCGGACCTCATTTGCTATTGTTCATGCACTTACTGATTTTATTTTAGCAAAATAAACAAGAAATTGAAAAGCACTTCAAATGAACTCTGAAAAGTTTGAAAGTTGGTATGGTATTATCATTTCACCCACATAGCATGTTATAAAAAGTTGAGAGGGTTACCGCGAAAACTGGATGCACTTCGTGTACAAAATGGACAATCTCTTTCGAAGTAGGAGGGATCCGGACGAAAAATCGCATGTTACAAAGGCATTTCATTCTTTTTAACTTATTTGAAGTCCATAATTTTTGTTCCTTAAAAATGCAGCATTCAAAGCCACCTCATCAATTTTCAATCCTTTTTGACCTCATTTGCTATTTTTGATGCACCTATGATTTTATTTCAGCAAAATAACCCTGAAATTGAAAGCTCTTCAAATGAACTCTAAAAAGTTTGAAATTTCGCATGGTATCATCATTTCACCCACATAGCATGTTATAAAAATTTTAGAGGGTTACGGCAAAAACTGCATGCAATTCGTGTACAAAATGGACAATCTCTTTCGAAGTAGGAGGGTTCCGCACGAAAACTCGCCTGTTACAAAGGCATTTCATTCTTTTTAACTTATTTGAACTCCATACTTTTTTTGCCTTCAAAATGCAGCATTCAAAGGCACATCATCAATTTTCAACCCTTTCGGACCTCATTTGCTATTTTTCATGCACTTACTGATTTTATTTTAGCAAAATAAACAAGAAATTGAAAAGCACTTCAAATGAACTCTGAAAAGGTTGAAAGTTGGTATGGTACTATCATTTCACCCACATAGCATGTTATAAAAAGTTGAGAGGGTTATGGCGAAAACTGGATGCACTTCGTGTATAAAATGGACAATCTCTTTCAAAGTAGGAGGTTCGCAGACAAAACCTGGCCTGTTACAAAGGCATTTCATTCTTTTTAACTTATTTGAACTCCATACTTTTTGTGCCCTCAAAATGAAGCATTCAAAGCCACATCCTCAATTTTCAACCCTTTCTGACCTCATTTGCTATTTTTCATGCACTTATTATTTTATTTTAGCAAAATAACCCGGAAATTGAAAAGCACTTCAAATGAACTCTGAAAAGGTTGAAAGTTGGTATGGTATTATCATTTCACCCACATAGAATGTTATAAAAAGTTGAGAGGGTTACGACGAAAACTGGATGCACTTCATGTACAAAATGGACAATCTCTTTCAAAGTAGGAGGATTCTTGACGAAACCTCGCCTGTTACAAAGGCATGTAATTCTTTTTAACTTATTTGAACTGCATAATATTTTGTGCCTTCAAAATGCAGCATTCAACTCCACATCATCAATTTTCAACCCTTTCTGACCTCATTTTCTATTTTTCATGCACTTACTAATTTTATTTCAGCAAAATAAACCTGAAATTGAAAACCACTACAAACGAACTCTAAAAAGGTTGAAATCAGGAATGGTATCATCATTTCACACAGATAGCATGTTATAAAAAGTTGAGAGGGTTACGGCAAAAACTAGATGCACTTCATATACAAAATGGACAATCTCTTTCGAAGTAGGAGGGTTCCGGACGAAAACTCTCATGTTACAAAGGCATTTCATTCTTTTTAACTTATTTGAACTCCATACATTTTGTGCCTTCAAAATGCAGCATTCAAAGCCACGTCATCAATTTCAACCCTTTGTGACCTCATTTGCTATTTTTCATGCACTTACTGATTTTATGTCAGCAAAATAATGCTGAACTTGAAAAGCACTTCAAATGAACTCTGAAAAGGTTGAAAGTTCGAATGTTATCATCATTTCGGACACATAGCTTGTTATAAAAAGTTGAGAGGGTTGCGATAAAAACCGGATGCACTTCGTGTACAAAATGGACAATCTCTTTGGAAGTATGAGGGTTTCGGACGAAAACTCGCCTGTTACAAAGGCATTTCATTCTTTTTAAATTATTTGAACTCCATACTTTTTGTGCCTTCAAAATGCAGCATTCCAAGCCACATCATACATTTCAACCTTTCTGACGTCATTTGCTATTTTCATGCACGTACTGATTTGATTTCAGCAAAATAACCCTGAAATTGAAAAGCACTTCAAAGGAACTCTGAAAACGATGAAACTTGGCACGGTATAAACATTTCACCCACAGAGCATGTTATAAAAAGTTGAGAGGGTTACGGCAAAATCTGGATGCACTTCGTGTACAAAATGGACAATCTCTTTTGAAGTATGAGGGTTTCGGACGAAAACTCGCCTGTTACAAAGGCATTTCATTCTTTTTAACTTATTTGAACTACATACTTTTTGTGCCTTCAAAATGCAGCATTCAAAGCCACATCATACATTTCAACCCATTCTGACCTCATTTGCTATTTTTCATGCACTTACTCATTTTATTTCAGCAAAATAACCCTGAAACTGAAAAGCACTTCAAATGAACTCTGAAAAGGTTGAAATTTGGCACAATATCATAATTTCACCCATAGAGCATGTTATAAAAAGCTAAGAGGGTTACGGTAATATCCGGATGCACTTCTGTACAAAATGGACAATCTCTTTCGAAGTAGAAGGGTTCGGGACGAAAACTTGCTTGTTACAAAGTAATTTCATTCTTTTAAACTTATTTCTTCTCCATAATTTTTGTGCCTTCAAAATGCAGCATTCAAAGCCACATCATGAATTTTCAACCCGTTGTGACCTCATTTGCTATTTTTCATGCACTTACTGATTTTATTTCAGCAAAATAACCCTCAGATTTAACAGCACTTCATATGAACTCTAAAAAGGTTGAAAGTTGGCATGGTAACATCATTTCACCCACAAAGCTTGTTATAAAAAGATGAGAGGGTTACGACAAAAACTGGATGCACTTTGTGTATAAAATGGACAATCTCTTCCGAAGTATGAGGGTTTCGGACGAAAACTCGCCTGTAACAAAGGCATTTCATTCTTTTTAACGTATTTGAACTCCATACTTTTTGTGCCTTCAAAATGCAGCATTCAATGCCACATAATCAATTTTCAAACCTTTCTGACCTCATTTGCTATTTTTCATGCACTTATATTATTTTGTTTGAGCAAAATAATCCTGAAATTGAAAAGCACTTCAAATGAACTCTGAAAAGGTAGAAAGTTGGCATGGTATCATCATTTCACCCACATAGCATGTTATAAAAAGTTGAGAGGGTTACGGCAAAAACTGGATGCACTTCATGTACAAAATGGGCAATCTCTTTCGAGGTATGAGGGTTTCGGAAGAAAACTCGCCTGTTACAAAGGCATTTCATTCTTTTTAACTTATTTGAAATCCATACTTTTTGTGCCTTCAAAATGGAGCATTCAAAGCCACTTGAGAAATTTCAACCCTTTCTGACCTCATTTTCTATTTTTCATGCACTTACTGATTTTATTTCAGCAAAATAACCCTGAAATTGAAAAGCACTTCAAAGGAACTCTGAAAAGGTTGGAATTTGGCATGGTATCATCATTTCACCCAGATCGCATGTTATAAAAAGTTGAGAGGGTTACGGCAAAAACTGCATGCACTTTGTGTACAAAATGGACAATCTCTTTCGAAGTAGGATGGTTCCGAACGAACACTCGCGTGTTACAAAGCCATTTCATTCTCTTTAACTTATTTTAACTCCATACTTTTTGTGCCTTCAAAATGCAGCATTCAAAGCCACATCATCAATTTGCAACCCTTTCTGACCTCATTTGCTATTTTTCATGCACTTACTGATTTTATTTCAGCAAAATAACCAGGAAATTGAAAAGCACTTCAAATGAATTCTGAAAAGGTTGAAAGTTGGCATGGTATCATCATTTCACCCACATAGCAGGTTATAAAAATTTGAGAGAGTTACAACTAAAACTGGATGCACTTCGTGTACAAAATGGATAATCTCTTTCGAAGTATGAGGGTTTCGGACGAAAACTCGCCTGTTACAAAGTCATTTCATTCTTGTTAACTTATTTGAACTCCATACTTTTTGTGCCTTCAAAATGCAGCATCAAAGCCACATCATAAATTTCAACCCTTTCTGACATCATTTGCTATTTTTCATGCACTTACTGATTTTATTTCAGCAAAATAACCATGAAATTGAAAAGCACTTCAAATGAACTCTGAAACGGTTGAAATTTGGCATGGTATGATCATTTCACCCTCATAGCATGCTATAAAAAGTTGATAGGGTTATGGAAAAAACTGGATGCACTTCGTCTACAAAATGGACAATCTCTTTCGAAGTAGGAGGGTTCCGGACGAAAACTCTCCTGTTACAAAGGCATTTCATTCTTTTTAACTTATTTGAAATCCATACTTTTTGTGCCTTCAAAATGCAGCATTCAAAGCCACATGATAAATTTTAACCCTTTCTCACCTCATTTCCTATTTTTCATGCACTTACTGATTTTATTTCAGCAAAATAACCCTGAAATTGAAAAGCACGTCTAATGAACTCTAAAAAGGTTGAAATTTCGCATGGTCTCATCATTTCACCCAGATAGCATGTTATAAAAAGTTGAGAGGGTTACGACAAAAACTGGATGCACTTCGTGTACAAAATGGACAATCTCTTTCGAAGTAGGACGGTTCCGGACGAAAACTCGCGTGTTACAAAGCCATTTCATTCTCTTTAACTTATTTTAACTCCATACTTTTTGTCCCTTCAAAATGCAGCATTCAAAGCCAAATCATCAATTTGCAACCCTTTCTGACCTCATTTGCTATTTTTCATGGACTTACTGATTCTATTTTAGCAAAATAACCCTGAAATTGAAAAGCACTTGAAATGAACTTTGAAAAGGAAGAAAGTTGGCATGGTATCATCATTTCACCCACATAGCAGGTTATAAAATTTTTAGAGGGTTACGACAAAAACTGGCTGCACTTCGTGTACAAAATGGATAATCTCTTTCGAAGTATGAGGGTTTCGGACGAAAACTCGCCTGTTACAAAGGCATTTCATTCTTGTTAACTTATTTGAACTCCATACTTTTTGTTCCTCCAAAATGCAGCATTCAAAGCCACATCATCAACTTGCAACCCTTTCTGACCTCATTTGCTATTTTTCATGCAATTACTGATTTTATTTCAGCAAAATAACCCTGAAA
Source organism: Hordeum marinum (assembly GCA_022496015.1). NCBI lineage: Eukaryota > Viridiplantae > Streptophyta > Magnoliopsida > Poales > Poaceae > Hordeum > Hordeum marinum. The sequence goes on from CM039677.1 coordinate 326,223,013, forward strand.
TTGAAAAGCACTTCAAATGAACTTTGAAAAGGAAGAAAGTTGGCATGGTATCATCATTTCACCCACTTAGCAGGTTATAAAAATTTGAGAGAGTTACGACAAAAACTGGATGCACTTCGTGTACAAAATGGACCATCTCTTTCCAAGTATGAGGGTTTCGGACGAAAACTCGCCTGTTACAAAGTCATTTCATTCTTGTTAACTTATTTGAACTCCATACTTTTTGTGCCTTCAAAATGCAGCATCAAAGCCACATCATAAATTTCAACCCTTTCTGACATCATTTGCTATTTTTCATGCACTTACTGATTTTATTTCAGCAAAATAACCATGAAATTGAAAAGCACTTCAAATGAACTCTGAAACGGTCGAAATTTGGCATGGTATCATCATTTCACCCTCATAGCATGCTATAAAAAGTTGATAGGGTTATGGAAAAAACTGGATGCACTTCGTGTACAAAATGGACAATCTCTTTCGAAGTAGGAAGGTTCCGGACGAAAACTCTCCTATTACAAAGGCATTTCATTCTTTTTAACTTATTTGAAATCCATACTTTTTGTGCCTTCAAAATGCAGCATTCAAAGCCACATGATAAATTTTAACCCTTTCTCACCTCATTTCCTATTTTTCATGCACTTACTGATTTTATTTCAGCAAAATAACCCTGAAATTGAAAAGCACGTCTAATGAACTCTAAAAAGGTTGAAATTTCGCATGGTCTCATCATTTCACCCAGATAGCATGTTATAAAAAGTTGAGAGGGTTACGACAAAAACTGGATGCACTTCGTGTACAAAATGGACAATCTCTTTCGAAGTAGGACGGTTCCGGACGAAAACTCGCGTGTTACAAAGCCATTTCATTCTCTTTAACTTATTTTAACTCCATACTTTTTGTGCCTTCAAAATGCAGCATTCAAAGCCAAATCATCAATTTGCAACCCTTTCTGACCTCATTTGCTATTTTTCATGGACTTACTGATTTTATTTCAGCAAAATAACCCTGAAATTGAAAAGCACTTGAAATGAACTTTGAAAAGGAAGAAAGTTGGCATGGTATCATCATTTCACCCACATAGTAGGTTATAAAATTTTTAGAGAGTTACGACAAAAACTGGCTGCACTTCGTGTACAAAATTGATAATCTCTTTCGAAGTATGAGGGTTTCGGACGAAAACTCGCCTGTTACAAAGGCATTTCATTCTTGTTAACTTATTTGAACTCCATACTTTTTGTTCCTCCAAAATGCAGCATTCAAAGCCACATCATCAATTTGCAACCCTTTCTGACCTCATTTGCTATTTTTCATGCAATTACTGATTTTATTTCAGCAAAATAACCCTGAAATTGAAAAGCACTTCAAATGAACTTTGAAAAGGAAGAAAGTTGGCATGGTATCATCATTTCACCCACTTAGCAGGTTATAAAAATTTGAGAGAGTTACGACAAAAACTGGATGCACTTCGTGTACAAAATGGACCATCTCTTTCCAAGTATGAGGGTTTCGGACGAAAATTCGCCTGTTACAAAGGCATTTCATTCTTTTTAACTTATTTGAACTCCATACTTTTTGTGCCTTCAAAATGCAGCATTCAAAGCCACATCATAAATTTCAACCCTTTCTGACCTCATTTGCTATTTTTCATGCACTTACTGATTTTATTTCAACAAAATAACCCTTGAATTAAAAAGCACATCAAATGAACTCTAAGAAGGTTCAAATTTGGCATTGTATCCTCATTTCACCCACATAGCATGTTATAAAAAGTTTAGAGGGTTAAGGCAAAAACTGGATGCACTTCGTGTACAAAATAGACAATCTCTTTCGAAGTAGGAGGGTTCCGGACGAAAACTCGCCTGTTACAAGGGCATTTCATTCTTTTTAACTTATTTGAACTCCATACGTTTTGTGCCTTCAAAATGCAGCATTCAAAGCCACATCATCAATTTTCAACCCTTTCTGACCTCATTTGCTATTTTTCATGCACTTACTGGTTTTATTTTAGCAAAATAACCCTAAAATTGAAAAGCACTTCAAATGAACTTTGAAAAGGATGAAAGTTGGCATGGTATCATCGTTTCACCCACATAGCAGGTTATTAAAATTTAACAGAGTTACGGCAAAAACTGGATGCACTTCGTGTACAAAATGGACAATCTCTTTCGAAGTATGAGGGTTTCGGACGAAAACTCGCCTGTTACAAAGACATTTCATTCTTGTTAACTTATTTGAACTCCATACTTTTTGTGCCTTTAAAATGCAGCATTCAAAGCCACATCATCATGTTCAACCCTTTCTGACCTCATTTGCTATTTTTCATGCACTTACTGATTTTATTTCAGCAAAATAACCCTGAAATTGGAAAGCACTTCAAATGAACTCTGAAAAGGGTGAAAGTTGGCATGTTATCATCATTTTACCCACATAGCATGTTATAAAAACTTGAGAGGGTTACGGCAAAACCTGGATGCACTTCGTGTACAAAATGGAAAATCACTTTCGAGGTATGAGGGTTTTGGACCAAAACTCACCTGTTACAAAGGCATTTCATTCTTTTTAACTTATTTGAACTCCATACTTTTTGTGCCTTCAAAATGCAGCACTACTAGGAAAAGGGCTATAGATAATATGGACATTAATTGCGCACCACACATCTGGTGCGCCACTACTATATAGCAGTGGCGCACCATGTGTTGGTGCGCCATTAGTGTGATGGACACTAATGGCGCACCACACCCACGGTGCGCCACTACTAACAAACTTTTTTTTCCAAAACTAGTAATGGCGCACCAGGGCGCAGTGCGCCATTACTAGTTATAACTAGTAATGGCGCATCACTCACCCGGTGCGCCACTACTAACATTTTTTTTTCATAACTAGTAATGGTGCACCAGTGTATAGTGCGCCATTACTAGTTCAAACTAGTAGTGGCGCACGACACACATGGTGCGCCACTACTAACATTTTTTTATTTTTATTTTTGCAAAACTAGTAATGGCGCACCACCTAACTTGTGCGCCATTAGTAACCATGGTTACTAATGGTTTTTTGTAGGTGGTGCGCCATTAGTAACCTAGGACCATCTAGATATTTTAGACAACCACCTACCACACTCACTTTTCCCACTTCATTCTCTCCACCTCCTCCTCCAAGCTTGTCTCGGCTGCCTCCTCCTCCTCACCTCATTTGCACCATAGATTCATCCAAATTAAGTGGTTAAATTACCTTTTTTGATAGGTAAGTAAGGGGAAAGCTTTCTGTATGTTGTAGATCTACTTTTTTCTCCCTCCAACAACGTGCACAAGCACTTTTTATGGCCTAGCTAGATCTATGTATGTTTGTGGTGCTGCATATGTTTGTGGTGTTGCATATATGTTTGTGTTTGCAGGTAGCGGTATTTGAAATGCGATAGTTGCCAATATTGCCGGAATGTTGATTCATTTCCGTTTCGGCAATTATTTGGCACTATGCATTCTTTTTGGTCCTATTTTTAGGCAAAGTCATGCCAAATTTTTTCTTGGTTCTAAAATATCGTTTTGCTCTACCCCGCAGGCGACCATGGTCCGCACGATGACCGAAGGCATCGTGAATAGGTTTTTGAGCTCCACGAAGGCCGAGATGCTTCAAAAGAACGAGACGGAGATAAGATGTCCGTGTCGAAGATGCAAGTTGAGGAGCCTTATGGACCCGAATTCCGTACAGGTGCGGGACCACCTGCTCTTGCGTGGTTTCATGGATGGCTATCGGTGGCAAGGTGATGAGATGATTATGAAGTCGTCCATGGGGGCCGGGCAAGAAATGAGGAAGGGTATGAGCAAGACAACCGCGGCGAGGGCGGGCGAGAAGACGAAGAATCTCCAGGACATGATCACGGAGTACATGCAGTACATAGTCATCATGTAGAAGATGCCGGACATGATGATGAGGAAGATGCCGGAGCAGACGAAGGGCATGATCATCAAGATGAAGATGCCAGAGCAGACGACGATGGACCATCGATGGGCTGGGTGCAGGACCCTCATATTCAAGAGCTTCTTCTCAAGCAGACGGATAACGCAAGAGCTGCCGCCCGAGAGAAAGCCAAGCTGGATCAACTTGAGATAGATGCGGTTACTCCATTGTATGAAGGATGCAGGACCGATGATACCCGCCTGAAAGTAACGCTCATGGCTCTGGAGATGAAGGTAAAACACAAAATGACCTACGCATGCTTCGATGAGAACATGTCATTCTGGCACGAATGTCTTCCCAAGGGGAACAAGTGCCCGACCAGTTTCGAGGAGGCGAAGAAAATCATGTGTCCTCTGGATTTACCGCACGTGAAATACCATGTGTGCATGAACAATTTCATCATTTATCGGGATGATCATGCGGAGTCTATCATATGTCCGGTGTGCGGCGTCACTCGATACAAGAAGAGGAAGAAAGCTCCTCGAAAAGTGGTGTGGTACTTTCCGATCACTCCTCGTCTGCAGTGGTATTTCGCGGACCCTAAGGTAGCAAAGCTCTTGCGTTGGCTCGCGGATAGGGAGGAGAAGAAGCGAGAAGATGACGTAAATGATCCGGAGATAAATAAAAAGACAAGATGCTGAGTCACCCTAAGGATGCGAGCCAGTGGCAAGCGTTGAACTTCGAACACCCAGAATTTGGGAACGATCCAAGGAACATCGTGCTGGGTGCGAGCACCGATGGAGTCAATCCGTTTGGTAGCCTGAGAAGCACACATAGCACCTGGCCTGTCTTTTTTGTGGATGTACAACCTTCCCCCCTGGTTGTGCATGAAGAGGAAGTACATTCACATGAGTATGCTAATTGAAGGGCCGAAACAACTAGGGAACGACATCAATCTGTATCCGGGGCTGCTGAAAGAGGAGCCAGACACGCTGTGGAAAACGCAAGCGAATACGTGGGACGCCGCAAAGAAAGAATATTTCCCTATGAGAGTCGCACTGCTCACGACGGTGCACGACTATCTCGGTTACGGATATGTCGCAGGGCAGGTGGTCGACGGATTTTCTGGATGCGTCAGGTGCTTGGATGACACAACATATCGCCATCTAGATAGAGATCCTGGGTCTTCGAAAAACGTGTTCATGGGACATTGAAGGTGGCTTCGCGATGATGACTCATGGAGAAAACGCAAGGATCTGTTCGATGGTGAAACCGAACCCCGAAGACGCCCGCGTACGAGGAGCGGCGAGGAAATAGACAAGCTGTTGAAAAATTGGAAAGAGTGCCCACCGCCGGGAAAGGCGCTAGAGCCGGGAAAGAAGCGAAAGGCGCCAGAGCCGCTGCTGAAGGTATCGAAAATGAGGTCTGTTTTTTGGGACTTGTCATACTGGAAGATCCTCCGTGTGCCTCACAGCCTTGATGTCATGCATATCACGAAGAACGTGTGCGAGAGTCTCCTTGGTACCCTGCTCAACATGCCAGAGAGGACCAAAGATGGGTAGAAAGCAAGGGCAGACTTGAAATCAATGGGCATCAGGGAGGAGCTTCACGCTAATAATAATGATGATGATGATGATGATGATGAGGCGAAGCAGGACACGGAAAGTCGTCGCAAAGTAAAAAAGGCCAAGAAGACCGGAAATGACTTCCCTCCCGCGTGCTTCACTCTAAGTCAGGAGGAGATCAATCAGTTTTTCACCTGCCTCGTAGGAGTAAAACTTCCTTAGGGTTACGCGGGGAAGATAAGCAGATACCTAGACTCAGCGAAGCAGAAGTTCAGCGGGATGAAGTCTCATGACTGTCACGTGCTGATGACGCAGATACTTCTAGTTGCAATCCGTGGGATCATGGACGCGCACGTCCGTGAAACGCTATTTGGCCTATGCAACTTTTTCAACGTCATCTCTCGGAAGTCGGTTGGCGTGAGGCAACTCAGAAGGCTACAGGAAGAGATCGTGGTGATACTATGCGATCTTGAGATGTACTTCCCGCCCGCATTCTTCGATGTTATGGTGCATCTGCTGGTCCATATCATGGAGGATATCATCCAACTCAGGCCGATGTTCCAGCACAGCATGATGCCGTTCGAAAGGATGAAAGGTGTCATCAAAGGATACGTTCGCAACATGTCACATCCAGAGGGAAGCATAGCCAGGGGCTTTCTGACCGAAGAGTGCATCTCCTACTGCACGAATTATCTAGGCATCAAGAACCCCGTTGGTCTGCCCGTCAACAGGCACCTCGGCAGGCTTGCTGGATGGGGTCACCGTGAGGGTCGCCGCGAAATGCATGTCGACTTCGAGGGTCGACTCGCCGACTTTGAAAGAGCAAACATAGTTGCGCGACAACACATAGACGTGGTCGATCCTTGGATGGTAGAGCACAAAACCTTTATTGAGAAGATGTACAACGACCGAGGCCAACAGAGGACGGACGGAGATATAATCAAAGAGCACAACTCATGTTTCACACGTTGGTTCAAGAAGAAGCTTCTGTCGTACCCTTTACATGAGGATTCTTCCGCGGAAGAACAACTCATATTCGCCTTGTCATAGGGCGCCGAGCACAACCTGATGACGTATGAGGCGTACGATATCAATGGCTACACATTCTACACCGGGGGAAAGGACATGAAGAGCGATGGTTATCAGAACTCCGGGGTAACGATGGAATCCTACGCCGGTAACAACAAGGACAGATACTACGGAAGGATCGAGGAGATCTGGGAGCTGAGCTACGCTGGAGAGAAGGTCCTGATGTTCCGTGTCAGATGGGCCAAGAGCGTCCTAAAAGAAGACCGGTATTTCACCACCATGGTTATACGTGAAGCCAAATCGAAGACCTCGGGCGCAAATGCCACCGCGAAAAATGAGCCATGGGTACTGGCTTCCCAAGTGGACAAATGCTTCTTCATTATCGACCAGTCAAAGCCCAGTCGTGTTGTCGTGAGGAGAGGCAAAAGGAAGATCATCGGAATGGATGGAGTCACCAATGAGCAAGACTTTGACAAGTACTGTGACCCGAAGATGTAACATGATGACGACGATGAAGTACCAGCATACACCACAAGAAGAAGTAGGACCACCCTACCTAAAGGAAGTCCGTTGAAAAGAAGAACTCCATTTGCGAAAAATAAGGGCCAGAAGATTGTGAGCACATAGCTAGCTAAGATCGATTGTATTTAAATTGTAGCCTTCATTTCTCGATTGTATTCATAAATGTTTTGATATTCATAAATGTTTTACCAATTCACAAATGAATGCAACAAAAAATCCAAAAAAAATATTGAAGGTGCGCCCCTAGGAGGTGCGCCGACCATTGGTATACCAATTTTTATGATTTTTTTCAAATAACAAATTTGATGATATTTTCAAATAACAAATTTGATGATATTTTTTCATATTCATTAATTTTTTCAAATAACAAATAAAAAATTATTAGACGCAACTAAAAAAAAAGTTACTTATGGCGTACCCCTCAGTGGTGCGCCATTGCTATGGATATACTTATGGCGCACCCCTGGGAGGTGCGCCATTGCTATGGATAAGGCTACACGTGCATGGCCTTGGTGTTGTCCGTCGCTCTCCCCCTCTGTCTACAACCTCTGTTGCCACGCACGTGGAGGGCCGTAATCGCCTTGCCCTCCTTCTCCCCCCAATCCCCACCCCGACCCCCACCTAACCCTTCCTCCCCTCCCCCCGACTCGCCGACCATGCCTCCCCGGTCCTCCCTTCCACCCAACCGCGCCGGCGGCCCGGCCCGGCGTGCTCCACTGGACAGCCGCGGGAGCGGGGGATATCCACCCCGACCTCGGCCCCCTCCTCCGGTGATGAACCCTAACCCACCTCGACTCTTCTTCTTCTCATGCTTGCTCTCCTTGACGTGACCCGTATGTCGATTCTCATCCAGTTTGCGGATTCGTTTGCTTACCAGGAGTAGTAATCTATTGCACCGCACTGATGCAAAATACAAGTACTAGAAGAAACTACACGCGCCTAGGGGAAATATATAATGTTAGCATTTAGTTCTGCCCCCCATGTTCACGAGCCAGTACCGGCACCCTGATGGATTTGAACCCCGATACCTCCAATTCCTAATCCCTACCTACCCATTGCAGTCAGAACAACATATTCGTTTCATTTAGGTATGTCATCGTAGGTGTTGAAATCCAGCCTTCGTATCTGCACTTCGGTTTTAATGGCGTACGTCAGCTGCCCACAACACAACTTTTGTACGGATGGAAAAAGTAAAATGATGTACAACCCTGCACTTCAGTTTCATTCTTGTTCCTACTAACTTTAGTTGGGTGGCAAAAGAGCACTCCAGATTTGCAATACGGTGACACACCCGCAGCGCGCATTCAGCATGTCGATAATGATTTTGGCAGCAGTGTGAGGCAGTAGTGTGCGGCACAATTCCTTCATTGGATAATGCTTTTGTAGGTACCCCGAGAGGCCCTTGAGTTTGCCGGAATGTCGATTAACTTCCGTTCCGGCAAATTCGGGTACTCCATATGTCCTATTTTCAGCAAAGGTCATGCTAAAATTTTCCGTGAATTTATCATGACTTTGCTAAAAATAGGACATATGGGGTAGTTGCGACTAATGCATGGGCCGGGGTTTGAATTCCCCTAGTCGTTTTCTCCCTACTCTGCTCTGCCCACATGCACCTAAACTTGTAAAGGCTGTCATACTACACCCTTGAATTGTCACACAGTTCCATCAATGAAATAAAAACACTGTAATTAATTGGACAAATGTTATTTACATACTTGGGCGTGCAGGACCACCATTGTTTCACCACTAGCAATGTTTCTGTTATCACTGCTTCTGTCATCAGTTTCTGAGCTTTCGATTGGACAGATTGTCTCAACAATGTTTGAGAACCAAACCTTCCTCCTCTTCTTATTCCTTCCTCATTTTGCCCTCTTGTTGCTCTTCCGGCTCTTAGACCATTTAACAATGCTTTGCCCTCCAAAACCAGCAATTGAAGTAATGCGACTCTGCCCTACGAACCACACATTTCTATTACTTGTTATGCAAATCATATTCTCATACTTTTTGAAAATATTTGCTTTGCCACCTAGCTCCAATGGGTGATTCTGTGGTTCGATCATTCTGACCACCTACGTCCGCAACACAACCACAAAATCAGTACACACATTGTCACCTGAACAGCTTCTGATTATCAACAAATATTGTATACATATATACCTGGACCGTGCCCTCCTTCTGGCCTTGAATCTTGAGCAGCATTATCTTAGGATGCCTCGGTGTCGACAAACCCTAAATGATGAGACCATGATAATTCCTCACAAACCAACCCTTAAATAACACTGAGCCATTATGTCGTCACCCTTGAGGCCTTGCGGGCATTTGCAGCCCTTAGCTTGTTCATTCTATAGATTTCCAAAATTCAGTTTTGTAGGCCCTTGACAATAACCAACTTTTTGACCAAACTTTTTTCCTATTTAGAGCGAAACATGGCCCACAACGATGAGGCCGGCGGTTCGGGCAAGGCATTCTGGGAGCTGTCCCAGGAGATGGAGGAAGAACCTCACCGCTATGAGGACGCCGCGGAAGACACCGATCCCGACTACACAACCCCTAGTGGCGTCGGGGATGACACCACTGATAGTGCCGCCGAGGATGCCACCACTGATGATGGCAGTGCACACACAGATGGCAGCCAACCAAAGGGGCAACAGAAGGACCGGCGCCCGAACGTACTCGGCACCGTCAAGGAGGAATTTACTAAAGTGTCCTCCGGGGGGCATCTAACGGCGGCCAAAGAATTAGTCAAGGGGTACTCGATTCAGCTCGGGTGCATTCTCCGGAGCACAGTCTCAATCAACACCGAGAACCTAAGGCATCCTGACCGAGGGAATTTGCACAGCCTCCTCTTCACGAAGCTGCATGAACGATACAAGTTCCCAGGTGACGTCGCAAACACACGCCTCTCAGGGAATAAAGTGAACAGTGCCGCCCTCACAAAGATGAGCACGACCCTGTCTACTTGGAGAAGCGTGGTGAAGGAAATGATTGACAAAGGTGATAGTTATGAGATGATCAAGGCGAAAAATCCTTCGATCAACGAAGATGACTACAAGGAGTTCAGGATCAAGTGCGAGAGCAGCGCAACCGTGGAATCAAGTTAGTGGGGGAAAGATATGAGGGACTTGAACAAGAAGGACGCGGAGCCGATGGCAGCCAACACGGTCCCGGCGGTTACAGTGTGGCGGAACCTATATGGGACAAGAAGGACGCGGAGCGTGCCGAGCAAGGCCTACCGCCCCTCTTCGAGAAATACCGTGACAAGCAGACCAGGAACTGTGTCAGGGCCCAGTACAAGGTGGACCCAGTAACAAAGAAGCTTACCACGGATGCGAAGAGAAAGGCGCTTGAGCGTGTTCTAGTAAGGAATACACCCCCGCGTAATTAGCTCCATATGGTTGCATTCTAATTAATGAAGCCAAATTTCTAAATGGTTCACATTCCTTCCGCAGGAGACTGAAAGCAGTAGCGCGGGTTCGTCTTAGAGCTCTCCTTGGGACAACACTTTAAATAGGGCATTGAACGTACTGAAAAACAAGGATAAGTTCAGTAAGCCGTCGTAAGCTGGTCGTGTGGCCGGCAAAGGCTTGTCCACAAAATGGTCGTCATACTATAATGCTGGTGTGCGAAAGGAGAGAAAGACCAGCTCGGAAAGCTAGTCGCGCGAGGTTCAAGAACTCAAGGCACAAGTGGCGCGGATTCCGGCATGGTCCAAGAGCAAGTGCAACAACAACTGGGAACGCTCACTGCCATTGTGCCTACCATGATTCAGGGGCTGCAGACGTGGATTGCGGGCGGCCAACAGGGGCCGACCCCGGTTCCATTGGCGGCCAACAGCCTCCACGGCCAGCAACTCGCACAACATGTAGGCGGCGCCATTGGTGTCTCCGGCGGAGGCGGTATTGGTGTCTCCGGTGCTGGCATGGGCATTGGAGCTTAATGAACCCGGGTGTACGCCAGCCGGCACCTCGACAGCAAGCGGCCCCTCCGTCAGTTGCACGCCCGCCGTTGGTGGTGCCTCAACATTAGCCGAGCTCAACACCATCACGGTAACTAAGCCTCTCGGCCGATGACTTCATCTCCTTGCCTTTGACTGGGCATCCCTAACGCCCTACATGTTTTCGTAGGGCGCCGCCGACGTTCCATTCACTCTCCTACACTTCATGGGCGGCGAGTTAATCAATGTCGCCAAGGGCAGAATCGTTCTATCGGGCAACCCCGTGTTCCACGGTAATCCGATGCCACCCACCGTGTATAGGGTTGAACAGGTTCAGTTGCTGCCAGGCTGCGACGACTTGTTACCTCCGATTCGACCCGCTGGGGCCGACAAAGATGATGTGATGACCCTCAGCGCCTTCGTAAGCTGGCCCCTGCTTTGGCCGAAGAGCCAGATTCGTTTGGGGGCGGGGGACACCAACCCAAAGACAACACTGCCAGTCGTGCCGGCGCCAAGCCATGGCAAGACCGCCGCAACGCTACCGGACATGCCGGACATGCATATGGCACAGGATCCAGACATGCATACGGCACAGGATCCGGACGACGACGACGACGACGGTACATTTACCAACGTCGATACGTACTTTGCCGAACATGGGTACGGTGACGAGTTCTTCGGGCATCCTTCTCAAGAAACCAACCCTGCAAAAGACGACCGTGATCTAGCTGGTACCGCGGAGAAACCCAATTGCAACAGGCGTCGTTTGGCATTCAGTTCTCAGGAGATGCCTCCAACTGCCGCCTTCACCGAGCCTCAGATAGCCGGGGTGCGAAATATTATCAGCCCCAACACACTCAAGAAGGCGGTGTGTGAGCAGAACTCAATCCCATTATAGCAGAAGAAGAAGGGACGGAAAAGAAATAATAACAAGGGCGGTGCGAGCCAGCCGGCACCGAGTACGATCGGTGCTCAGGACGGGCCACCTTCACCTAAGGATATCTCGAGGAGGGTGCATGTGGCGGGTAGGCCGATGCTACCGACTAATCTGCTCAATGCTGCAACCGGTGCTATGCGGAGTCTGCATGACATTGTTCTTTCTTTGGAGAAGCGGCGTCTCTCCGAGAATGATGTGGCATACCCGATTTTCGTGGCCAAGGTGCCAGAGGGCAAGGGCTTTGTGGATAGCACCATCGGGGGTACGATCGTCCTGCGGTTTGATGACATCTTCGCTATGTTTAACCTTCATCCGCTGCAATACACCTTCGTTCGGCTATTTTCGCGGAGTATGGAGATGCGGATCATTAGAGACAAGACCCCGGACATCGTGATAGTCGACCCCTTCTACATGCGTGCCAAGATCTTGGGCAGCGCTGGGGACCGGCAAGTCGTTAGTTCACACCTCGAAGGCGTCATTCTGGCAAACCCAGATAAGGATAACTTCCTCGTGCCTTACTTTCCTGAGTAAGTCATCCCCTCACCGCCCCGTAACATATGATTTCTTAGATTTCGATCGTTCTTTTTTCTAACATTCCGTGTTTTGTGCAGTGACACACATTGCACACTCATCCTCTTAAGCCCAAAATATTCCATGGCCACACATTTCGACTCGGACCATCAGTTGAAGAAAGACTACACAAATATAGAGGAAAGTTCTTGATGATGTTCTCCCCGGCTACGCCAGATCTGGAGGCACCTTCAGCAAGACAATTCGTAGGTACGGCAAGCACGTGTTCACCCACAATACGACGTTCCCCTGTGTCAAGCAGCCGCCTGGCAGTTAGAAGGATGCCTACTACGCCCTCCATCACATGTGGGTGATCGTACGGGACCAGCATCACCTTATGCTACCAAATAATCTCAAAGATTGGGACACACGCTTGTCGGCATTCTAGGGCGCGGACATCAGACAAGAATTCTATCGCATCCAGTCGGAGTTTGCGGAAATCATCCATCAAGATGTCCTTCGTACCTCGGGGCAGTTCTACCTCAGATATCAACCGTCCAACAGTGAAATAGAAACAACGCTACAAATGCAGGCTGACAACGCCCGCGATTTCATGACCATCACGAAAGACGGCGGCTTCATCCACGCTCCGGTCCCTGAGTCGAGTCGAAAGTAGTGATGCTATGTAGTTCTGAAATGTCGATTGGCTCATGTTGTAATATTAAACTTTAATGAACTTGTATGTCTCTTTGGTTTGGACAGTCGTTCCACTTATATGTAATCAATGCTATTTATTAGTAGGACCATGAATCGGGCTATTAATGTGTTGCTTTTCTCTTCCGATCCTTTTGTTGCATACTTATATATTGCTTATGTATTGTCTGTGAATTGCTACTATCGTTTTGTTTGGCTAATGCATAGAGATGCCGTCGTATGTCGTTTACAAGGGTACGGTTCCCGGAGTCTACGATGATTGGGAGGAGTGTCAAAGATAGGTTCACCCTTTCAGCGGTAACAGTTACAAAGGGTACACCACTAGGTCGGAGGCGGAAGCTAGATACGCGCGCTATCTAGGGAGCGTTGGAGGAACCGGATGAAGACTAGTTTCATCGCGATGATGCTCATCGTGATGACCGCAACTCTCTTCTATGTGATGGTAGTTTAGATGATCGATATCGACTTGTAATGTGAAGACAAACTCGCTAGTCGCGGTCTCGAGACTTGTAATGTTCTAACTTTGTTCGGTATTTTAAATTCGGAGAATAATATGATGAATTGTATTCGGAGACTAATCTTCTATTGTATTCGATAAATCTGCTGTTTATATGTTGTGCTGTGTATATTCTGTGCAGTAATATGTTTTGTAACCTATGCAAATATCAAAAAAGAAAAAAGATAATCCCTAATATTCATACTAGTGGCGCACCACTCTGCACTTTAGTTGCGCACTGCAGTAAGCACAGTAGTGCGCATCATCTACAAGTGCGCCATTAGTAAGCCAGAGCACAAGGTAAATATGGCCCCCTAGGAGGCATACTAGTGGCGCACCGTGTGATATACTAATGGTGCACTCCTTGGTGCGCCATTAGTATCTGGTATACTAATGGCGCACCAGGGGTGCCCCATTAGTATTAATTACTAGTGGCATGATGCTAGTGGCGCACCTGTAGTGCACCATTAGTGGCCAAAACAGATGCGCCACTAGCAGGCCTTTTCCTAGTAGTGCAGCATTCAAAGCCACATCATCAATTTTCAACCCTTTCTGACCTCATTTGCTATTTTTCATACACTGAGTGATTTTATTTTAGCAAAATAACCCTGAAATTGAAAAGCACGTCAAATGAACTCTAAAAAGGTTAAAATTTGGCATGGTATCATCATTTCACCCACATTGCATGTTATAAAAAGTTGAGAGGGTTACGACAAAAACTGGATGCACTTCGTGTACAAAATGGACAATCTCTTTCGAAGTAGGAGGGTTCCGGATGAAAACTCGCCTGTTACAATGGCATTTCATTCTTTTAAACTTATTTGAACTCCATACTTTTTGTGCCTTCAACATGCAACACTCAAAGCCACATCATCAATTTTCAACCCTTTCTGACCTCATTTGCTATTTTTCATGCACTTACTGATTTTATTTCAGCAAATAACCCTAAAATTGAAAAGCACTTGAAATGAACTCTGAAAAGGATGAAAGTTGGCATGGTACCATCATTTCACCCACATAGCAGGTTATAAAAATTTGAGAGAGTTACTACAAAAACTGGATACATTTCATGTACAAAATGGACAGTCTCTTCCGAAGTATGAGGGTTTCGGACGAAAACATCCCTGTTACAAAGGCATTTCATTCTTTTTAACTTATTTGAACTCCATACTTTTTGTGCCTTCAAAATACAACATTCAAAGCCACATCATCAATTTCAACCCTTTCTGACCTCATTTGCTATTTTTCATGCACTTACTGATTTTATTTCAGGAAAATAACCCTGAAATTGAAAAGCAATTCAAATGAACTCTGAAAAGGTTGAAAGTTGGCACGGTATCATCATTTCATCCACATAGTAGGTTATAAAAATTTGAGAGGGTTACGGAAAAAACTAGATGCACTTCATGTAAAAAATGAACAATCTCTTTCAAGTTATGAGAGTTTCGGACGAATAATCGCCTGTTACAAAGGCATTTCATTCTTTTTAACTTATTTGACCTCCATACTTTTTGTGCCTTCAAAATGCAGCATTGAAAGCCAAATCATCAATTTTCAACCCTTTCTGGCCTCATTTGCTATTTTTCATGCACTTACTGATTTTATTTCACCAAAAAAACCATGAAATTGAAAAGCACGTCAAATGAACTCTAAATAGGTTGAAATTTCGCATGGTATCATCATTTCACCCACATAGCATGTTATAAAAAGTTGAGAGGGTTATGACAAAAACTGGATGCACTTCGTGTACAAAATGGACAATCTCTTTCGAAGTAGGAGGGTTCCGGACGAAAACTCGCCTGTTACAAAAGCATTTCATTCTTTTAAACTTATTTGAACTCCATACATTTTGTGCCTTAAAAATGTAGCATTCAAAGCCACATCATCAATTTCCAACGCCTTTCTGACCTGATTTGCTATTTTTCATGCACTTACTGATTTTATTTCCACAAAATAATCCTGAAATCGAAAAGCACTTCAATTGAACTCTAAAAAGGATGAAAGTTGGCATGGTATCATCATTTCACCCACATAGCAGGTTATAAAAATTTGAGAGAGTTACGGCAAAAACTGGATACACTTCGTGTACAAAATGGACAATCTCTTTCGAGGTATGAGGGTTTCGGACGAAAACTCGACTGTTACAAAGGCATTTCATTCTTTTTAACTTATTTGACCTCCATATTTTTTGTGCCTTCAAAATGCAGCATTCAAAGCCACATCATCAATTTTCAACCCTTTCTGACCTCATTTGCTATTTTACATGCATTTACTGATTTGATTTTAGGAAAATAACCATGAAATTGAAAAGCACGTCAAATGAACTCTAAAAAGGTTGAAATTTGGCATGCTATCATCATTTCACACACATAGCCTTTTATTAAAAAGTTGAGAGGGTTACGGCAAAAACTGGATGCACTTCGTGTACAAAATGGACAATCTCTTTCGAAGTATGAGGGTTTCGGACGAAAACTCGCCTGCTACAAAGGCATTTAATTCTCTTTAACTTTTTTGAACTTCGGACTTTTTATGCCTTAAAAATGTAGCATTCAAAGCCACATCATCAATTTTTAACCCTTTCTGACCTCATTTGCTATTTTCCATGCATTTACTGATTTTATTTCAGCAAAATAACCCTAATATTGAAAAGCGCTTCAAATGAACTCTGAATAGGATGAAAGTTGGCATGGTATCATCATTTCACCCACATGGTAGGTTATAAAAATTTCAGAGAGATACGGCAAAACCTGGATGCTCTTCGTGTACAAAATGCACAATCTCTTTCGAAGTATGATGGTTTCGGACGAAAACTCGCGTGTTACAAAGGCATTTCATTCTGTTTAACTTATTTGAACTCCATAAATTTTGTGCCTTCAAAATGCAGCATTCAAAGCCACATCATCAATTTCAACCCTTTCTGACCTCATTTGCTATTTTTCATGCACTTACTGATTTTATTTTAGCAAAATAACCTTGAAATTGAAAAGAACTTCAAATGAACTCTGAAAAGGTTGAAAGTTGCCATGGTATCATCATTTCACCCACATAGCATGTTATAGAAAGTTGAGAGGGTTACGGCAAAAACTGGATGCACTTCGTTTACAAAATGGACAATCTCTTTCGAGGTATGAGGGTTTCGGACGAAAACTTGCCTGTTACAAAGGCATTTCATTCTTTTTAATGATTTGAACTCCATACTTTTAGTGCCTTGAAAATGCAGCATTCAAAGCCACATCATCAATTTTCAACCCATTCTGACCTCATTTGTTATTTTTCATGCGCTTAGTGATTTTATTTCAACAAAATAATCCTGAAATCGAAAAGCACTTCAAATGAACTCTAAAAAGGTTGAAATTTGGCATGGTATTATCATTTCACCCACATAGCATGTTATAAAAGTTGAGAGGGTTACAGCAAAAACTGGATGCACTTTGTGTACAAAATGGACAATCTCTTTCGAGGTATGAGGGTTTCGGACGAAAACTCGACTGTTACAAAGGCATTACATTCTTTTTAACTTATTTGACCTCCATACTTTTTGTGCCTTCAAAATGCAGCATTCAAAGCCACATCATCAATTTTCAACCCTTTCTGACCTCATTTGCTATTTTTCATTTATTTACTGATTTGATTTTAGGAAAATAACCCTGAAATTGAAAAGCACGTCAAATGAACTCTAAAAAGGTTGAAATTTGGCATGCTATCATCATTTCACACACATAGCCTTTTATTAAAAAGTTGAGAGGGTTACGGTAAAAACTAGATGTACTTCGTGTACAAAATGGACAATCTCTTTCGAAGTATGAGGGTTTCGGACGAAAACTCGCCTGCTACAAAGGCATTTAATTCTCTTTAACTTTTTTGAACTCCGTACTTTTTATGCCTTAAAAATGTAGCATTCAAAGCCACATCATCAATTTTTAACCCTTTCTGACCTCATTTGCTATTTTCCATGCACTTACTGATTTTATTTCAGCAAAATAACCCTAATATTGAAAAGCGCTTCAAATGAACTCTGAATAGGATGAAAGTTGGCATGGTATCATCATTTCACCCACATGGTAGGTTATAAAAATTTCAGAGAGATACGGCAAAAACTGGATGCTCTTCGTGTACAAAATGCACAATCTCTTTCGAAGTATGATGGTTTCGGACGAAAACTCGCGTGTTACAAAGGCATTTCATTCTGTTTAACTTATTTGCACTCCATAAATTGTGTGCCTTTAAAATGCAGCATTCGAAGCCACATCATCAATTTCAACCCTTTCTGACCTCATTTGCTATTTTTCATGCACTTACTGATTTTATTTCAGCAAAATAACCTTGAAATTGAAAAGCACTTCAAATGAACTCTGAAAAGGTTGAAAGTTGCCACGGTATCATCATTTCACCCACATATCATGTTATAAAAAGTTGAGAGGGTTACGGCAAAAACTGGATGCACTTCGTTTAAAAAATGGACAATCTCTTTCGAGGTATGAGGGTTTCGGACGAAAACTTGCCTGTTACAAAGGCATTTCATTCTTTTTAATTATTTGAACTCCAT
Source organism: Hordeum marinum (assembly GCA_022496015.1). NCBI lineage: Eukaryota > Viridiplantae > Streptophyta > Magnoliopsida > Poales > Poaceae > Hordeum > Hordeum marinum. The sequence goes on from CM039677.1 coordinate 326,241,160, forward strand.
ACTTTTAGTTCCTTGAAAATGCAGCATTCAAAGCCACATCATCAATTTTCAACCCATTCTGACCTCATTTGTTATTTTTCATGCGCTTACTGATTTTATTTCCACAAAATAATCTTGAAATCGAAAAGCACTTCAAATGAACTCTAAAAAGGTTGAAATTTGGCATGGTATCATCATTTCAACCACATAGCATGTTATAAAAGTTGAGAGGGTTACGGCAAAAACTGGATGCACTTCGTGTACAAACTGGACAATCTCTTTCGAGGTATGAGGGTTTCGGACGAAAACTCGCGTGTTACAAAGGCATTTATTCTTTTAAACTTATTTGAACTCCATACTTTTTGTGCCTTCAAAATGCATCATTCAAAGCCACAACATCAATTTTCAACCCTTTCTGACCTCATTTGCTATTTTTCATGCACTTATTGATTTTATTTCAGCAAAATAACCTTGAAATTTAAAAACACTTCAAATGAACTCTGAAAAGGTTGAAAGTTGGCATGGTATCATGATTTCACCGACAGAGCATGTTATAAAAAGTCGAGAGGGTTACGGCAAAAACTAAATGTACTTCGTGTAGAAAATGGATAATCTCTTTCGAAGTGGGAGGGTTTGGGACAAAAACTCGGATGTTACAAAGGCATTTCATTCATTTTAACTTATTTTAACTCCATACTTTTTGTGCCTTCAAAATGCAGCATTCAAGCCACATCATCAATTTTCAACCCTTTCTGACCTCATTTGCTATTTTTCATGCACTTTGTAATTTTATTTCAGCAAAATAAGCTTGAAATTGAAAAGCACTTCACATGAACTCTGAAAATGTTAAATGTTGGCATGGTATCATCATTTCACCCATAGAGCATGTTATAAGAAGTTGAGAGGGTTACAGCAAAAACTGGATGCATTTCGTGTATAGAGTAGACAATCTGTTTTGAAGTATGAGGGTTTCGAACTCGCGTGTTACAAAGGCATTCCATTATTTTTAACTTATTTAAACTCCATAATTTTTGTGCCTTCAAAATGCAGCATTCAAAGCCACATCATCAATTTTCAACCCTTTCTGACCTCATTTGCTATTTTTCTTGCAATTACTCATTTTATTTCAGTAAAATAACGCTGAAATTGAAAAGCACTTCAAATGAACTCTGAAAAGGTTGAAAGTTGGCATGGTATCATCATTTCAACCACAGAGCATGTTATAAAAAGTTGAGAGGGTTACGGTAAAAACTGGATGAACTTCGTGTATAGAATGGACAATCTCTTTCGAAGTATGAGGGTTTCGAACAAAAACTCGCAAGTTGCCAAGGCATTTCATTCTTTTTAACTTATTTGAACTCCATACTTTTTGTGCCTTCAAAATGCAGCATTCGAAGCCACATCATCAATTTTCAACCCTTTCTGACTTCATTTGCTATTTTACATGCACTTACTGATTTTATTTCAGCAAACTAACCCTGATATTGAAAAGCACTTCAAATTAACTCTAAAAAGGATGAAAGTTCGCATGGTATCATCATTTCACCCACATAGGAGGTTATAAAAATTTGAGAGAGTTACGGCGAAAACTGGATGCACTTCGTGTACAAAATGGACAATCTCTTTCGAAGTATGATGGTTTCGGACGAAAACTCGCGTGTTACAAAGGCATTTCATTCTTTTTAACTTATTTGAACTCCATACTTTTTGTGCCTTCAAAATGTAGCATTCAAAGCCACGTCATCAATTTCAGCCCTTTCTGACTTCATTTGCTATTTTTCGTGCACTTACTGATTTTATTTCAGCAAAATAACCCTGAAATTGAAAAGCGCTTCAAATGAACTCTGAAAAGGTTGAAAGTTGCCATGGTATCATCATTTCACCCACATAGCATGTTATAAAAAGTTGACAGGGTTACGGCAAAAACTGGATGCACTTCGTTTACAAAATGGACAATCTCTTTCGAAGTATGATGGTTTCGGACGAAAACTCGCGTGTTACAAAGGCATTTCATTCTGTTTAACTTATTTGAACTCCATACTTTTTGTGCCTTCAAAATGCAGCATTCAAAGCCACATCATCAATTTCAACCCTTTCTGACCTCATTTGCTATTTTTGATGCACTTACGGATTTTATTTTAGCAAAATAACCCCGAAATTGAAAAGCACTTCAAGTGAACTCTGAAAAGGTTGAAAGTTGCCATGGTATCATCATTTCACCCACATAGCATGTTATAAAAAGTTGAGAGGGTTACGGCAAAAACTGGATGCACTTCGTGTACAAAATGGACAATCTCTTTCGAGGTATGAGGGTTTCGTATGAAAACTTGCCTGTTACAAAGGCATTTCATTTTTTTAACTTATTTGAACTCCATACTTTTAGTGCCTTGAAAATGAAGCATTCAAAGCCACATCATCAATTTTCAACCCTTTCTGACCTCATTTGTTATTTTTCATGCGCTTATTGATTTTATTTCCTCAAAATAACCCTGAAATTGAAAAGCACTTCAAATGAACTCTGAAAAGTTTCAAAGTTGGCATGGTATCATCATTTCACCCACATAGCATGTTATAAAAGTTGAGAGGGTTACGGCAAAAACTGGATGCACTTCATCTACAAAATGGACAATCTATTTCGAGGTATGAGGGTTTCGGACGAAAACTCGACTGTTACAAAGGCATTTCATTCTTTTTAACTTATTTGACCTCCACACTTTTTGTGTCTTAAAAATGCAACATTCAAAGCCACATCATCAATTTCAACCCTTTCTGACCTCACTTCCTACTTTTGATGCACTTACTGATTTTATTTCAACAAAATAACCCTGAAATTGAAATGCACTTCAAATGAACTCTGAAATGTTTGAAAGTTGGCATAGTATCATCATTTCACCCACATAGCATGTTATATAAAGTTGAGAGGGTTACGGCAAAAACTGGATGCACTTCGTGTACACAATGGAGAATCTATTTCGAGGTATGAGGGTTTCGGACGAAAACTCGCCTGTTACGAAGGCATTTATTCTTTTAAACTTATTTGAACTCCATACTTTTTGTGCCTTCAAAATGCAGCATTCAAAGCCACAACATCAATTTTCAACCCTTTCTGACCTCATTTGCTATTTTTCATGCACTTATTGATTTTATTCCAGCAAAATAACCTTCAAATTGTAACGCACTTCAAATGAACTCTGAAAAGGTTGAAAGTTGGCATGGTATCATGATTTCACCGACAGAGCATGTTATAAAAAGTCGAGAGGGTTACGGCAAAAACTGGATGTACTTCGTGTAGAAAATGGATAATCTCTTTCGAAGTAGGAGGGTTTCAGACAAAAACTCAGCTGTTACAAAGGCATTTCATTCATTTTAACTTATTTTAACTCCATACTTTTTGCGCCTTCAAAATGCAGCATTCAAAGCCACATCATCAATTTTCAACCCTTTCTGACCGCATTCGCTATTTTTCATGCACTTAGTGATTTTATTTTAGCAAAATAAACCTGATATTGAAAAGCGCTTCAAATGAACTCTGAAAAGGATGAAAGTTGGCATGGTATCATCATTTCACCCACATAGCAGGTTATAAAAATTTGAGAGAGTTACGGCAAAAACTGGATGCACTTCGTGTACAAAATGGACAATATCTTTCGAAGCTTGATGGTTTCGGACGAAAACTCGCGTGTTACAAAGGCATTTCATTATTTTAAACTTATTTGAACTCCATACTTTTTGTGCCTTCAAAATGCAGCGTTCAAAGCCACATCATCAATTTCAACCCTTTCTGACCTCATTTGCTATTTTTCATGCACTTACTGATTTTATTTCAGCAAAATGACCCTGAAATTGAAAAGCACTTCAAATGAACTCTGAAAAGGTTGAAAGTTGGAATGGTATCATCATTTCATCCACATAGGACGTTATAAAAAGTTGCGAGGGTTACGGCAAAAACTGGATGCACTTCGTTTACAAAATGGACAACTCTTTCTTGGTATGAGGGTTTCGGACGAAAACTTGCCTGTTACAAAGGCATTTCATTCTTTTTAACTTATTTGAACTCCATACTTTTAGTGCCTTGAAAATGCAGCATTCACATCCACATCATCAATTTTCAACCCTTTTTGACCTCATTTGTTATTTTTCATGCGCTTACTGATTTTATTTCCACAAAATAACCTTGAAATTGAAAAGCACTTAAAATGAACTCTGAAAAGTTTGAAAGTTGGCATGGTATCATCATTTCACCCACATAGCATGTTATAAAATTTGAGAGGGTTACGGCAAAAACTGAATGCACTTTGTCTACAAAATGGACAATCTCGTTCGAGGTATGAGGGTTTCGGACGAAAAGTCGACTGTTACAAAGGCATTTCACTCTTTTTAACTTATTTGAACTCCATACTTTGTGTGCCTTCAAACTGGTTGCACTTCGTGTACAGAATGGACAATCTATTTTGAGGTATGAGGGTTTTGGACGAAAACTCGCGTGTTAGAAAGGCATTTATTCTTTTAAACTTATTTGAACTCCATACTTTTTGTGCCTTCAAAATGCAGCATTCAAAGCCACAACATCAATTTTCAACCCTTTCTGACCTCATTTGCTATTTTTCATGCACTTATTGATTTTATTTCAGCAAAACAACCTTGAAATTGAAAAACACTTCAAATGAACTCTGAAAAGGTTGAAAGTTGGCATGGTATCATCATTTCACCGACAGAGCATGTTATAAAAAGTCGAGAGGGTTACGGCAAAAACTGGATGTACTTCGTGTAGAAAATGGATAATCTCTTTCGAAGTAGGAGGGTTTCGGACAAAAACTCGGCTGTCACAAAGGCATTTCATTCATTTTAACTTATTTTAACTCCATACTTTTTGCGCCTTCAAAATGCAGCATTCAAAGCCACATCATCAATTTCAACCCGTTCTGACCTCATTTGCTATTTTTCATGCACTTACTGATTTTATTTCAACAAAATAACCCTGAAATTGAAAAGCACTTCAAATGAACTCTGAAAAGGTTCAAAGTTGGAATGGTATCATCATTTGACCCACATAGCATGTTATAAAAAGTTGAGAGGGTTACGGCAAAAACTGGATGCACTACGTGTACAAAATGGACAATCTCGTTCGAGGTATGAGGGTTTCGGACGAAAACTTGCCTCTTACAAAGGCAAGTCATTCTTTTTAACTTATTTGAACTCCATACTTTTAGTGCCTTGAAAATGCAGCATTGAAAGCTACATCATCAATTTTCAACCCTTTCTGACCTCATTTTTATTTTTCATGTGCTTACTGATTTTATTTCCACAAAATAACGCTGAAATTGAAAAGCACTTCAAATGAACTCTAAAAAGTTTGAAAGTTGGCGTGGTATCATCATTTCACCCACATAGCATGTTATAAAAGTTGAGAGGGTTACGGCAAAATTTGGATGCACTTCGTGTAAAAAATGGACAATCTCTTTCGAGGTATGAGGGTTTCGGACGAAAACTCGACTGTTACATAGGCATTTCATTCTTTTTAACTTATTTGAACTCCATACTTTTTGTGCCTTCAAAATGCAACATTCAAAGCCACATCATCAATTTCAACCCTTTCTGACCTCATTTCCTATTTTTGCTGCACTTACTGATTTTATTTCAACAAAATAACCCTGAAATTGAAAAGCACTTCAAATGAACTCTGAAAAGTTTGAAAGTTGGCATAGTATCATCATTTCACCCACAGAGCATGTTATATAAAGTTGAGAGGGTTACGGCAAAAACTGGATGCACTTCGTGTACAGAATGGACAATCTATTTCGAGGTATGAGGGTTTCGGACGAAAACTCGCCTGTTACAAAGGCATTTATTCTTTTAAACTTATTTGAACTCCATACTTTTTTTGCCTTCAAAATGCAGCATTCAAAGCCACAACATCAATTTTCAACCCTTTCTGACCTCATTTGCTATTTTTCATGCACTTATTGATTTTATTTCAGCAAAATAACCTTGAAATTGAAAAACACTTCAAATGAACTCTGAAAAGGTTGAAAGTTGGCATGGTATCAACATTTCACCGACAGAGCATGTTATAAAAAGTCGAGAGGGTTACAGCAAAAACTGGATGTACTTCGTGTAGAAAATGGATAATCTCTTTCGAAGTAGGAGGGTTTCGGACAAAAACTCGGCTGTCACAAAGGCATTTCATTCATTTTAACTTACTTTAACTCCATACTTTTTGCGCCTTCAAAATGCAGCATTCAAAGCCACATCATCAATTTTCAACCCTTTCTGACCTCATTTGCTATTTTTCATGCACTTAGTGATTTTATTTCAGCAAAATAAACCTGAAATTGAAAAGCACTTCAAATGAACTCTGAAAATGTTAAAAGTTGGCATGGTATCATTATTTCACCCATAGAGCATGTTATAAAAAGTTGAGAGGGTTACAGCAAAAACTGGATGCATTTCGTGTATAGAATGGAGAATCTGTTTCGAAGTATGAGGGTTTCGAACTCGCGTGTTACAAAGGCATTTCATTATTTTTAACTTATTTAAACTCCATAATTTTTGTGCCTTCAAAATGCAGCATTCAAAGCCACATCATCAATTTTCAACCCTTTCTGACCTCGTTTGCTATTTTTCATGCAATTGCTCATTTTATTTCAGTAAAATAACGCTGAAATTGAAAGGCACTTCAAATGAACTCTGAAAAGGGTGAAAGTTGGCATGGTATCATCATTTCAACCACAGAGCATGTTATAAAAAGTTGAGAGGGTTACGGTAAAAACTGGATGCACTTCGTGTACAGAATAGACAATCTCTTTCGAAGTATGAGTGTTTCGAACAAGAACTCGCAAGTTACAAAGGCATTTCATTCTTTTTAACTTATTTTAACTCCATACTTTTTGTGCCTTCAAAATGCTGCATTCGAAGCCACATCATCAATTTTCAACCCTTTCTGGCTTCATTTGCTATTTTTGATGCACTTACTGATTTTATTTTAGCAAAATAACCCTGATATTGAAAAGCGCTTCAAATGAACTCTGAAAAGGATGAAAGTTGGCATGGTATCATCATTTCACCCACATATCAGGTTATAAAAATTTTAGAGAGTTACGGCAAAAACTGGATACACTTCATGTACAAAAAGGACAATCTCTTTCGAAGTATGATGGTTTCGGATGAAAACTCGCGTGTTACAAAGGCATTTCATTCTGTCTAACTTATTTGAACTCCATGCTTTTTGTGCCTTCAAAATGCAGCATTCAAAGCCACATCATCAATTTCAACCCTTTCTGACCTCATTTGCTATTTTTCATGCACTGACTGATTTTATTTCAGCAAAATAACCCTGAAATTGAAATGCACTTCAAATGAACTCTGAAAAGGTTGAAAGTTGCCATGGTATCATCATTTCACCCACATAGCATGTTATAAAAAGTTGAGAGGTTACGACAAAAACTGGATGCACTTCGTTTACAAAATGGACAATCTTTTTCGAGGTATGAGGGTTTCGGACGAAAACTTGCCTGTTACAAAGGCAGTTCATTCTTTTTAACTTATTTGTACTCCATACTTTTAGTGCCTTGAAAATGCAGCATTCAAAGCCACATCATCAATTTTCAACCCTTTCTTACCTCATTTGTTATTTTCATGCGCTTACTGATTTTATTTCCACAAAATAACCCTGAAATTGAAAAGCACTTCAAATGAACTCTGAAAAGGTTGAAAGTTGGCATGGTATCATCATTTCACCCACATAGCATGTTATAAAAGTTGAGAGGGTAACGGCAAAACTTGGATGCACTTCGTGTACAAAATGGACAATCTCTTTCGAGGTATGAGGGTTTTGAACGAAAACTCGACTGTTACAAAGGCATTTCATTCTTTTTAACTTATTTGAACTCCATACTTTTTGTACCTTCAAAATGCAGAATTCAAAGCCACAGCATCAATTTCAACCCTTTCTAACCTCATTTGCTATTTTTCCTGCACTGACTGATTTTATTTCAGCAAAATAACCCTGAAATTGAAATGCACTTCAAATGAACTCTGAAAAGGTTGAAAGTTGCCATGGTATCATCATTTCACCCACATAGCATGTTATAAAAAGTTGACAGGTTACGGCAAAAACTGGATGCACTTTGTTTACAAAATGGACAATCTTTTTCGAGGTATGAGGGTTTCGGACGAAAACTTGCCTGTTACAAAGGCAGTTCATTCTTTTTAACTTATTTGAACTCCATACTTTTAGTGCCTTGAAAATGCAGCATTCAAAGCCACATCATCAATTTTCAACCCTTTCTTACCTCATTTGTTATTTTCATGCGCTTACTGATTTTATTTCCACAAAATAACCCTGAAATTGAAAAGCACTTCGAATGAACTCTGAAAAGGTTGAAAGTTGGCATGGTATCATCATTTCACCCACATAGCATGTTATAAAAGTTGAGAGGGTAACGGCAAAATTTGGATGCACTTCGTGTACAAAATTGACAATCTCTTTCGAGGTATGAGGGTTTCGAACGAAAACTCCACTGTTACAAAGGCATTTCATTCTTTTTAACTTATTTGAACTCCATACTTTTAGTGCCTTGAAAATGCAGCATTGAAAGCCACATCATCAATTTTAAACCCTTTCTTACCTCATTTGTTATTTTTCATGCGCTTACTGATTTTATTTCCACAAAATAACCCTGAAATTGAAAAGCACTTCAAATGAACTCTGAAAAGGTTGAAAGTTGGCATGGTATCATCATTTCACCCACATAGCATGTTATAAAAGTTGAGAGGGTAACGGCAAAACTTGGATGCACTTCGTGTACAAAATGGACAATCTCTTTCGAGGTATGAGGGTTTTGAACAAAAACTCGACTGTTACAAAGGCATTTCATTCTTTTTAACTTATTTGAACTCCATACTTTTTGTACCTTCAAAATGCAGCATTCAAAGCCACATCATCAATTTCAACCCTTTCTGACCTCATTTGCTATTTTTCCTGCACTGACTGATTTTATTTCAGCAAAATAACCCTGAAATTGAAATACACTTCAAATGAACTCTGAAAAGGTTGAAAGTTGCCATGGTATCATCATTTCACCCACATAGCATGTTATAAAAAGTTGACAGGTTACGGCAAAAACTGGATGCACTTTGTTTACAAAATGGACAATCTTTTTCGAGGTATGAGGGTTTCGGACGAAAACTTGCCTGTTACAAAGGCAGTTCATTCTTTTTAACTTATTTGAACTCCATACTTTTAGTGCCTTGAAAATGCAGCATTCAAAGCCACATCATCAATTTTCAACCCTTTCTTACCTCATTTGTTATTTTTCATGCGCTTACTGATTTTATTTCCACAAAATAACCCTGAAATTGAAAAGCACTTCGAATGAACTCTGAAAAGGTTGAAAGTTCGCATGGTATCATCATTTCACCCACATAGGATGTTATAAAAGTTGAGAGGGTAACGGCAAAATTTGGATGCACTTCATGTACAAAATGGACAATCTCTTTCGAGGTATGAGGGTTTCGAACGAAAACTCGACTGTTACAAAGGCATTTCATTCTTTTTAACTTATTTGAACTCCATACTTTTTGTGCCTTCAAAATGCAGCATTCAAAGCCACATCATCAATTTCAACCCTTTCTGACCTCATTTGCTATTTTTCATGCACTTACTGATTTTATTTCAGCAAAATAACCCTGAAATTGAAAAGCACTGCAAATGAACTCTGAAAAGTTTGAAAGTTGGCATAGTATCATCATTTCACCCACATAGCATGTTATATAAAGTTGAGAGGGTTACGGCAAAAACTTGATGCACTTCGTTTACAGAATGGACAATCTATTTTGAGGTATGAGGGCTTCGGACGAAAACTCGACTGTTACAAAGGCATTTCATTCTTTTTAACTTATTTGAACTCCATACTTTTTGTGCCTTCAAAATGCTGCATTCGAAGCCACATCATCAATTTTCAACGCTTTCTGGCTTCATTTGCTTTTTTTCATGCACTTACTGATTTTATTTCAGCAAAATAACCCTGATATTGAAAAGCGCTTCAAATGAACTCTGAAAAGGATGAAAGTTGGCATGGTATCATCATTTCACCCACATAGCAGGTTATAAAAATTTGAGAGAGTTACTGCAAAAACTGGATGCACTTCGTGTACAAAAAGGACAATCTCTTTCGAAGTATGATTGTTTCGGATGAAAACTCGCGTGTTACAAAGGCATTTCATTCTTTCTAACTTATTTGAACTCCATACTTTTTGTGCCTTCAAAATGCAGCATTCAAAGCCACATCATCAATTTCAACCCTTGCGGACCTCATTTGCTATTTTTCATGCACTTACTAATTTTATTTCAGCAAAATAACCCTGAAATTGAAAAGCACTTCAAATGAACTCTGAAAAGGTTGAAAGTTGCGATGGTATCATCATTTCACCCAGATAGCATGTTATGAAAAGTTGAGAGGGTTACGGCAAAAACTAGATGCACTTCGTTTACAAAATGGACAATCTCTTTCAAGGTATAAGGGTTTCGGACGAAAACTTTCCTGTTACAAAGGCATTTCATTCTTTTTAACTTATTTGAACTCCATACATTTAGTGCCTTGAAAATGCAGCATTCAAAGCCACATCATCAATTTTCAACCCTTTCTTACCTCATTTGTTATTTTTCATGCGCTTCCTAATTTTATTTCCACAAAATAACCCTGAAATTGAAAAGCACTTCAAATGAACTCAGAAAAGGTTGAAAGTTGGCATGGTATCATGATTTCACCCTCATAGCATGTTATAAAAGTTGAGAGGCTAACGTCAAAATTTTGATGCACTTCGTGTACAAAATGGACAATCTCTTTCGAGGTATGAGGGTTTCGAACGAAAACTCGACTGTTACAAAGGCATTTCATTCTTTTTAACTTATTTGAACTCCATACTTTTTGTGCCTTCAAAATGCAGCATTCAAAGCCACATCATCAATTTCAACCCTTTCTGACCTCATTTGCTATTTTTCATGCACTTACTGATTTTATTTCAGCCAAATAACCCTGAAATTGAAAAGCACTTCAAATGAACTCTGAAAACTTTGAAAGTTGGCATGGTATCATCATTTCACCCACATAGCATGTTATATAAAGTTGAGAGGGTTACGGCAAAAACTGGATGCACTTCGTTTACAGAATGAACAATCTATTTCGAGGTATGAGGGTTTCGGACAAAAACTCGACTGTTACAAAGGCATTTCATTCTTTTTAACTTATTTGAACTCCATACTTTTTGTGGCTTCAAAATGCTGCATTCGAAGCCACATCATCAATTTTCAACCCTTTCTGGCTTCATTTGCTATTTTTCATGCACTTACTGATTTTATTTCAGCAAAATAACCCTGATATTGAAAAGCGCTTCAAATGAACTCTGAAAAGGATGAAAGTTGGCACGGTATCATCATTTCACCCACATAGTAGGTTATAAATATTTGAGAGAGTTACGGCAAAAACTGGATGCACTTCGTGTACAAAAAGGACAATCTCTTTTGAAGTATGATGGTTTCGGATGAAAACTCGCGTGTTACAAAGGCATTTCATTCTTTTTAACTTATTTGAACTCCATACTTTTTCTGCCTTCAAAATGCAACATTCAAAGCCACATGATCAATTTCAACCCTTTCTGACCTCATTTGCTATTTTTCATGCACTTAGTGATTTTATTTCAGCAAAATAAACCTGAAATTGAAAAGCACTTCAAATGAACTCTGAAAATGTTAAAAGTTGGCATGGTATCATTATTTCACCCATAGAGCATGTTATAAAAAGTTGAGAGGGTTACAGCAAAAACTGGATGCATTTCGTGTATAGAATGGAGAATCTGTTTCGAAGTATGAGGGTTTCGAACTCGCGTGTTACAAAGGCATTTCATTATTTTTAACTTATTTAAACTCCATAATTTTTGTGCCTTCAAAATGCAGCATTCAAAGCCACATCATCAATTTTCAACCCTTTCTGACCTCGTTTGCTATTTTTCATGCAATTGCTCATTTTATTTCAGTAAAATAACGCTGAAATTGAAAGGCACTTCAAATGAACTCTGAAAAGGGTGAAAGTTGGCATGGTATCATCATTTCAACCACAGAGCATGTTATAAAAAGTTGAGAGGGTTACGGTAAAAACTGGATGCACTTCGTGTACAGAATAGACAATCTCTTTCGAAGTATGAGTGTTTCGAACAAGAACTCGCAAGTTACAAAGGCATTTCATTCTTTTTAACTTATTTTAACTCCATACTTTTTGTGCCTTCAAAATGCTGCATTCGAAGCCACATCATCAATTTTCAACCCTTTCTGGCTTCATTTGCTATTTTTGATGCACTTACTGATTTTATTTTAGCAAAATAACCCTGATATTGAAAAGCGCTTCAAATGAACTCTGAAAAGGATGAAAGTTGGCATGGTATCATCATTTCACCCACATATCAGGTTATAAAAATTTTAGAGAGTTACGGCAAAAACTGGATACACTTCATGTACAAAAAGGACAATCTCTTTCGAAGTATGATGGTTTCGGATGAAAACTCGCGTGTTACAAAGGCATTTCATTCTGTCTAACTTATTTGAACTCCATGCTTTTTGTGCCTTCAAAATGCAGCATTCAAAGCCACATCATCAATTTCAACCCTTTCTGACCTCATTTGCTATTTTTCATGCACTGACTGATTTTATTTCAGCAAAATAACCCTGAAATTGAAATGCACTTCAAATGAACTCTGAAAAGGTTGAAAGTTGCCATGGTATCATCATTTCACCCACATAGCATGTTATAAAAAGTTGAGAGGTTACGACAAAAACTGGATGCACTTCGTTTACAAAATGGACAATCTTTTTCGAGGTATGAGGGTTTCGGACGAAAACTTGCCTGTTACAAAGGCAGTTCATTCTTTTTAACTTATTTGTACTCCATACTTTTAGTGCCTTGAAAATGCAGCATTCAAAGCCACATCATCAATTTTCAACCCTTTCTTACCTCATTTGTTATTTTCATGCGCTTACTGATTTTATTTCCACAAAATAACCCTGAAATTGAAAAGCACTTCAAATGAACTCTGAAAAGGTTGAAAGTTGGCATGGTATCATCATTTCACCCACATAGCATGTTATAAAAGTTGAGAGGGTAACGGCAAAACTTGGATGCACTTCGTGTACAAAATGGACAATCTCTTTCGAGGTATGAGGGTTTTGAACGAAAACTCGACTGTTACAAAGGCATTTCATTCTTTTTAACTTATTTGAACTCCATACTTTTTGTACCTTCAAAATGCAGAATTCAAAGCCACAGCATCAATTTCAACCCTTTCTAACCTCATTTGCTATTTTTCCTGCACTGACTGATTTTATTTCAGCAAAATAACCCTGAAATTGAAATGCACTTCAAATGAACTCTGAAAAGGTTGAAAGTTGCCATGGTATCATCATTTCACCCACATAGCATGTTATAAAAAGTTGACAGGTTACGGCAAAAACTGGATGCACTTTGTTTACAAAATGGACAATCTTTTTCGAGGTATGAGGGTTTCGGACGAAAACTTGCCTGTTACAAAGGCAGTTCATTCTTTTTAACTTATTTGAACTCCATACTTTTAGTGCCTTGAAAATGCAGCATTCAAAGCCACATCATCAATTTTCAACCCTTTCTTACCTCATTTGTTATTTTCATGCGCTTACTGATTTTATTTCCACAAAATAACCCTGAAATTGAAAAGCACTTCGAATGAACTCTGAAAAGGTTGAAAGTTGGCATGGTATCATCATTTCACCCACATAGCATGTTATAAAAGTTGAGAGGGTAACGGCAAAATTTGGATGCACTTCGTGTACAAAATTGACAATCTCTTTCGAGGTATGAGGGTTTCGAACGAAAACTCCACTGTTACAAAGGCATTTCATTCTTTTTAACTTATTTGAACTCCATACTTTTAGTGCCTTGAAAATGCAGCATTGAAAGCCACATCATCAATTTTAAACCCTTTCTTACCTCATTTGTTATTTTTCATGCGCTTACTGATTTTATTTCCACAAAATAACCCTGAAATTGAAAAGCACTTCAAATGAACTCTGAAAAGGTTGAAAGTTGGCATGGTATCATCATTTCACCCACATAGCATGTTATAAAAGTTGAGAGGGTAACGGCAAAACTTGGATGCACTTCGTGTACAAAATGGACAATCTCTTTCGAGGTATGAGGGTTTTGAACAAAAACTCGACTGTTACAAAGGCATTTCATTCTTTTTAACTTATTTGAACTCCATACTTTTTGTACCTTCAAAATGCAGCATTCAAAGCCACATCATCAATTTCAACCCTTTCTGACCTCATTTGCTATTTTTCCTGCACTGACTGATTTTATTTCAGCAAAATAACCCTGAAATTGAAATACACTTCAAATGAACTCTGAAAAGGTTGAAAGTTGCCATGGTATCATCATTTCACCCACATAGCATGTTATAAAAAGTTGACAGGTTACGGCAAAAACTGGATGCACTTTGTTTACAAAATGGACAATCTTTTTCGAGGTATGAGGGTTTCGGACGAAAACTTGCCTGTTACAAAGGCAGTTCATTCTTTTTAACTTATTTGAACTCCATACTTTTAGTGCCTTGAAAATGCAGCATTCAAAGCCACATCATCAATTTTCAACCCTTTCTTACCTCATTTGTTATTTTTCATGCGCTTACTGATTTTATTTCCACAAAATAACCCTGAAATTGAAAAGCACTTCGAATGAACTCTGAAAAGGTTGAAAGTTCGCATGGTATCATCATTTCACCCACATAGGATGTTATAAAAGTTGAGAGGGTAACGGCAAAATTTGGATGCACTTCATGTACAAAATGGACAATCTCTTTCGAGGTATGAGGGTTTCGAACGAAAACTCGACTGTTACAAAGGCATTTCATTCTTTTTAACTTATTTGAACTCCATACTTTTTGTGCCTTCAAAATGCAGCATTCAAAGCCACATCATCAATTTCAACCCTTTCTGACCTCATTTGCTATTTTTCATGCACTTACTGATTTTATTTCAGCAAAATAACCCTGAAATTGAAAAGCACTGCAAATGAACTCTGAAAAGTTTGAAAGTTGGCATAGTATCATCATTTCACCCACATAGCATGTTATATAAAGTTGAGAGGGTTACGGCAAAAACTTGATGCACTTCGTTTACAGAATGGACAATCTATTTTGAGGTATGAGGGCTTCGGACGAAAACTCGACTGTTACAAAGGCATTTCATTCTTTTTAACTTATTTGAACTCCATACTTTTTGTGCCTTCAAAATGCTGCATTCGAAGCCACATCATCAATTTTCAACGCTTTCTGGCTTCATTTGCTTTTTTTCATGCACTTACTGATTTTATTTCAGCAAAATAACCCTGATATTGAAAAGCGCTTCAAATGAACTCTGAAAAGGATGAAAGTTGGCATGGTATCATCATTTCACCCACATAGCAGGTTATAAAAATTTGAGAGAGTTACTGCAAAAACTGGATGCACTTCGTGTACAAAAAGGACAATCTCTTTCGAAGTATGATTGTTTCGGATGAAAACTCGCGTGTTACAAAGGCATTTCATTCTTTCTAACTTATTTGAACTCCATACTTTTTGTGCCTTCAAAATGCAGCATTCAAAGCCACATCATCAATTTCAACCCTTGCGGACCTCATTTGCTATTTTTCATGCACTTACTAATTTTATTTCAGCAAAATAACCCTGAAATTGAAAAGCACTTCAAATGAACTCTGAAAAGGTTGAAAGTTGCGATGGTATCATCATTTCACCCAGATAGCATGTTATGAAAAGTTGAGAGGGTTACGGCAAAAACTAGATGCACTTCGTTTACAAAATGGACAATCTCTTTCAAGGTATAAGGGTTTCGGACGAAAACTTTCCTGTTACAAAGGCATTTCATTCTTTTTAACTTATTTGAACTCCATACATTTAGTGCCTTGAAAATGCAGCATTCAAAGCCACATCATCAATTTTCAACCCTTTCTTACCTCATTTGTTATTTTTCATGCGCTTCCTAATTTTATTTCCACAAAATAACCCTGAAATTGAAAAGCACTTCAAATGAACTCAGAAAAGGTTGAAAGTTGGCATGGTATCATGATTTCACCCTCATAGCATGTTATAAAAGTTGAGAGGCTAACGTCAAAATTTTGATGCACTTCGTGTACAAAATGGACAATCTCTTTCGAGGTATGAGGGTTTCGAACGAAAACTCGACTGTTACAAAGGCATTTCATTCTTTTTAACTTATTTGAACTCCATACTTTTTGTGCCTTCAAAATGCAGCATTCAAAGCCACATCATCAATTTCAACCCTTTCTGACCTCATTTGCTATTTTTCATGCACTTACTGATTTTATTTCAGCCAAATAACCCTGAAATTGAAAAGCACTTCAAATGAACTCTGAAAACTTTGAAAGTTGGCATGGTATCATCATTTCACCCACATAGCATGTTATATAAAGTTGAGAGGGTTACGGCAAAAACTGGATGCACTTCGTTTACAGAATGAACAATCTATTTCGAGGTATGAGGGTTTCGGACAAAAACTCGACTGTTACAAAGGCATTTCATTCTTTTTAACTTATTTGAACTCCATACTTTTTGTGGCTTCAAAATGCTGCATTCGAAGCCACATCATCAATTTTCAACCCTTTCTGGCTTCATTTGCTATTTTTCATGCACTTACTGATTTTATTTCAGCAAAATAACCCTGATATTGAAAAGCGCTTCAAATGAACTCTGAAAAGGATGAAAGTTGGCACGGTATCATCATTTCACCCACATAGTAGGTTATAAATATTTGAGAGAGTTACGGCAAAAACTGGATGCACTTCGTGTACAAAAAGGACAATCTCTTTTGAAGTATGATGGTTTCGGATGAAAACTCGCGTGTTACAAAGGCATTTCATTCTTTTTAACTTATTTGAACTCCATACTTTTTCTGCCTTCAAAATGCAACATTCAAAGCCACATGATCAATTTCAACCCTTTCTGACCTCATTTGCTATTTTTCATGCACTTACTGATTTTATTTCAGCAAAATAACCCTGAAATTGAGAAGCACTTCAAATGAACTCTGAAAACTTTGAAAGTTGCCATAGTATCATCATTTCACCCACATAGCATGTTATATAAAGTTGAGAGGGCTACGGCAAAAACTGGATGCACTTCGTTTACAGAATGGACAATCTATTTCGAGGTATGAGGGTTTCGGACGAAAACTCGCCTGTTACAAAGGCATTTATTCTTTTAAACTTATTTGAACTCCATACTTTTTGTGCCTTCAAAATGCAGCATTCAAAGCCACAACATCAATTTTCAACCCTTTCTGACCTCATTTGCTATTTTTCATGCACTTATTGATTTTATTTCAGCAAAATAACCTTGAAATTGAAAAGCACTTCAAATGAACTCTGAAAAGGTTCAAAGTTGGCTTGGTATCATCATTTCACCGACAGAGCATGTTATAAAAAGTCAAGAGGGTTACGACAAAAACTGGATGTACTTCGTGTAGAAAATGGATAATCTCTTTTGAAGTAGGAGGGTTTCGGACAAAAACTCGGCTGTGACAAAGGCATTTGATTCATTTTAACTTATTTTAACCCCATACTTTTTGCGCCTTCAAAATGCAGCATTCAAAGCCACATCATCAATTTTCAACCCTTTCTGACCTCATTTGCTATTTTTCATGCACTTAGTGATTTTATTTCAGCAAAATAAACCTGAAATTGAAAAGCACTTCAAATGAACTCTGAAAATGTTAAAAGTTGGCATGGTATCATCATTTCACCCATAGAGCATGTTATAAAAAGTTGAGAGGGTTACAGCAAAAACTAGATGTACTTCGTGTATAGAATGGACAATCTGTTTCGAAGTATGAGGCATTTCATTATTTTTAACTTATTGAAACTCCATAATTTTTGTGCCTTCAAAATGCAGCATTCAAAGCCACATCATCAATTTTCAACCCTTTCTGACCTCATTTGCTAGTTTTCATGCAATTACTCATTTTATTTAAGTAAAATAATGCTGAAATTGAAAACCACTTCAAATGAACTCTGAAAAGGTTGAAAGTTGGCATGGTATCATCATTTCAACCACAAAGCATGTTATAAAAAGTTGAGAGGGTTATGGCAAAAACTGGATGCACTTCGTCTACAGAATAGACAATCTCTTTCGAAGTATGAGGGTTTCGAACAAAAACTCGCAAGTTACAAAGGCATTTCATTCTTTTTAACTTATTTGAACTCCATACTTTTTGTGCCTTCAAAATGTAGCATTCATAGCCATATCATCAATTGTCAACCCTTTCTGACCTCATTTGCTATTTTTGCATGCACTTACTGATTTTTTTTCAACAAAATAACCCTAAAATTCAAAAGCACATCAAATGAACTCTGAAAAGGTTGGAAGTTGGCATGGTATCATACATTCACCCACACAGCATGTTATAAAAGGTTGAGAGGGTTACGGCAAAAACTGGATGCACTTCGTGTACAAAATCGACAATCTCTTTCGAAGTATGAGGGTTTTGGACGAAAACTCACTCTTACAAAGGCATTTCATTCTTGTTAACTTATTTGAACTCCATACTTTTTGTTCCTTCAAAATGCAACATTCAAAGCCACATCATCAATTTTCAGCCCTTTCTGACCTCATTTGCTATTTTTCGTACACTTATTGATTTTATATCAACAAAATAACACTGAAATTGAAAAGTACTTCAAATGAACTCTGAAAAGGCTAAAAATTGCCATGGTGTCATCATTTCACCCACAGAGCATGTTATAAAAAGTTGAGAGGGTTATGGCCAAAACTGAATGCACTTCGTGTACAAAATGGACAATCTCTTTCGAAGTATAAGGGTTTCGGACGAAAACTCGCCTGTTACTAAGGCATCTCATTCTTTTTAACTTCATACTCTTTGCGCCTTCAAAATGCAGCATTCAAAGCCACGTCATCAATTTTCAACCCTTTCTGACCTCATTTGCTATTTTTCATGCACTTACTGATTTTATTTCAGCAAAATAACCCTAAAATTGAAAAGCACTTCAAATGAACTCTGAAAAGGACGAAAGTTGGCATGGTATCATCATTTCACCCGCACAGCATGTTATAAAAAGTTGAGAGGGTTACTGCAAAAACAGGATGCATTTCGTGTACAAAATGGACAATCTCTATCGAAGTAGGAGGGTTCCGGACGAAAAATTGCTTGTTACAAAGGCATTTCATTCTTTTAAACTTATGTAAACTA
Source organism: Hordeum marinum (assembly GCA_022496015.1). Taxonomy (NCBI): domain Eukaryota; kingdom Viridiplantae; phylum Streptophyta; class Magnoliopsida; order Poales; family Poaceae; genus Hordeum; species Hordeum marinum. The sequence goes on from CM039677.1 coordinate 326,260,442, forward strand.
CAGACTTTGTGTGCCTTCAAAATGTAGCATTCAAAGCCACATCATCAATTTTCAACCCTTTTTGACCTCATTTGCTATTTTTCATGCACTTACTCATTTTATTTCAGCAAAATAACCCTGAAATTTAAAGGCACTTCAAATGAACTCCGAAAAGGTTGAAAGTTGGCATGGTATCATCATTTCACCCATGGAGCATGTAATAAAAAGTTGAGAGGGTTATGGCAAAGACTGGATGCTCTTCGTGTACAAAATGAACAATCTCTTTCGAAGTATGAGGGTTTCGCACAAAAACTCGCCTGTTACAAAGGCATTTCATTCTTTTTAACTTATTCAAACTCCATACTTTTTGTGCCTTCAAAATGCAGCATTCATAGCCACATAATCTATTTTCAACCCTTTCTGACCTCATTTGCTATTTTTCATGCACTTACTCATTTTATTTGAGCAAAATAATCCTGAAATTGAAAACACCTCAAATGAACTCTGAAAAGGTTGAAAGTTCACATGGTATCATCATTTCAGACACATAGCATGTTATAAAAAGTTGAGAGGGTTATGGAAAAAGCTGAATGCACTTTGTGTACAAAATGGACAATCTCTTTCGAAGTATGAGGGTTTCGGACGAAAACTCACCTGTTACAAAGGCATTTCATTCTTTTTAACTTAGTTGAACTCCATACTTTTTACGCCTTCAAAATGCAGCATACAAAGCCACATCATCAATTTACAACCCTTTGTGACCTCATTTGCTATTTTTCATGCACTTATTGATTTTATTTCAGCAAAATAACTCTGAAATTGAAAAGCACTTCAAATGAACTCTGGAAAGGTTGAAATTTAGCATGGTATTATCATTTCACCCACATAGCATGTTATAAAAAGTTGAGAGGGTTACGGCAAAAACTGGATGCACTCCGTGTACCAAATGGACAATCTCTTTCGAAGTATGAGGGTTTCGGACGAAAACTCGCCTGTTACAAAGGCATTTCATTCTTTTTAACTTATTTGAACTCCATACTTTTGGTTCCTTTCAAATGCAGCATTCAAAGCCACATCATCAATTTTCAACCCTCTCTGACCTCATTTGCTATTTTTCATGCACTTCTTTATTTTATATCACTAAAATAACCCTCAAATTGAAAATTACTTCAAATGAACTCTGAAAAGGTTGAAAGTTGGCATGGTGTCATCATTTCACCCACAGAGCATGTTATAAAAAGTTGAGAGGGTTAAGGCAAAAACTGGATGCACTTCGTGTACAAAATGGACAATCTCTTTCGAAGTAGGAGCGTTTTAGACGAAAACTCACCTATTACAAAGGCATTTCATTCTTTTAAATTTATTTGAACTCCATACTTTTTGTGCCTTCGAAATGTAGCGTTCAAAGCCACATCATCAATTTTCAACCCTTTCTGACCACATTTGCTATTTTCCATGCACTTACTGATTTTATTACAGCAAAAAAAACCTGAAATTGAAAAGCACTTCAAATATACTCTCAAAAGGTTGAAAGTTGGCATGGTATCATCATTTCACCCACAGAGCATGTAAAAAAATTGAGAGGGTTACGACAAACACTGGATGCACTTCGTGTACAAAATGGACAATCTCTTTCGAAGTATGAGGGTTCGGACAAAAACTCGAATGTTACAAAGGCATTTCATTCTTTTAAACTTATTTAAACTCCACACTTTTTGTGCCTTCAAAATGTAGCATTCATAGCCATATCATCAATTGTCAACCCTTTCTGACCTCATTTGCTCTTTTTACATGCACTAACTGATTTTATTTCAACAAAATGACCCTGAAATTCAAAAGCACTTCAAATGAACTCTGAAAAGGTTGGAAGTTGGCATGGTATTATACATTCACCCACACAGCATGTTATAAGAAGTTGAGAGGGTTACTGCAAAAACTGGATGCACTTCGTGTACAAAATGGACAATCTCTTTCGAAGTATGAGGGTTTCGTACGAAAACTCGCCTGTTACAAAGACATTTCATTCTTTTTAACTTATTTGAACTCCATACTTTTTGTGCCTTCAAAATGCAGCATTCAAAGCCACATCATCAATTTTCAACCCTCTCTGACCTCATTTGCTATTTTTCATGCACTTAATGATTTTCTTTGAGCAAAATAAACCTGAAATTGAAAAGCACTTCAAATATACTCTGAAAAGGTTGAAAGTTGGCATGGCATCATCATTTCACCCACATAGCATGTGCTAAAAAGTGGAGAGGGTTACGTCAAAAACTGGATGCACTTCGTGTACAAAATAGACAATCTCTTTTGGAGTAGGAGGGTTTTAGACAAAAACTCGCCTGTTACAAAGGCATTTCATTCTTTTAAACTTTTTTGTACTACATACTTTTTGTGCCTTCAAAATGCAGCATTCAAAGCCACATCATCAATTTTCAACCCTTTTTGACCTCATTTGCTATTTTTCATGCCCTTACTGATTTTATTTCAGCAAAATAACCCTGAAATTGAAAATCACTTGAAATGAACTCTGAAAAGGACGAAAGTTGGCATGGTATCATCATTTCACCTACACAGCATGTTATAAAATGTTGAGAGGGTTACGGCAAAAACTGGATGCACTTTGTGTACAAAATGGACAATCTCTTTCGAACTAGGAGGGTTTCTGACAAAAACTCGCCTGTTACAAAGGCATTTCATTTTTTTCACTTATTCAAACTCCATACTTTTTGTGCCTTCAAAATGCAGCATTCGTAGCCACATCATCAATTGTCAACCCTTTCTGACCTCATTTGCTAGTTTTCATGCCCTTACTGATTTTATTTCAGACAAATAACCCTGAAATTGAAAAGCACTACAAATGAACTCTGAAAAGGTTGAAAGTCGGCATGCTATGATCATTTCACCCACACAGCAAGTTATAAAAGGTTGAGAGGGTTACGGCAAAAACTGGATGCACTTCATGTACAAAATGGACAATCTCTTTCGAAATATGAGCGTTCCGGACGAAAACTCGCCTGTTACAAAGGCATTTCATTCTTTTTAACTTATTTGAACTCCATACTTTTTGTGCCTTCAAAATGCAGCATTCAAAGCCACATCATCAATTTTCAACCCTTTCTGACCTCATTTGCTATTTTTCATGCACTTAGTGATTTTATTTCACCAAAATTATCTAGAAATTGAAAAGCACTTCAAATGAACTCTGAAAATAATGAAAGATGGCATGGTATCATCATTTCACCCACATAGCATTTTATAAAAATTTGAGAGAGTTACGGCAAAAACTCGATGCACTTCGTGTACAAAATGGACAATCTCTTTCGAAGTATGAGGGTTTCGGACGAAAACTCACCTGTTACAAAGGCTTTTCATTCTTTTTAACTTATTTGGAATCCTTACCTTTTGTGCCTTAAAAATGCAGCATTCAAAGCCACATCATCAATTTTCAACCCTTTCTCACCTCATTTGCTATTTTTCATGCACTTAGTGATTTTATTTCAGCAAAATAACCCTGAAATTCAAAAGCACTTCAAATGAACTCTGAAAAGGACGAAAGATGGCATGGTATCATCATTTCACCCACATTGCATGTTATAATAAGTTGAGAGGGTTACGGCAAAAACTGGATGCACTTTGTGTACAAAATGGACAATCTCTTTCGAAGTATGAGGGTTTCGGACGAAAACTCGCCTGTTACAAAGGCATTTCACTCTTTTTAACTTATTTGAACTCCATAATTTTTGTGCCTTCAAAATGCAGCATTCAAAGGCACATCCTTAATTTTCAACCCTTTGTGACCTCATTTGCTATTTTTCATGCACTTACTGATTTTATTTGAGCAAAATAAACCTGAAGTTAAAAAGCACTTCAAATATACTCTAAAAAGGTTGAAAGTTGGCATGGCATCATCATTTCACCCACATAGCATGTGCTAAAAAGTGGAGAGGGTTACGTCAAAAACTGGATGCACTTCGTGTACAAAATGGACAATCTCTTTCGAAGTAGGATGGTTTTAGACAAAAACTCGCCTGTTACAAAGGCATTTCATTCTTTTTAACTTATTTGACCTCCATACTTTTTGTGCCTTCAAAATGCAGCATTCAAAGCCACATCATCAATTTTCAACCCTTTCTGACCTCATTTGCTATTGTTCATGCACTTACTGATTTTATTTCAACAAAATAACACTGAAATTGAAAATCACTTCAAATGAACTCTGAAAAGGACGAAAGTTGGCATGGTATCATCATTTCACCCACACAGCATGTTATAAAATGTTTAGAGGGTTACGGTAAAAACTGGGTGCACTTCGTGTACAAAATGGACAATCTCTTTCGAAGTAGGAGGGTCCCGGACGAAAACTTGCTTGTTACAAAGGCATTTCATTCTTTTAAACTTACGTAAACTTCATATTTTTGTGCCTTCGAAATGTAGCATTGAAAGCCATATCATCAATTTTAAACCCTTTCTCACCTCATTTGCTATTTTTCATGCACTTAGTGATTTTATTTCAGCAAAATAAACCTGAAATTTAAAAGCACTTCAACTGAACTTTGAAAATGTTAGAAGTTGGCATGGTATCATCATTTCACCCATAGAGCATGTTATAAAAAGTTGAGAGGGTTACAGCAAAAACTGGATGCATTTCGTGTATAGAATGGACAATCTGTTTCGAAGTATGAGGGTTTCGAACTCGCCTGTTACAAAGGCATTTCATTATTTGTAACTTATTTAAACTCCATAATTTTTGTGCCTTCAAAATGCAGCATTCAAAGCCACATCATCAATTTTTAACCCTTTTTGACCCCATTTGCTATTTTTCATTCACTTACTGATTTTATTTTAGCAAAATAACCCTAAAATTGAATAGCACTTCAAATGAACTCTGAAAATGTTGAAAGTTGGCATGGTATCATCATTTGACCCACGGAGCATATAATAAAAAGTTGAGAGGGTTATGGTAAAGACTGGATGCTCTTCATGTACAAAATGAACAATCTCTTTCGAAGTAGGAGGGTTTCGGACAAAAACTCGCCTGTTACAAAGGCATTTCATTCCTTTTAACTTATTCAAACTCCATAATTTTTGTGCCTCCAAAATGCAGCATTCATAGCCACATCATCAATTTTCAACCCTTTCTGACCTCATTTGCTAGTTTTCATGCACTTACTGATTTTATATCAGCAAAATAACCCTGAAATTGAAAAGCACTTCAAATGAACTCTGAAAAGGTTGAATGTCGGCATGCTATCATCATTTCACCCACATAGCATGTTATAAAATGTTGAGAGGGTTACGGCAAAAACTGGATGCACTTCATGTACAAAATGGACAATCTCTTTCGAAGTATGAGGGTTTGAGACGAAAACTCGCCTGTTACAGAGGCATTTCATTCTTTTTAACTTATTTGAACTGCATACTTTTTGTGCCTTCAAAACGCAGCATTCAAAGCCACATCATCAATTTTCAACCCTTTCTGACCTTATTTGCTATTTTTCATGCACTTAGTGATTTTATTTCAGCAAAATAACCCTGAAATTCAAAAGCACTTCAAATGATCTCTGAAAAGTCTGAAAGTGGGCATGGTATTATCATTTCACCCACATTGCGTGTTATAAAAAGTTGAGAGGGTTACGGCAAAAACTGGATGCACTTCGTGTACAAAATGGAAAATATCTTTCGAATTATGAGGGTTTCGGATGAAAACTCACCTGTTACAACGACATTTTACTCTTTTTAATTTATTTAAACTCCATACTTTTTGCGCCTTCAAAATGCAGCATTCAAAGCCACATCATCAATTTTCAACCCTTTCTGGCCTCATTTGCTATTTTTCATGCACTTAGTGATTTTATTTCAGCATAATAAACCCTCAATTGAAAAGCACTTCAAATATACTCTCCAAAGGTTGAAAGTTGGCATGGTATCATCATTTCACACACATTGAATGTGCTAAAAAGTTTAGAGGGTTACCTCAAAAACTGGATGCACTTCGTGTATAAAATGGACAATCTCCTTCGAAGTATGACGGTTTCGGACTAAAACTCGCATGTTACAAAGGCATTTCATTCTTTTAAACTTATTTGAACTCCATACTTTTTGTGCCTTCAAAATACAGCATTCAAAGCCACATCATCAATTTTCAACCCTTTCTGACCTCACTTGCTATTTTCATGCACTTATGATTTTATTTCAGCAAAATAACCCTGAAATTGAAAAGCAGTTCAAATGAACTCTGAAACGGACGAAAGTTGGCATGGTATCATTATTTCACCCACATAAAATGTTATCAAAATTTGAGAGAGTTATGGCAAAAACTGGATGCACTTCGTGTACAAAATGGACAATCTCTTTCGAAGTATGAGGGTTTCGGACGAAAACTCACCTGTTACAAAGGCTTTTCATTCTTTTTAACTTAATTGGAATCCATACCTTTTGTGCCTTAAAAGTGCAGCATTCAAAGCGACATCATCAATTTTCAACCCTTTCTGACCTCATTTGCTATTTTTCATGCACTTAGTGATTTTATTTCAGCCAAATAACCCTGAAATTCAAAAGCACTTCAAATGAACTTTGAAAGGTCTGAAAGTTGGCATGGTATCATAATTTCACCCACATTGCATGTTATAAAAAGTTGAGAGGGTTATGGCAAAAACTGGATGCACTTTGTGTACAAAATGGACAATCTCTTTCGAAGTATGAGTGTTTCGGACGAAAACTCGCCTGTTACAAAGGCATTTCATTCTTTTTAACTTATTTGAACTCCATACTTTTTGTGCCTTCAAAATGTAGCATTCAAAGCCACATCATCAATTTTCAACCCTTTCTGACCTCATTTGCTATTTCTCATGGACTGACTGATTATATTCGAGCAAAATAAACCTGAAATTGAAAAGCACTTCAAAGATACTCTGAAAAGGTTGAAAGTTGGCATGGCATCATCATTTCAGCCACATAGCATGTGCTAAAAAGTGGAGAGGGTTACGTCAAAAACTGGATGCACTTCGTGTACAAAATGGACAATCTCTTTCGAAGTATGAGGGTTTCGGACGAAAACTCACCTGTTACAAAGGCTTTTCATTCTTTTTAACTTATTTGGAATCCATACCTTTTGTGCCTTAAAAGTGTAGCATTCAAAGCGACATCATCAATTTTCAACCCTTTCTGACCTCATTTGCTATTTTTCATGCACTTAGTGATTTTATTTCAGCCAAATAACCCAGAAATTCAAAAGCACTTCAAATGAACTTTGAAAGGTCTGAAAGTTGGCATGGTATCATCATTTCACCCACATTGCATGTTATAAAAAGTTGAGAGGGTTATGGCAAAAACTGGATGCACTTCGTGTACAAAATGGACAATCTCTTTCGAAGTATGAATGTTTCGGACGAAAACTCGCCTGTTACAAAGGCATTTCATTCTTTTTAACTTATTTCAACTCCATACTTTTTGTGCCTTAAAAATGCAGCATTCAAAGCCACATCATCAATTTTCAACCCTTTCTGACCTCATTTGCTATTTTTCATGGACTTACTGATTATATTCGAGCAAAATAAACCTGAAATTGAAAAGCACTTCAAAGATACTCTGAAAAGGTTGAAAGTTGGCATGGCATCATCATTTCAGCCACATAGCATGTGCTAAAAAGTGGAGAGGGTTACGTCCAAAACTGGATGCACTTCATGTACAAAATGGACAATCTCTTTCGAAGTAGGAGGGTTTTAGACAAAAACTCGCCTCTTACAAAGGCATTTCATTCTTTTAAACTTATTTAAACTCCTTAATTTTTGTGCCTTCAAAATGCAGCATTCAAAGCCACATCATCAATTTTCAACCCTTTCTTATCTCATTTGCTATTTTTCATGCACTTACTGATTTTATTTCAGCAAAATAACACTGAAATTGAAAATCACTTCAAATGAAGTCTGAAAAGGACGAAAGTTGGCATGGTATCATCATTTCACCCACACAGCATGTTATAAAAAGTCGAGAGGGTTACGGCAAAAACTGGATGTACTTCGTGTAGAAAATGGATAATCTATTTCGATGTAGGAGGGTTTCGGACAAAAACTCGGCTGTCGCAAAGGCATTTCATTCATTTTAACTTATTTTAACTCCATACTTTTTGCGCCTTCAAAATGCAGCATTCAAAGCCACATCATCAATTTTCAACCCTTTCTGACCTCATTTGCTATTTTTCATGCACTTAGTAATTTTATTTCAGCAAAATAAACCTGAAATTGAAAAGCACATCAAATGAACTCTGAAAATGTTAAAAGTTGGCATGGTATCATCATTTCACCTATAGAGCATGTTATAAAAAGTTGAGAGGGTTACAGCAAAAACTGGATGCATTTCGTGTATAGAATGGACAATCTGTTTCGAAGTATGAGGGTTTCGAACTCGCCTATTACAAAGGGATTTCATTATTTTTAACTTATTTAAACTCCATAATTTTTGTGCCTTCAAAATGCAGCATTCGAAGCCACATCATCAATTTTCAACCCTTTCTGGCCTCATTTGCTATTTTTCATGCAATTACTCATTTTATTTACGTAAAATAACGCTGAAATTGAAAAGCTCTTCAAATGAACTCTGAAAAGGTTGAAAGTTTTCATGGTATCATCATTTCAACCACAGAGCATGTTCTAAAAAGTTGAGAGGGTTACGGTAAAAACTGGATGCACTTCGTGTACAGAATAGACAATCTCTTTCAAAGCATGAGTGTTTCGAACAAAAACTCGCAAGTTACAAAGGCATTTCACTCTTTTTAACTTATTTGAACTCCATACTTTTTGTGCCTTCAAAATGCTGCATTCGAAGCCACATCATCAATTTTCAACCCTTTCTGACTTCATTTGCTATTTTTCATGCAGTTACTGATTTTATTGCAGCAAAATAACCCTGATATTGAAAAGCGCTTCAAATGAACTCTGAAAAGGATGAAAGTTGGCATGGTATCATCATTTCACCCACATAGCAGGTTATAAAAATTTGAGAGATTTACGGCAAAAACTGGATGCACTTCGCGTACAAAATGGACAATCTCTTTCAAAGTATGATGGTTTTGCACGAAAACTCGCGTGTTACAAAGGCATTTCATTCTTTTTAACTTATTTGAACTCCATACTTTTAGTGCCTTGAAAATGCAGCATTCAAAGCCACATCATCAATTTTCAACCCTTTCTGACCTCATTTGTTATTTTTCATGCTCTTACTGATTTTATTTCCACAAAATAACCCTGAAATTGAAAAGCACTTCAAATGAACTCTGAAAAGTTTGAAAGTTGGCATGGTATCATCATTTCACCCACATACCATGTTATAAAAGTTGAGAGGGTTACGGCAAAATTTGGATGCACTTCGTGTACAAAATGGACAATCTCTTTCGAGGTATGAGGGTTTCGGACGAAAACTCGAATGTTACAAAGGCTTTTCATTCTTTTTAACTTATTTGAACTCCATACTTTTTGTGCCTTCAAAATGCAACATTCAAAGCCACATCATCAATTTCAACCCTTTCTGACCTCATTTCCTATTTTTGATGCACTTACTGATTTTATTTCAACAAAATAACCCTGAAATTGAAAAGCACTTCAAATGAACTCTGAAAAGTTTCAAAGTTGGCATAGTATCATCATTTCACCCACATAGTATGTTATATAGAGTTGAGAGGGTTACGGCAAAAACTGGATGCACTTCATGTACAGAATGGACAATCTATTTCGAGGTATGAGGGTTTCGGACGAAAACTCGCCTGTTACAAAGGCATTTATTATTTTAAACTTATTTGAACTCCATACTTTTTGTGCCTTCAAAATGCAGCATTCAAAGCCACAACATCAATTTTCAACCCTTTCTGACCTCATTTACTATTTTTCATGCACTTATTGATTTTATTTCAGCAAAATAACCTTGAAATTGAGAAACACTTCAAATGAACTTTGAAAGGGTTGAAAGTTGGCATGGTATCATCATTTCACCGACAGAGCATGTTATAAAAAGTCGAGGGGGTTACGGCAGAAACTGGATGTACTTCGTGTAGAAAATGGATAATCTCTTTCGAAGTAGGAGGGTTTCGGACAAAAACTCGGCTTTCACAAAGGCATTTCATTTATTTTAACTTATTTTAACTCCATACTATTTGCGCCTTTAGAATGCAGCATTCAAAGCCACATCATGAATTTTCAACCCTTTCTGACCTCATTTGCTATTTTTCATGCACTTAGTGATTTTATTTCAGCAAAATAAACCTGAAATTGAAAAGCACATCAAATGAACTCTGAAAATGTTAAAAGTTGGCATGGTATCATCATTTCACCTATAGAGCATGTTATAAAAAGTTGAGAGGGTTACAGCAAAAACTGGATGCATTTCGTGTATAGAATGGACAATCTGTTTCGAAGTATGAGGGTTTCGAACTCGCCTATTACAAAGGGATTTCATTATTTTTAACTTATTTAAACTCCATAATTTTTGTGCCTTCAAAATGCAGCATTCGAAGCCACATCATCAATTTTCAACCCTTTCTGGCCTCATTTGCTATTTTTCATGCAATTACTCATTTTATTTACGTAAAATAACGCTGAAATTGAAAAGCTCTTCAAATGAACTCTGAAAAGGTTGAAAGTTTTCATGGTATCATCATTTCAACCACAGAGCATGTTATAAAAAGTTGAGAGGGTTACGGTAAAAACTGGATGCACTTCGTGTACAGAATAGACAATCTCTTTCAAAGCATGAGTGTTTCGAACAAAAACTCGCAAGTTACAAAGGCATTTCACTCTTTTTAACTTATTTGAACTCCATACTTTTTGTGCCTTCAAAATGCTGCATTCGAAGCCACATCATCAATTTTCAACCCTTTCTGACTTCATTTGCTATTTTTCATGCAGTTACTGATTTTATTGCAGCAAAATAACCCTGATATTGAAAAGTGCTTCAAATGAACTCTGAAAAGGATGAAAGTTGGCATGGTATCATCATTTCACCCACATAGCAGGTTATAAAAATTTGAGAGATTTACGGCAAAAACTGGATGCACTTCGCGTACAAAATGGACAATCTCTTTCAAAGTATGATGGTTTTGCACGAAAACTCGCGTGTTACAAAGGCATTTCATTCTTTTTAACTTATTTGAACTCCATACTTTTAGTGCCTTGAAAATGCAGCATTCAAAGCCACATCATCAATTTTCAACCCTTTCTGACCTCATTTGTTATTTTTCATGCTCTTACTGATTTTATTTCCACAAAATAACCCTGAAATTGAAAAGCACTTCAAATGAACTCTGAAAAGTTTGAAAGTTGGCATGGTATCATCATTTCACCCACATACCATGTTATAAAAGTTGAGAGGGTTACGGCAAAATTTGGATGCACTTCGTGTACAAAATGGACAATCTCTTTCGAGGTATGAGGGTTTCGGACGAAAACTCGAATGTTACAAAGGCTTTTCATTCTTTTTAACTTATTTGAACTCCATACTTTTTGTGCCTTCAAAATGCAACATTCAAAGCCACATCATCAATTTCAACCCTTTCTGACCTCATTTCCTATTTTTGATGCACTTACTGATTTTATTTCAACAAAATAACCCTGAAATTGAAAAGCACTTCAAATGAACTCTGAAAAGTTTCAAAGTTGGCATAGTATCATCATTTCACCCACATAGTATGTTATATAGAGTTGAGAGGGTTACGGCAAAAACTGGATGCACTTCATGTACAGAATGGACAATCTATTTCGAGGTATGAGGGTTTCGGACGAAAACTCGCCTGTTACAAAGGCATTTATTATTTTAAACTTATTTGAACTCCATACTTTTTGTGCCTTCAAAATGCAGCATTCAAAGCCACAACATCAATTTTCAACCCTTTCTGACCTCATTTACTATTTTTCATGCACTTATTGATTTTATTTCAGCAAAATAACCTTGAAATTGAGAAACACTTCAAATGAACTTTGAAAGGGTTGAAAGTTGGCATGGTATCATCATTTCACCGACAGAGCATGTTATAAAAAGTCGAGGGGGTTACGGCAGAAACTGGATGTACTTCGTGTAGAAAATGGATAATCTCTTTCGAAGTAGGAGGGTTTCGGACAAAAACTCGGCTTTCACAAAGGCATTTCATTTATTTTAACTTATTTTAACTCCATACTATTTGCGCCTTTAGAATGCAGCATTCAAAGCCACATCATGAATTTTCAACCCTTTCTGACCTCATTTGCTATTTTTCATGCACTTAGTGATTTTATTTCAGCAAAATAAACCTGAAATTGAAAAGCACTTCAAATGAACTCTGAAAATGTTAAAAGTTGGCATGGTATCATCATTTCACCCATAGAGCATGTTATAAAAAGTTGAGAGGGTTACAGCAAAAACTGGATGCATTTCGTGTATAGAATGGACAATCTGTTTCGAAGTATGAGGGTTTCAAACTCGCGTGTTACAAAGGCATTTCATTATTCTTAACTTATTTAAACTCCATAATTTTTGTGCCTTCAAAATGCAGCATTCAAAGCCACATCATCAACTTTCAACCCTTTCTGACCTCATTTGCTATTTTTCATGCAATTACTCATTTTATTTCAGTAAAATAACGCTGAAATTGTAAAGCACTTCAAATGAACTCTCAAAAGGTTGAAAGTTGTCATGGTATCATCATTTCAACCACAGATAATGTTATAAAAAGTTGAGACGGTTAAGGTAAAAACTGGATGCACTTCGTGTACAGAATAGACAATCTCTTTCGAAGTATGAGGGTTTCGAACAAAAACTCCCAAATTACAAAGGCATTTAACTCTTTTTAACTTATTTGAAACTCCATACTTTTTGTGCCTTCAAAATGCTGCATTCGAAGCCACATCATCAATTTTCAACCCTTTCTAACTTCATTTGCTATTTTTCTTGCACTTACTGATTTTATTTCAGCAAAATAACCCTGATATTGAAAAGCGCTTCAAATGAACTCTGAAAAGGATGAAAGTTGGCATGGTATCATCATTTCACCCACATAGCAGGTTATAAAAATTTGAGAGAGTTACGGCAAAAACTAGATGCACTTCGTGTACAAAATGGACAATCTCTTTCGAAGTATGATGGTTTCGAACGAAAACTCACGTGTTACAAAGGCATTTCATTCTTTTTAACTTATTTGACCTCCATACTTTTTGTGCCTTCAAAATGCAGCATTCAAAGCCACATCATCAATTTTCAACCCTTTCTGACCTCATTTGCTATTGTTTATGCACTTACTGATTTTATTTCAACAAAATAACACTGAAATTGAAAATCACTTCAAATGAACTCTGAAAAGGACGAAAGTTGGCATGGTATCATCATTTCACCCACACAGCATGTTATAAAATGTTTAGAGGGTTACGGTAAAAACTAGATGCACTTCGTGTACAAAATGGACAATCTCTTTCGAAGTAGGAGGGTCCCGGACGAAAACTTGCTTGTTACAAAGGCATTTCATTCTTTTAAACTTATGTAAACTTCATACTTTTGTGCCTTCGAAATGTAGCATTCAAAGCCACATCATCAATTTTAAACCCTTTCTGACCTCATTTGCTATTTTTCATGCACTTAGTGATTTTATTTCAGCAAAATAAACCTGAAATTTAAAAGCACTTCAACTGAACTCTGAAAATGTTAAAAGTTGGCATGGTATCATCATTTCACCCATAGAGCATGTTATAAAAAGTTGAGAGGGTTACAGCAAAAACTGGATGCATTTCGTGTATAGAATGGACAATCTGTTTCGAAGTATGAGGGTTTCGAACTCGCCTGTTACAAAGGCATTTCGTTATTTTTAACTTATTTAAACTCCATAATTTTTGTGCCTTCAAAATGCAGCATTCAAAGCCACATCATCAATTTTTAACCCTTTTTGACCCCATTTGCTATTTTTCATTCACTTACTGATTTTATTTTAGCAAAATAACCCTAAAATATAAAAGCACTTCAAATGAACTCTGAAAATGTTGAAAGTTGGCATGGTATCATCATTTCACCCACGGAGCATGTAATAAAAAGTTGAGAGGGTTATGGCAAAGACTGGATGCTCTTCATGTACAAAATGAACAATCTCTTTCGAAGTAGGAGGGTTTCGGACAAAAACTCGCCTGTTACAAAGGCATTTCATTCCTTTTAACTTATTCAAACTCCATAATTTTTGTGCCTCGAAAATGCAGCATTCATAGCCACATCATCAATTTTCAACCCTTTCTGACCTCATTTGCTAGTTTTCATGCACTTACTGATTTTATATCAGCAAAATAACCCTGAAATTGAAAAGCACTTCAAATGAACTCTGAAAAGGTTGAATGTCGGCATGCTATCATCATTTTACCCACATAGCATGTTATAAAATGTTGAGAGGGTTACGACAAAAACTGGATGCACTTCATGTACAAAATGGACAATCTCTTTCGAAGTATGAGGGTTTGAGACGAAAACTCGCCTGTTACAAAGGCATTTCACTCTTTTTAACTTATTTGAACTCCATACTTTTTGTGCCTTCAAAATGCAGCATTAAAAGCCACATCATCAATTTTCAACCCTTTCTGACCTTATTTGCTATTTTTCATGCACTTAGTGATTTTATTTCAGCAAAATAACCCTGAAATTCAAAAGCACTTCAAATGATCTCTGAAAAGTCTGAAAGTTGGCATGGTATTATCATTTCACCCACATTGCATGTTATAAAAAGTTGAGAGGGTTACGGCAAAAACTGGATGCACTTCGTGTACAAAATGGAAAATATCTTTCGAATTATGAGGGTTTCGGATGAAAACTCGCCTGTTACAACGGCATTTTACTCTTTTTAATTTATTTGAACTCCATACTTTTTGCGCCTTCAAAATGCAGCATTCAAAGCCACATCATCAATTTTCAACCCTTTCTGGCCTCATTTGCTATTTTTCATGCACTTAGTGATTTTATTTCAGCATAATAAACCCTCAATTGAAAAGCACTTCAAATATACTCTGAAAAGGTTGAAAGTTGGCATGGTATCATCATTTCACCCACATTGAATGTGCTAAAAAGTTTAGAGGGTTACCTCAAAAACTAGATGCACTTCGTGTATAAAATGGACAATCTCCTTCGAAGTATGACGGTTTCGGACTAAAACTCGCCTGTTACAAAGGCATTTCATTCTTTTAAACTTATTTGAACTCCATACTTTTTGTGCCTTCAAAATACAGCATTCAAAGCCAAATCATCAATTTTCAACCCTTTCTGACCTCACTTGCTATTTTCATGCACTTACTGATTTTATTTCAGCAAAATAACCCTGAAATTGAAAAGCACTTCAAATGAACTCTGAAACGGACGAAAGTTGGCATGTTATCATCATTTCACCCACATAAAATGTTATGAAAATTTGAGAGAGTTATGGCAAAAATTGGATGCACTTCGTGTACAAAATGGACAATCTCTTTCGAAGTATGATGGTTTCGGACTAAAACTCACCTGTTACAAAGGCTTTTCATTCTTTTTAACTTATTTGGAATCCATACCTTTTGTGCCTTAAAAGTGCAGCATTCAAAGCGACATCATCAATTTTCAACCCTTTCTGACCTCATTTGCTATTTTTCATGCACTTAGTGATTTTATTTCAGCCAAATAACCCTGAAATTCAAAAGCACTTCAAATGAACTTTGAAAGGTCTGAAAGTTCGCATGGTATTATCATTTCACCCACATTGCATGTTATAAAAAGTTGAGAGGGTTATGGCAAAAACTGGATGCACTTCGTGTACAAAATGGACAATCTCTTTCGAAGTATGAGTGTTTCGGACGAAAACTCGCCTGTTACAAAGGCATTTCATTCTTTTTAACTTATTTCAACTCCATACTTTTTGTGCCTTCAAAATGCAGCATTCAAAGCCACATCATCAATTTTCAACCCTTTCTGACCTCATTTGCTATTTTTCATGGACTTACTGATTATATTCGAGCAAAATAAACCTGAAATTGAAAAGCACTTCAAAGATACTCTGAAAAGGTTGAAAGTTGGCATGGCATCATCATTTGAGCCACATAGCATGTGCTAAAAAGTGGAGAGGGTTACGTCAAAAACTGGATGCACTTCATGTACAAAATGGACAATCTCTTTCGAAGTAGGAGGGTTTTAGACAAAAACTCGCCTGTTACAAAGGCATTTCATTCTTTTAAACTTATTTAAACTCCATACTTTTTGTGCCTTCAAAATGCAGCATTCAAAGCCACATCATCAATTTTCAACCCTTTCTGATCTCATTTGCTATTTTTCATGCACTTACTGATTTTATTTCAGCAAAATAACACTGAAATTGAAAATCACTTCAAATGAAGTCTGAAAAGGACGAAAGTTGGCATGGTATCATCATTTCACCCACACAGCATGTTATAAAAAGTCGAGAGGGTTACGGCAAAAACTGGATGTACTTCGTGTAGAAAATGGATAATCTCTTTCGAAGTAGGAGGGTTTCGGACAAAAACTCGGCTGTCGCAAAGGCATTTCATTAATTTTAACTTATTTTAACTCCATACTTTTTGCGCCTTCAAAATGCAGCATTCAAAGCCACATCATCAATTTTCAACCCTTTCTGACCTCATTTGCTATTTTTCATGCACTTAGTAATTTTATTTCAGCAAAATAAACCTGAAATTGAAAAGCACATCAAATGAACTCTGAAAATGTTAAAAGTTGGCATGGTATCATCATTTCACCCATAGAGCATGTTATAAAAAGTTCAGAGGGTTACAGCAAAAACTGGATGCATTTTGTGTATAGAATGGACAATCTGTTTCGAAGTATGAGGGTTTCGAACTCGCCTGTTACAAAGGGATTTCATTATTTTTAACTTATTTAAACTCCATAATTTTTGTGCCTTCAAAATGCAGCATTCAAAGCCACATCATCAATTTTCAACCCTTTCTGACCTCATTTGCTATTTTTCATGCAATTACTCATTTTATTTACGTAAAATAACGCTGAAATTGAAAAGCTCTTCAAATGAACTCTGAAAAGGTTGAAAGTTTTCATGGTATCATCATTTCAACCATAGATCATGTTATAAAAAGTTGAGAGAGTTACGGTAAAAACTGGATGCACTTCGTGTACAGAATAGACAATCTCTTTCAAAGTATGAGGGTTTCGAACAAAAACTCGCAAGTTACAAAGGCATTTCACTCTTTTTAACTTATTTGAACTCCATACTTTTTGTGCCTTCAAAATGCTGCATTCGAAGCCACATCATCAATTTTCAACCCTTTCTGACTTCATTTGCTATTTTTCATGGAGTTACTGATTTTATTTCAGAAAAATAACCCTGATATTGAAAAGCGCTTCAAATGAACTCTGAAAAGGATGAAAGTTGGCATGGTATCATCATTTCACCCACATAGCAGGTTATAAAAATTTGAGAGAGTTACGGCAAAAACTGGATGCACTTCGCGTACAAAATGGACAATCTCTTTCAAAGTATGATGGTTTCGGACGAAAACTCGCGTGTTACAAAGGCATTTCATTCTTTTTAACTTATTTGAACTCCATACTTTTAGTGCCTTGAAAATGCAGCATTCAAAGCCACATCATCAATTTTCAACCCTTTCTAACCTCATTTGTTATTTTTCATGCGCGTACTGATTTTATTTCCACAAAATAACCCTGAAATGGAAAAGCACTTCAAATGAACTCTGAAAAGTTTGAAAGTTGGCATGGTATCATCATTTCACCCACATACCATGTTATAAAAGTTGAGAGGGTTACGGCAAAATTTGGATGCACTTCGTGTACAAAATGGACAATCTCTTTCGAGGTATGAGGGTTTCGGACGAAAACTCGAATGTTACAAAGGCTTTTCATTCTTTTTAACTTATTTGAACTCCATACTTTTTGTGCCTTCAAAATGCAACATTCAAAGCCACCTCATCAATTTCAACCCTTTCTGACCTCATTTACTATTTTTCATGCACTTATTGATTTTATTTAAGCAAAATAACCTTGAAATTGAGAAACACTTCAAATGAACTTTGAAAAGGTTGAAAGTTGGCATGGTATCATCATTTCACCGACAGAGCATGTTATAAAAAGTCGAGGGGGTTACGGCAGAAACTGGATGTACTTCGTGTAGAAAATGGATAATCTCTTTCGAAGTAGGAGGGTTTCGGACAAAAACTCGGCTTTCACAAAGGCATTTCATTCATTTTAACTTATTTTAACTCCATACTTTTTGCGCCTTCAGAATGCAGCATTCAAAGCCACATCATGAATTTTCAACCCTTTCTAACCTCATTTGCTATTTTTCATGCACTTAGTGATTTTATTTCAGCAAAATAAACCTGAAATTGAAAAGCACTTCAAATGAACTCTGAAAATGTTAAAAGTTGGCATGGTATCATCATTTCACCCATAGAGCATGTTATAAAAAGTTGAGAGGGTTACAGCAAAAACTGGACGCATTTCGTGTATAGAATGGACAATCTGTTTCGAAGTATGAGGGTTTCAAACTCGCCTGTTACAAAGGCATTTCATTAGTTTTAACTTATTTAAACTCCATAATTTTTGTGCCTTCAAAATGCAGCATTCAAAGCCACATCATCAATTTTCAACCCTTTCTGACCTCATTTGCTATTTTTCATGCAATTACTCATTTTATTTCAGTAAAATAACGCTGAAATTGTAAAGCACTTCAAATGAACTCTCGAAAGGTTGAAAGTTGTCATGGTATCATCATTTCAACCATAGATAATGTTATAAAAAGTTGAGACGGTTAAGGTAAAAACTGGATGCACTTCGTGTACAGAATAGACAATCTCTTTCGAAGTATGAGGGTTTCGAACAAAAACTCGCAAGTTACGAAGGCATTTCACTCTTTTTAACTTATTTTAAACTCCATACTTTTTGTGCCTTCAAAATGCTGCATTCGAAGCCACATCATCAATTTTCAACCCTTTCTAACTTCATTTGCTATTTTTCTTGCACTTACTGATTTTATTTCAGCAAAATAACCCTGATATTGAAAAGCGCTTCAAATGAACTCTGAAAAGGATGAAAGTTGGCATGGTATCATCATTTCACCCACATAGCAGGTTATAAAAATTTGAGAGAGTTACGGCAAAAACTAGATGCACTTCGTGTACAAAATGGACAATCTCTTTCGAAGTATGATGGTTTCGGACGAAAACTCGTGTGTGACAAAGGCATTTCATTCTTTTTAACTTATTTGAACTCCATACTTTTTGTGCCTTCAAAATGCAGCATTCAAAGCCACATCATCAATTTCAACCCTTTCT
Source organism: Hordeum marinum (assembly GCA_022496015.1). Lineage (NCBI taxonomy): Eukaryota > Viridiplantae > Streptophyta > Magnoliopsida > Poales > Poaceae > Hordeum > Hordeum marinum. The sequence goes on from CM039677.1 coordinate 326,279,713, forward strand.
GACCTCATTTGCTATTTTTCATGCACTTACTGATTTTATTTCAGCAAAATAACCCTGAAATTGAAAAGCACTACAAATGAACGCTGAAAAGGTTGAAAGTTGGAATGGTATCATCATTTCATCCACAGAGGACGTTATAAAAAGTTGAGAGGGTTACGGTAAAAACTGGATGCACTTCGTGTATAGAATAGACAATCTCTTTCGAAGTATGAGGGTTTCGAACAAAAACTCGCAAGTTACAAAGGCATTTCACTCTTTTTAACTTATTTGAAACTCCATACTTTTAGTGCCTTGAAAATGCAGCATTCGAAGCCACATCATCAATTTTCAACCCTTTCTAACTTCATTTGCTATTTTTCTTGCACTTACTGATTTTATTTCAGCAAAATAACCCTGATATTGAAAAGCGCTTCAAATGAACTCTGAAAAGGATGAAAGTTGGCATGGTATCATCATTTCACCCACATAGCAGGTTATAAAAATTTGAGAGAGTTACGGCAAAAACTGGATGCACTTCGTGTACAAAATGGATAATCTCTTTCGAAGTATGATGGTGTCGGACGAAAAGTCGCGTGTTACAAAGGCATTTCATTCTTTTTAACTTATTTGAACTCCATACTTTTTGTGCCTTCAAAATGCAGCATTCAAATCCACATCATAAATTTCAACCCTTTCTGACCTCATTTGCTATTTTTCATGCACTTACTGATTTTATTTCATCAAAATAACCCTGAAATTGAAAAGCACTTCAAATGAACTCTGAAAAGTTTGAAAGTTGCCATGGTATCATCATTTCACCCACATAGCATGTTATAAAAAGTTGAGAGGGTTACAGCAAAAACTGGATGCACTTCGTTTACAAAATGGACAATCTCTTTCGAGGTATGAGGGTTTCGGACGAAAACTTGCCTGTTACAAAGACATTTCATTCTTTTTAACTTATTTGAACTCCATACTTTTAGTGCCTTGAAAATGCAGCATTCAAAGCCACATCATCAATTTTCAACCCTTTCTGACCTCATTTGCTATTTTTCATGCACTTATTGTTTTTACTTTAGCAAAATAAACTTGAAATTGAAAAGCAATTCAAATGAACTCTGAAAAGGTTGAAAATTGGCATGGTATCATCATTTCACCGACAGAGCATGTTATAAAAGTTGAGAGGGTTACGACAAAAACTGGATGTACTTCGTGTAGAAAAAGGATAATCTCTTTCAAAGTAGGAGGGTTCCGGACAAAAACTCGGCTGTTACAAAGGCATTTCATTCATTTAAACTTAATTTAACTCCATACTTTTTGCGCCTTAAAAATGCAGCATTCAAAGCCACATCATCCATTTTCAACCCTTTTTGACCTCATTTGCTATTTTTCATGCACTTAGTGATTTTATTTCAGCAAAATAAACCTGAAATTGAAAAGCACTTCAAATGAACTCTGAAAATGTTAAAAGTTGGCATGGTATCATCATTTCACCCATAGAGCATGTTATAAAAAGTTGAGAGGGTTACAGCAAAAACTGGATGCATTTCGTGTATGGAATGGACAATCTGTTTCGAAGTATGAGGGTTTCAAACTCGCCTGTTACAAAGGCATTTCATTATTTTTAACTTATTTAAACTCTATAATTTTTGTGCCTTCAAAATGCAGCATTCAAAGCCACATCATCAATTTTCAACCCTTTGTGACCTCATTTGCTATTTTTCATGCAATTACTCATTTTATTTCAGTAAAATAACGCTGAAATTGAAAAGCACTTGAAATGAACTCTGAAAAGGGTGAAAGTTGGCATGGTATCATCATTTCAACCAAAGAGCATGTTATAAGAAGTTGAGAGGGTTACGGTAAAAACTGGATGCACTTCGTGTACAGAATAGACAATCTCTTTCGAAGTATGAGGGTTTCGATCAAAAACTCGCAAGTTACAAAGGCATTTCATTCTTTTTAACTTATTTGAACTCCATACTTTTTGTTCCTTCAAAATGCTGCATTCGAAGCCACATCATCAATTTTTAACCCTTTCTGGCTTCATTTGCTATTTTTCATGCACTTACTGGTTTTATTTCAGCAAAATAACCCTGTTATTGAAAAGCGCTTCAAATGAACTATGAAAAGGATGAAAGTTGGCATGGTATCATCATTTCATCCACATAGCAGGTTATAAAAATTTGAGAGAGTTACGGCAAAAACTGGATGCACTTCGTTTACAAAAAGGACAATCTCTTTTGAAGTATGATGGTTTCGGATGAAAACTCGCGTGTTACAAAGGCATTTCATTCTTTTTAACTTATTTGAACTCCATACTTTTTGTGCCTTCAAAATGCAGCATTGAAAGCCACATCATCAATTTCAACCCTTTCGGACCTCATTTGCTATTTTTCATGCACTTACTGATTTTATTTCAGCAAAATAACCCTAAAATTGAAAAGCACTTCAAATAAACTCTGAAAAGGTTGAAAGTTGCGATGGTATCATCATTTCACCCACATAGCATGTTATAAAAAGTGGAGAGGGTTACGGCAAAAACTAGATGCACTTCGTTTACAAAATGGACAATCTCTTTCGAGGTATAAGGGTTTCGGACGAAAACTTGCCTGTTACAAAGGCATTTCATTCTTTTTAACTAATTTGAACTCCATACTTTTAGTGCCTTGAAAATGCAGCATTCAAAGCCACATCATCAATTTTCAACCCTTTCTGACCTCATTTGTTATTTTTCATGCGCTTACTGATTTTATTTCCACAAAATAACCCTGAAATTGAAAAGCACTTCAAATGAACTCTGAAAAGGTTGAAAGTTGGCATGGTATCATCATTTCACCCACATAGCATGTTATAAAAGTTGAGAGAGTTACGGCAAAATTTGGATGCACTTCGTGTACAAAATGGACAATCTCTTTCGAGGTATGAGGGTTTCGGACGAAAACTCGACTGTTACAAAGGCATTTCATTCTTGTTAACTTATTTGAACTCCATACTTTTTGTGCCTTCAAAATGAAGCATTCAAAGCCACATCATCAATTTCAACCCTTTTTGACCTCATTTGCTATTTTTCATGCACTTATTGATTTTATTTCAGCAAAACAACCCTGAAATTGAAAAGCACTTCAAATGAACTCTGAAAAGGTTGAAAGTTGCCACGGTATCATCATTTCACCCACATAGCATGTTATAAAAAGTTGAGAGGTGACGGCTAAAACTGGATGCACTTCGTTTACAAAATGGACAATCTCTTTCGAGGTATGAGGGTTTCAGACGAAAACTTGCCTCTAACAAGGCAGTTCATTCTTTTTAACTTAATTGAACTCCATACTTTTAGTGCCTTGAAAATGCAGCATTCAAAGCCACATCATCAATTTTCAACCCTTTCTTACCTCATTTGTTATTTTTCATGCGCTTACTGATTTTATTTCCACAAGATAACCCTGAAATTGAAAAGCACTTCAAATGAACTCTGAAAAGGTTGAAAGTTGGCATGGTATCATCATTTCACCCACATAGCATGTTATAAAAGTTGAGAGGGTTACGGCAAAATTTGGATGCACTTCGTAAACAAAATGGACAATCTCTTTCGAGGTATGAGGGTTTCGGACGAAAACTCGACTGTTACAAAGGCATTTCATTCTTTTTAACTTATTTGAACTCCATACTTTTTGTGCCTTTAAAATGCACCATTCAAAGCCACATCATCAATTTCAACCCTTTCTGACCTCATTTGCTATTTTTCATGCACTTACTGATTTTATTTCATCAAAATAACCCTGAAATTGAAAAGCACTTCAAATGAACTCTGAAAAGTTTGAATGTTGGCATAGTATCATCATTTCACCCACATAGCATGTTATATAAAGTTGAGAGGGTTACGACAAAAACTGGATGCACTTCGTTTATAGAATGGACAATCTATTTCGAGGTATGAGGGTTTCGGTCGAAAACTCGCCTGTTACAAAGGCATTTATTCTTTTAAACTTATTTGAACTCCATACTTTTTGTGCCTTCAAAATGGAGCATTCAGAGCCACAACATCAATTTTCAACCCTTTCTGACCCCATTTTCTATTTTTCATGCACTTATTGATTGTATTTCTGCAAAATAACCTTGAAATTGAAAAGCACTTCAAATGAACTCTGAAAAGGTTGAAAGTTGGCATGGTATCATCATTTCACCGACAGAGCATGTTATAAAAAGTCGAGAGGGTTACGGCAAAAAATGGATGTACTTCGTGTAGAAAATGGATAATCTCTTTTGAAGTAGGAGGGTTTCGGACAAAAACTCGGCTGTTACAAAGGCATTTGATTCATTTTAACTTATTTTAACCCGATACTTTTTGCGGCTTCAAAATGCAGCATTCAAAGCCACATCATCAATTTTCAACCCTTTCTGACCTCATTTGCTATTTTTCATGCACTTAGTGATTTTATTTCAGCAAATAAACCTGAAATTGAAAAGCACTTCAAATGAACTCTAAAAATGTTAAAAGTTGGCATGGTATGATCATTTCACCCATAGAGCATGTTATAAAAAGTTGAGAGTGTTACAGCAAAAACTGGATGCATTTCGTGTATAGAATGGACAATCTGTTTCGAAGTATGAGGGTTTCGAACTCACCTGTTACAAAGGCTTTTCATTCATTTTAACTTATTTGAAATCCATACCTTTTGTGCCTTCAAAATGCAGCATTCAACGCCACATCATCAATTTTCAACCCTTTCTGACCTCATTTGCTCTTTTTCATGCACTTACTGATTTTATATCACTAAAATAACCCTGAAATTGAAAATCACTTCAAATGAACTCTGAAAAGGTTGAAAGTTGGCATGGTTTCATCATCTCACCCACATAACATGGTATAAAAGTTGAGAGGGTTACGGCAAAAACTGGATGCACTTCGTGTTCAAAATGGACAATCTCTTTCGATGTATCAGTGTTTCGGACGAAAACTCGCCTGTTACAAAGGCATTTCATTCTTTTTAAATTAGTTGAACTCGATACTCTTTGCGCCTTCAAAATGCAGCATCCAAAGCCACATCATCAATTTTCAACCCTTTCTGACCTCATTTGCTATTTTTCGTGCACTTACTGATTTTATTTTAGCAAAATAACCCTATAATTGAAAAGCACTTCAAATGAACTCCGAAAAGGTTGAAAGTTGGCATGGTATCATCATTTCACCCACGTAGCATTTTATAAAAAATTGAGAGAGTTACGGCAAAAACTTGATGCACTTCGTGTACAAAATGGACAATCTCTTTCGAAGTATGAGGGTTTCGGACGAAAACATACCTGTTACAAAGGCTTTTCATTCTTTTCAACTTATTTGGAATCCATACCTTTTGTGCCTTAAAAATGCAGCATTCAAAGCCACATCATCAATTTTCAACCCTTTCTGACCTCATTTGCTATTTTTCATGCACTTAGTGATTTTATTTCACCCAAATAACCCTGAAATTCAAAAGCACTTCAAATGAACTTTGAAAAGTCTAAAAGTTGGCATGGTATCATCATTTCACCCACATTGCATGTTATAAAAAGTTGAGAGGGTTACGGCAAAAACTGTATGCACTTCGTGTACAAAATGGATAATCTCTTTCGAAGTATGAGGGTTTCGGACGAAAACTCGCCTGTTACAAAGGCATTTCATTATTTTTAACTTATTTGAACTCCATACTTTTTGTGCCTTCAAAATGCAGCATTCAAAGCCACATCATCAATTTTCAACCCTTTCTGACCTCATTTGCTATTTTTCATGCACTTACTGATTTTATTTGAGCAAAATAAACCTGAAATTGAAAAGCGCTTCAAATATACTCTTGAAAGGTTGAAAGTTGGCATGGCATCATCATTTCACCCACATAGCATGTGCTAAAAAGTGGAGAGGGTTATGTCAAAAATTGGATGCACTTCGTGTAGAAAATGGACAATCTCTTTCGAAGTAGGAGGGTTTTAGACAAAAACTCGCCTGTTACAAAGGCATTTCATTCTTTCAAACTTATTTGACCTCCTTACTTTTTGTGCCTTCAAAATGCAGCATTCAAAGCCACATCATCAATTTTCAACCCTTTATGACCTCATTTGCTATTTTTCATGCACTTACTGATTTTATTTCAGCAAAATAACCCTGAAATTGAAACGCACTTCAAATGAACTCTGAAAATGTTGAAAGTTGGCATGGTATCATCATTTCACCCACGGAGTATGTAATAAAAAGTTGAGAGGGTAGTGGCAAAGACTGGATGCACTTCATGTACAAAATGAACAATCTCTTTCAAAGTAGGAGGATTATAGACAAAAACTCGCCTGTTACAAAGGCATTTCATTCTTTTTAACTTATTCAAAATCCATACTTTTTGCGCCTTCAAAATGCACCATTCATAGCCACATCATCAATTTTCAACCCTTTCTGACCTCATTTGCTATTTTTCATGCACTTACTAATTTTATTTCAGCAAAATAACCCTGAAATTCAAAAGCACTTCAAATGAACTCTAAAAATTCTGAAAGTTATCATGGAATTATCATTTCACCCACATTGCATGTTATAAAAAGTTGAGAGGGTTACGGCAAAAACTGGATGCACTTCGTGTACAAAATGGACAATATCTTTCGAAGTATCAGGGTTTCGGACAAAAACTCACCTGTTACAAAGGCATTTAATTCTTTTTAACTTATTTGAAATCCAAACCTTTTGTGCGGTCAAAATGCAGCATTCAAAGCCACATCATCAATTTTCAACCCTTTATGACCTCATTTGCTATTTTTCATGCACTTACTCATTTTATTTCAGCAAAATAACCCTGAAATTGAAAAGCACTTCAAATGAGCTCCGAAAAGGTTGAAAGTTGGCATGGTATCATCATTTCACCCACATAGCATGTTACAAAAAGTTGAGAGGGTTACGGCAAAAACTGGATGAAGTTCGTGTACAAAATGGACCATATCTTTCGAAGTATGAGGGTTTCGGACGAAAACTCGCCTGTTACAAAGGCATTTCATTATTTTTAACTTATTTGAACTCCAAACTTTTTGTGCCATCATAATGCAGCATTCAAAGCCACGTCATCAATTTCAACCCTTTGTGACCTCATTTGCTAATTTTCATGCACTTACTGATATTATTTCAGCAAAATAACCCTGAAATTGAAAAGCACTTCAAATGAAATCTGAAAAGGTTAAAAGTTGGCATGCTTTCATCATCTCACCCACATAGCATGGTATAAAAAGTTGAGAGGGTTACGGCAAAAACTGGATGCACATCGTGTACAAAATGGACAATCGCTTTGAAAGTATGAGGGTTTCGGACGAAAACTCGACTCTTACAAAGGCATTTCATTCTTTTTAACTTATTTGAAGTCCATACTTTTTGTTCCTTCAAAATGCAGCATTCAAAGCCACATTATCAATTTTCAACCCTTTCTGACCTCATTTGCTATTTCTCATTCACTTACTGATTTTATTTTAGCGAAATAACCCAGAAAATGAAAAGCACTTCAAATGAACTCTAAAAAGGACGAAAGGTGGCATGGTATCATCTTTTCACCCACATAGCATTTTATAAAAATTTGAGAGAGTTACGGCAAAAACTGGATGCAATTCGTGTACAAAATGGATAATCTCTTTCGAAGTATGAGGGTTTCCGACGAAAACTCACATGTTACAAAGGCTTTTCATTCATTTTAACTTATTTGAAATCCATACCATTTGTGCCTTCAAAATGCAGCATTCAAAGCCACATCATCAATTTTCAACCCTTTCTGACCTCATTTGCTCTTTTTCATGCACTTACTGATTTTATATCACTAAAATAACCCTGAAATTGAAAAGCACTTCAAATGAACTCTGAAAAGGTTGAAAGTTGGCATGGTGTCATCGTTTCACCCAGAGAGCATGTTATCAAAAGTTGAGAGGGTTACGGCAAAAACTGGATGCACTTCGTGTACAAAATGGACAATCTCTTTCGAAGTATCAGGGTTTCGCAAGAAAACTCGCGTGTTACAAAGGCATTTCATTCTTTTTAACTTATTTGAACTCCATACTTTTTGCTCCTTCAAAATGCAGCATTCAAAGCCACATCATCAATTTTCAACCCTTTCTGACCTCATTTTCTATTTTCCATTCACTTACTGATTTTATTTTAGCAAAATTACCCAGAAATTGAAAAGCACTTCAAATGAACTCTGAAAAGGACGAAAGTTCGCATGGTATCATCATTTCACCCACATAGCATTTTATAAAAATTTGAGAGAGTTACGGAAAAAATGGATGCACTTCCTGTACAAAATGGACAATCTGTTTTGAGGTATGAGGGTTTCGGACGAAAACTCACCTGTTACAAAGGCTTTTCATTCTTTTTAACTTATTTGAAATCCATACCTTTTGTGCCTTCAAAATGCAGCATTCAAAGCCACATCATCAATTTTCAACCCTTTCTAACCTCATTTGCTATTTTTCGTGCACTTACTGATTTTATTTTAGCAAAATAACCCTATAATTGAAAAGCACTTCAAATGAACTCCGAAAAGGTTGAAAGTTGGCATGGTATCATCATTTCACCCACGTAGCATTTTATAAAAAATTGAGAGAGTTACGGCAAAAACTTGATGCACTTCGTGTACAAAATGGACAATCTCTTTCGAAGTATGAGGGTTTCGGACGAAAACATACCTGTTACAAAGGCTTTTCATTCTTTTCAACTTATTTGGAATCCATACCTTTTGTGCCTTAAAAATGCAGCATTCAAAGCCACATCATCAATTTTCAACCCTTTCTGACCTCATTTGCTATTTTTCATGCACTTAGTGATTTTATTTCACCCAAATAACCCTGAAATTCAAAAGCACTTCAAATGAACTTTGGAAAGTCTAAAAGTTGGCATGGTATCATCATTTCACCCACATTGCATGTTATAAAAAGTTGAGAGGGTTACGGCAAAAACTGTATGCACTTCGTGTACAAAATGGACAATCTTTTTCGAAGTATGAGGGTTTCAGACGAAAACTCGCCTGTTACAAAGGCATTTCATTATTTTTAACTTATTTGAACTCCATACTTTTTGTGCCTTCAAAATGCAGCATTCAAAGCCACATCATCAATTTTCAACCCTTTCTGACCTCATTTGCTATTTTTCATGCACTTACTGATTTTATTTGAGCAAAATAAACCTGAAATTGAAAAGCGCTTCAAATATACTCTTGAAAGGTTGAAAGTTGGCATGGCATCATCATTTCACCCACATAGCATGTGCTAAAAAGTGGAGAGGGTTATGTCAAAAATTGGATGCACTTCGTGTAGAAAATGGACAATCTCTTTCGAAGTAGGAGGGTTTTAGACAAAAACTCGCCTGTTACAAAGGCATTTCATTCTTTCAAACTTATTTGACCTCCTTACTTTTTGTGCCTTCAAAATGCAGCATTCAAAGCCACATCATCAATTTTCAACCCTTTCTGACCTCATTTGCTATTTTTCATGCACTTACTGATTTTATTTCAGCAAAATAACCCTGAAATTGAAAAGCACTTCAAATGAACTCTGAAAATGTTGAAAGTTGGCATGGTATCATCATTTCACCCACGGAGTATGTAATAAAAAGTTGAGAGGGTAGTGGCAAAGACTGGATGCACTTCATGTACAAAATGAACAATCTCTTTCAAAGTAGGAGGATTTTAGACAAAAACTCGCCTGTTACAAAGGCATTTCATTCTTTTTAACTTATTCAAAATCCATACTTTTTGCGCCTTCAAAATGCACCATTCATAGCCACATCATCAATTTTCAACCCTTTCTGACCTCATTTGCTATTTTTCATGCACTTACTGATTTTATTTCAGCAAAATAACCCTGAAATTCAAAAGCACTTCAAATGAACTCTAAAAATTCTGAAAGTTATCATGGAATTATCATTTCACCCACATTGCATGTTATAAAAAGTTGAGAGGGTTACGGCAAAAACTGGATGCACTTCGTGTACAAAATGGACAATATCTTTCGAAGTATCAGGGTTTCGGACAAAAACTAACCTGTTACAAAGGCATTTAATTCTTTTTAACTTATTTGAAATCCAAACCTTTTGTGCGGTCAAAATGCAGCATTCAAAGCCACATCATCAATTTTCAACCCTTTCTGACCTCATTTGCTATTTTTCATGCACTTACTCATTTTATTTCAGCAAAATAACCCTGAAATTGAAAAGCACTTCAAATGAGCTCCGAAAAGGTTGAAAGTTGGCATGGTATCATCATTTCACCCACATAGCATGTTATAAAAAGTTGAGAGGGTTACGGCAAAAACTGGATGAAGTTCGTGTACAAAATGGACAATATCTATCGAAGTATGAGGGTTTCGGACGAAAACTCGCCTGTTACAAAGGCATTTCATTATTTTTAACTTATTTGAACTCCAAACTTTTTGTGCCATCATAATGCAGCATTCAAAGCCACGTCATCAATTTCAACCCTTTGTGACCTCATTTGCTAATTTTCATGCACTTACTGATATTATTTCAGCAAAATAACCCTGAAATTGAAAAGCACTTCAAATGAAATCTGAAAAGGTTAAAAGTTGGCATGGTTTCATCATCTCACCCACATAGCATGGTATAAAAAGTTGAGAGGGTTACGGCAAAAACTGGATGCACATCGTGTACAAAATGGACAATCGCTTTGAAAGTATGAGGGTTTCAGACGAAAACTCGACTCTTACAAAGGCATTTCATTCTTTTTAACTTATTTGAAGTCCATACTTTTTGTTCCTTCAAAATGCAGCATTCAAAGCCACATTATCAATTTTCAACCCTTTCTGACCTCATTTGCTATTTCTCATTCACTTACTGATTTTATTTTAGCGAAATAACCCAGAAAATGAAAAGCACTTCAAATGAACTCTAAAAAGGACGAAAGGTGGCATGGTATCATCATTTCACCCACATAGCATTTTATAAAAATTTGAGAGAGTTACGGCAAAAACTGGATGCAATTCGTGTACAAAATGGATAATCTCTTTCGAAGTATGAGGGTTTCCGACGAAAACTCACATGTTACAAAGGCTTTTCATTCATTTTAACTTATTTGAAATCCATACTTTTTGTGCCTTCAAAATGCAGCATTCAAAGCCACATCATCAATTTTCAACCCTTTCTGACCTCATTTGCTATTTTTCATGCACTTACTGATTTTATTTGAGCAAAATAAACCTGAAATTGAAAAGCGCTTCAAATATACTCTTGAAAGGTTGAAAGTAGGCATGGCATCATCATTTCACCCACATAGCATGTGCTAAAAAGTGGAGAGGGTTATGTCAAAAATTGGATGCACTTCGTGTAGAAAATGGACAATCTCTTTCGAAGTAGGAGGGTTTTAGACAAAAACTCGCCTGTTACAAAGGCATTTCATTCTTTCAAACTTATTTGACCTCCTTACTTTTTGTGCCTTCAAAATGCAGCATTCAAAGCCACATCATCAATTTTCAACCCTTTCTGACCTCATTTGCTATTTTTCATGCACTTACTGATTTTATTTCAGCAAAATAACCCTGAAATTGAAAAGCACTTCAAATGAACTCTGAAAATGTTGAAAGTTGGCATGGTATCATCATTTCACCCACGGAGTATGTAATAAAAAGTTGAGAGGGTAGTGGCAAAGACTGGATGCACTTCATGTACAAAATGAACAATCTCTTTCAAAGTAGGAGGATTTTAGACAAAAACTCGCCTGTTACAAAGGCATTTCATTCTTTTTAACTTATTCAAAATCCATACTTTTTGCGCCTTCAAAATGCACCATTCATAGCCACATCATCAATTTTCAACCCTTTCTGACCTCATTTGCTATTTTTCATGCACTTCTGATTTTATTTCAGCAAAATAACCCTGAAATTCAAAAGCACTTCAAATGAACTCTAAAAATTCTGAAAGTTATCATGGAATTATCATTTCACCCACATTGCATGTTATAAAAAGATGAGAGGGTTACGGCAAAAACTGGATGCACTTCGTGTACAAAATGGACAATATCTTTCGAAGTATCAGGGTTTCGGACAAAAACTCACCTGTTACAAAGGCATTTAATTCTTTTTAACTTATTTGAAATCCAAACCTTTTGTGCGGTCAAAATGAAGCATTCAAAGCCACATCATCAATTTTCAACCCTTTCTGACCTCATTTGCTATTTTTCATGCACTTACTCATTTTATTTCAGCAAAATAACCCTGAAATTGAAAAGCACTTCAAATGAGCTCCGAAAAGGTTGAAAGTTGGCATGGTATCATCATTTCACCCACATAGCATGTTATAAAAGTTGAGAGGGTTACGGCAAAAACTGGATGAAGTTCGTGTACAAAATGGACAATATCTTTCGAAGTATGAGGGTTTCGGACGAAAACTCGCCTGTTACAAAGGCATTTCATTATTTTTAACTTATTTGAACTCCAAACTTTTTGTGCCATCATAATGCAGCATTCAAAGCCACGTCATCAATTTCAACCCTTTGTGACCTCATTTGCTAATTTTCATGCACTTACTGATATTATTTCAGGAAAATAACCCTGAAATTGAAAAGCACTTCAAATGAAATCTGAAAAGGTTAAAAGTTGGCATGGTTTCATCATCTCACCCACATAGCATGGTATAAAAAGTTGAGAGGGTTACGGCAAAAACTGGATGCACATCGTGTACAAAATGGACAATCGCTTTGAAAGTATGAGGGTTTCGGATGAAAACTCGACTCTTACAAAGGCATTTCATTCTTTTTAACTTATTTGAAGTCCATACTTTTTGTTCCTTCAAAATGCAGCATTCAAAGCCACATTATCAATTTTCAACCCTTTCTGACCTCATTTGCTATTTCTCATTCACTTACTGATTTTATTTTAGCGAAATAACCCAGAAAATGAAAAGCACTTCAAATGAACTCTAAAAAGGACGAAAGGTGGCATGGTATCATCATTTCACCCACATAGCATTTTATAAAAAATTGAGAGAGTTACGGCAAAAACTGGATGCAATTCGTGTACAAAATGGATAATCTCTTTCGAAGTATGAGGGTTTCCGACGAAAACTCACATGTTACAAAGGCTTTTCATTCATTTTAACTTATTTGAAATCTATACCATTTGTGCCTTCAAAATGCAGCATTCAAAGCCACATCATCAATTTTCAACACTTTCTGACCTCATTTGCTCTTTTTCATGCACTTACTGATTTTATATCACTAAAATAACCCTGAAATTGAAAAGCACTTCAAATGAACTCTGAAAAGGTTGAAAGTTGGCATGGTGTCATCGTTTCACCCAGAGAGCATGTTATCAAAAGTTGAGAGGGTTACGGCAAAAACTGGATGCACTTCGTGTACAAAATGGACAATCTCTTTCGAAGTATCAGGGTTTCGCAAGAAAACTCGCGTGTTACAAAGGCATTTCATTCTTTTTAACTTATTTGAACTCCATACTTTTTGCTCCTTCAAAATGCAGCATTCAAAGCCACATCATCAATTTTCAACCCTTTCTGTCCCTATTTTCTATTTTCCATTCACTTACTGATTTTATTTTAGCAAAATTACCCAGAAATTGAAAAGCACTTCAAATGAACTCTGAAAAGGATGAAAGTTCGCATGGTATCATCATTTCACCCACATAGCATTTTATAAAAATTTGAGAGAGTTACGGAAAAAATGGATGCACTTCCTGTACAAAATGGACAATCTGTTTTGAGGTATGAGGGTTTCGGACGAAAACTCACCTGTTACAAAGGCTTTTCATTCTTTTTAACTTATTTGAAATCCATACCTTTTGTGCCTTCAAAATGCAGCATTCAAAGCCACATCATCAATTTTCAACCCTTTCTAACCTCATTTGCTATTTTTCGTGCACTTACTGATTTTATTTTAGCAAAATAACCCTATAATTGAAAAGCACTTCAAATGAACTCCGAAAAGGTTGAAAGTTGGCATGGTATCATCATTTCACCCACGTAGCATTTTATAAAAAATTGAGAGAGTTACGGCAAAAACTTGATGCACTTCGTGTACAAAATGGACAATCTCTTTCGAAGTATGAGGGTTTCGGACGAAAACATACCTGTTACAAAGGCTTTTCATTCTTTTCAACTTATTTGGAATCCATACCTTTTGTGCCTTAAAAATGCAGCATTCAAAGCCACATCATCAATTTTCAACCCTTTCTGACCTGATTTGCTATTTTTCATTCACTTAGTGATTTTATTTCACCCAAATAACCCTGAAATTCAAAAGCACTTCAAATGAACTTTGGAAAGTCTAAAAGTTGGCATGGTATCATCATTTCACCCACATTGCATGTTATAAAAAGTTGAGAGGGTTACGACAAAAACTGTATGCACTTCGTGTACAAAATGGACAATCTCTTTCGAAGTATGAGGGTTTCGGACGAAAACTCGCCTGTTACAAAGGCATTTCATTATTTTTAACTTATTTGAACTCCATACTTTTTGTGCCTTCAAAATGCAGCATTCAAAGCCACATCATCAATTTTCAACCCTTTCTGACCTCATTTGCTATTTTTCATGCACTTACTGATTTTATTTGAGCAAAATAAACCTGAAATTGAAAAGCGCTTCAAATATACTCTTGAAAGGTTGAAAGTTGGCATGGCATCATCATTTCACCCACATAGCATGTGCTAAAAAGTGGAGAGGGTTATGTCAAAAATTGGATGCACTTCGTGTAGAAAATGGACAATCTCTTTCGGAGTAGGAGGGTTTTAGACAAAAATTCGCCTGTTACAAAGGCATTTCATTCTTTCAAACTTATTTGACCTCCTTACTTTTTGTGCCTTCAAAATGCAGCATTCAAAGCCACATCATCAATTTTCAACCCTTTCTGACCTCATTTGCTATTTTTCATGCACTTACTGATTTTATTTCAGCAAAATAACCCTGAAATTGAAAAGCACTTCAAATGAACTCTGAAAATGTTGAAAGTTGGCATGGTATCATCATTTCACCCACGGAGTATGTAATAAAAAGTTGAGAGGGTAGTGGCAAAGACTGGATGCACTTCATGTACAAAATGAACAATCTCTTTCAAAGTAGGAGGATTTTAGACAAAAACTCGCCTGTTACAAAGGCATTTCATTCTTTTTAACTTATTCAAAATCCATACTTTTTGCGCCTTCAAAATGCACCATTCATAGCCACATCATCAATTTTCAACCCTTTCTGACCTCATTTGCTATTTTTCATGCACTTACTGATTTTATTTCAGCAAAATAACCCTGAAATTCAAAAGCACTTCAAATGAACTCTAAAAATTCTGAAAGTTATCATGGAATTATCATTTCACCCACATTGCATGTTATAAAAAGTTGAGAGGGTTACGGCAAAAACTGGATGCACTTCGTGTACAAAATGGACAATATCTTTCGAAGTATCAGGGTTTCGGACAAAAACTCACCTGTTACAAAGGCATTTAATTCTTTTTAACTTATTTGAAATCCAAACCTTTTGTGCGGTCAAAATGCAGCATTCAAAGCCACATCATCAATTTTCAACCCTTTCTGACCTCATTTGCTATTTTTCATGCACTTACTCATTTTATTTCAGCAAAATAACCCTGAAATTGAAAAGCACTTCAAATGAGCTCCGAAAAGGTTGAAAGTTGGCATGGTATCATCATTTCACCCACATAGCATGTTATAAAAAGTTGAGAGGGTTACGGCAAAAACTGGATGAAGTTCGTGTACAAAATGGACAATATCTTTCGAAGTATGAGGGTTTCGGACGAAAACTCGCCTGTTACAAAGGCATTTCATTATTTTTAACTTATTTGAACTCCAAACTTTTTGTGCCATCATAATGCAGCATTCAAAGCCACGTCATCAATTTCAACCCTTTGTGACCTCATTTGCTAATTTTCATGCACTTACTGATATTATTTCAGGAAAATAACCCTGAAATTGAAAAGCACTTCAAATGAAATCTGAAAAGGTTAAAAGTTGGCATGGTTTCATCATCTCACCCACATAGCATGGTATAAAAAGTTGAGAGGGTTACGGCAAAAACTGGATGCACATCGTGTACAAAATGGACAATCGCTTTGAAAGTATGAGGGTTTCGGACGAAAACTCGACTCTTACAAAGGCATTTCATTCTTTTTAACTTATTTGAAGTCCATACTTTTTGTTCCTTCAAAATGCAGCATTCAAAGCCACATTATCAATTTTCAACCCTTTCTGACCTCATTTGCTATTTCTCATTCACTTACTGATTTTATTTTAGCGAAATAACCCAGAAAATGAAAAGCACTTCAAATGAACTCTAAAAAGGACGAAAGGTGGCATGGTATCATCATTTCACCCACATAGCATTTTATAAAAATTTGAGAGAGTTACGGCAAAAACTGGATGCAATTCGTGTACAAAATAGATAATCTCTTTCGAAGTATGAGGGTTTCCGACGAAAACTCACATGTTACAAAGGCTTTTCATTCATTTTAACTTATTTGAAATCCATACCATTTGTGCCTTCAAAATGCAGCATTCAAAGCCACATCATCAATTTTCAACCCTTTCTGACCTCATTTGCTCTTTTTCATGCACTTACTGATTTTATATCACTAAAATAACCCTGAAATTGAAAAGCACTTCAAATGAACTCTGAAAAGGTTGAAAGTTGGCATGGTGTCATCGTTTCACCCAGAGAGCATGTTATCAAAAGTTGAGAGGGTTACGGCAAAAACTGGATGCACTTCGTGTACAAAATGGACAATCTCTTTCGAAGTATCAGGGTTTCGCAAGAAAACTCGCGTGTTACAAAGGCATTTCATTCTTTTTAACTTATTTGAACTCCATACTTTTTGCTCCTTCAAAATGCAGCATTCAAAGCCACATCATCAATTTTCAACCCTTTCTGACCTCATTTTCTATTTTCCATTCACTTACTGATTTTATTTTAGCAAAATTACCCAGAAATTGAAAAGCACTTCAAATGAACTCTGAAAAGGACGAAAGTTCGCATGGTATCATCATTTCACCCACATAGCATTTTATAAAAATTTGAGAGAGTTACGGAAAAAATGGATGCACTTCCTGTACAAAATGGACAATCTGTTTTGAGGTATGAGGGTTTCGGACCAAAACTCACCTGTTACAAAGGCTTTTCATTCTTTTTAACTTATTTGAAATCCATACCTTTTGTGCCTTCAAAATGCAGCATTCAAAGCCACATCATCAATTTTCAACCCTTTCTGACCTCATTTGCTATTTTTCATGCACTTACTGATTTTATATCACTAAAATAACAATGAAATTGAAAAGCACTTCAAATGGACTCTGAAAAGGTTGAAAGTTCGCATGGTTTCATCAGCTCACCCACATAACATGGTATAAAAAGTTGAGAGGGTTACGGCAAAAACTGGATGCACTTCGTGTACAAAATGGACAATCTCTTTCGAAGTATCAGGGTTTCGGACGAAAACTCCTCTATTACAAAGGCATTTCATTATTTTTAAATTAGTTGAACTCGATACTCTTTGTGCCTTCAAAATGCAGCATTCAAAGCCACATCATCAATTTTCAACCCTTTCTGACCTCATTTGCTATTTTTCATGCACTTACTGATTTTATTTCAGCAAAATAACCGTATAATTGAAAAGCACTTCAAATGAACTCCGAAAAGGTCGAAAGTTGGCATGGTATCATCATTTCACCCACGTAGCATTTTATAAAAAATTGAGAGAGTTACGGAAAAAACTTGATGCACTTCATGTAAAAAATGGACAATCTCTTTCGAAGTATGAGGGTTTCGGACGAAAACTCACCTGTTACAAATGCTTTTCATTCTTTTAACTTATTTGAAATCCATACCTTTTGTGCCTTCAAAATGCAAAATTCAAAGCCACATCATCAATTTTCAACTCTTTCTGACCTCATTGCTATTTTTCATGCACTTACTGATTTTATATCACTAAAATAACCCTGAAATTTAAAAGCACTTCAAATGAACTCTGAAAAGGTTGAAAGTTGGCATGGTGTCATCATTTCACCCACAGAGCATGTTATAAAAAGTTGAGAGGGTTATGGCAAAAATTGAATGCACTTTGTGTACAAAATGGACAATCTCTTTCGAAGCATGAGGGTTTCGGACGAAAACTCACCGGTTACAAAGGCATTATATTCTTTTTAACTTAGTTGAACTCGATTCTTTTTGCGCCTTCAAAATGCAGCATTCAAAGCCACATCATCAATTTTCAACCCTTTCTGACCTCATTTGCTATCTTTCATGCACTTACTGCTTTTATTTCAGTAAAATAACACTGAAATTGAAAATAACTTCAAATGAACTCTGAAAAGGACGAAAGTTGGCATGGTATCATCATTTCACCCATAGAGCATGTTATAAAAATTTGAGAGGGTTACAGCAAAAACTGGATGCATTTCGTGTATAGAATGGACAATCTGTTTCGAAGTATGAGGGTTTCGAACTCGCCTGTTACAAAGGCATTTCATTATTTTTAACTTATTTGAACTCCATACTTTTAGTGCCTTGAAAATGCAGCATTCAAAGCCACATCATCAATTTTCAACCCTTTCTGACCTCATTTGTTATTTTTCATGCACTTACTGATTTTATTTCCACAAAATAACCCTGAAATTGAAAAGCACTTCAAAGTAACTCTGAAAAGGTTGAAAGTTGGCATGGTATCATCATTTCACCCACATAGCATGTTATAAAAGTTGAGAGAGTTACGGCAAAATTTGGATGCACTTCGTGTACAAAATGGACAATCTCTTTCGAGGTATGAGGGTTTCGGACGAAAACTCGACTGTTACAAAGGCATTTCATTCTTTTTAACTTATTGTAACTCCATACTTTTTGTGCCTTCAAAATGCAGCATTCAAAGCCACATCATCAATTTCAACCCTTTCTGACCTCATTTGCTATTTTTCATGCACTTACTGATTTTATTTCAGCAAAATAACCCTGAAATTGAAACGCACTTCAAATGAACTCTGAAAAGGTTGAAAGTTGCCACGGTATCATCATTTCACCCACATAGCATGTTATAAAAAGTTGAGGGGGTTACGGCTAAAACTGGATGCACTTCGTTTACGAAATGGACAATCTCTTTCGAGGTATGAGGGTTTCGCACGAAAACTTGCCTCTAACAAAGGCAGTTCATTCTTTTTAACTTATTTGAACTCCATACTTTTAGTGCCTTGAAAATGCAGCATTCAAAGCCACATCATCAATTTTGAACCCTTTCTTACCTCATTTGTTATTTTTCATGCGCTTACTGATTTTATTTCCACAAAATAACCCTGAAATTGAAAAGCACTTCATATGAACTCTGAAAAGGTTGAAAGTTGGCATGGTATCATCATTTCACCCACATAGCATGTTATAAAAGTTGAGAGGGTTACGGCAAAATTTGGATGCACTTCGTGTACAAAATGGACAATCTCTTTCGAGGTATGAGGGTTTTGGACGAAAACTCGACTGTTACAAAGGCATTTCATTCTTTTTAACTTATTTGAACTCCATACCTTTTGTGCCTTCAAAATGCAGCATTCAAAGCCACATCATCAATTTCAACCCTTTCTGACCTCATTTGCTATTTTTCATGCACTTAGTGATTTTATTGCATCAAAATAACCCTGAAATTGAAAAGCACTTCAAATGAACTCTGAAAAGTTTGAAAGTTGGCATAGTATCATCATTTCACCCACATAGCATGTTATATAAAGTTGAGAGGGTTACGGCAAAAACTCGATACACTTCGTTTATAGAATGGACAATCTATTTCGAGGTATGAGGGTTTCGGTCGAAAACTCGCCTATTACAAAGGCATTTATTCTTTTAAACTTATTTGAACTCCATACTTTTTGTGCCTTCAAAATGGAGCATTCAAAGCCACAACATCAATTTTCAACCCTTTCTGACCTCATTTGCTATTTTTCATGCACTTATTGATTTTATTTCAGCAAAATAACCTTGAAATTGAAAAGCACTTCAAATGAACTCTGAAAAGGTTGAAAGTTGGCATGGTATCATCATTGCACCGACAGAGCATGTTATAAAAAGTCGAGAGGGTTACGGCAAAAACTGGATGTACTTCGTGTAGAAAATGGATAATCTCTTTTGAAGTAGGAGGGTTTCGGACAAAAACTCGGCTGTTACAAAGGCATTTGATTCATTTTAACTTATTTTAACCCGATACTTTTTGCGGCTTCAAAATGCAGCATTCAAAGCCACATCATCAATTTTCAAACCTTTCTGACCTCATTTGCTATTTTTCATGCACTTAGTGATTTTATTTCAGCAAAATAAACCAGAAATAGAAAAGCACTTCAAATGAACTCTGAAAATGTTAAAAGTTGGCATGGTATGATCATTTCACCCATAGAGCATGTTATAGAAAGTTGAGAGAGTTACAGCAAAAACTGGATGCATTTCGTGTATAGAATGGACAATCTGTTTCGAAGTATGAGGGTTTCGAACTCACCTGTTACAAAGGCTTTTCATTCATTTTAACTTATTTGAAAGCCATACCTTTTGTGCCTTCAAAATGCAGCATTCAACGCCACATCATAAATTTTCAACCCTTTCTGACCTCATTTGCTCTTTTTCATGCACTTACTGATTTTATATCACTAAAATAACCCTGAAATTGAAAAGCACTTCAAATGAACTCTGAAAAGGTTGAAAGTTGGCATGGTTTCATCATCTCACCCACATAACAAGGTATAAAAGTTGAGAGGGTTACGGCAAAAACTGGATGCACTTCGTGTACAAAATGGACAATCTCTTTCGAAGTATTAGTGTTTCGGACGAAAACTCGCCAGTTACAAAGGCATTTCATTCTTTTTAAATTAGTTGAACTCGATACTCTTTGCGCCTTCAAAATGCAGCATTCAAAGCCACATCATCAATTTTCAACCCTTTCTGACCTCATTTGCTATTTTTCATGCACTTACTGATTTTATTTCAGCAAAATAATCCTCAAATTGAAAAGCACTTCAAATGAACTCTGAAAATGTTGAAAGTTGGCATGGTATCATCATTTCACCCACGGAGCATGTAATAAAAAGTTGAGAGGGTTATGGCAAAGACTGGATGCACTTCATGTACAAAATGAACAATCTCTTTCGTAGTAGGAGGATTTTAGACAAAAACTCGCCTGTTACAAAGGCATTTCATTCTTTTTAACTTATTCAAAATCCATACTTTTTGCGCCTTCAAAATGCACCATTCGTAGCCACATCATCAATTTTCAACCCTTTCTGACCTCATTTGCTATTTTTCATGCACTTACTGATTTTATTTCAGCAAAATAACCCTGAAATTCAAAAGCACTTCAAATGAACTCTAAAAATTCTGAAAGTTATCATGGAATTATCATTTCACCCACATTGCATGTTATAAAAAGTTGAGAGGGTTACGGCAAAAACTGGATGCACTTCGTGTACAAAATGGACAATATCTTTCGAAGTATGAGGGTTTCGGACAGAAACTCGCCTATTACAAAGGCATTTCATTATTTTTAACTTATTTGAATTCCAAACTTTTTGTGCCATCATAATGCAGCATTCAAAGCCACGTCATCAATTTCAACCCTTTGTGACCTCAGTTGCTAATTTTCATGCACTTACTGATTTTATTTCAGCAAAATAACCCTGAAATTGAAAAGCACTTCAAATGAAATCTGAAAAGGTTGAAAGTTGGCATGGTTTCATCATCTCACCCACATAGCATGGTATAAAAAGTTGAGAGGGTTACGGCAAAAATTGGATGCACATCGTGTACAAAATGGACAATCGCTTTGAAAGTATGAGGGTTTCGGACGAAAACTCGCCTGTTACAAAGGCATTTCATTCTTTTTAACTTATTTGAACTCCATACTTTTTGTTCCTTCAAAATGCAGGATTCAATGCCACATTATCAATTTTCAACCCTTTCTGACCTCATTTGCTATTTCGCATTCACTTACTGATTTTATTTTAGCGAAATAACCCAGAAATTGAAAAGCACTTCAAATGAACTCTAAAAAGGACGAAAGGTGGCATGGTATCATCATTTCACCCACATAGCATTTTATGAAAATTTGAGAGAGTTACGGCAAAAACTGGATGCACTTCGTGTACAAAATGGATAATCTCTTTCGAAGTATGAGGGTTTTGGACGAAAACTCACCTGTTACAAAGGCTTTTCATTCATTTTAACTTATTTGAAATCCATATCTTTTGTGCCTTCAATATGGAACATTCAAGGCCACATCATCAATTTTCAACCCTTTCTGACCTCATTTGCTCTTTTTCATGCACTTACTGATTTTATATCACTAAAATAACCCAGAAATTGAAAAGCACTTCAAATGAACTCTGAAAAGGTTGAAAGTTGGCATGGTGTCATCGTTTCACCCAGAGAGCATGTTATCAAAAGTTGAGAGGGTTACGGCAAAAACAGGATGCACTTCATGTACAAAATGGACAATCTCTTTCGAAGTATCAGGGTTTCGCATGAAAACTTGCCTGTTACAAAGGCATTTCATTCTTTTTAACTTATTTGAACTCCATACTTTTTGCTCCTTCAAAATGCAGCATTCAAAGCCACATCATCAATTTTCAACCCTTTCTGACCTCATTTTCTATTTTCCATTCACTTACTGAAATTGAAAAGCACTTCAAATGAACTCTGAAAAGGTTGAATGTTGGCATGGTTTCATCATCTCACCCACATAACATGGTATAAAAAGTTGAGAGGATTACGGCAAAAACTGGATGCACTTCGTGTACAAAATGGACAATCTCTTTCGAGGTATGAGGGTTTCGGACGAAAACTCACCTGTTACAAAGGCTTTTCATTCTTTTTAACTTATTGGAAATCCATACCTTTTGTGCCTTCAAAATGCAGCATTCAAAGCCACATGATCAATTTTCAACCCTTTCTGACCTCATTTGCTCTTTTTCATGCACTTACTGATTTTATATCACTAAAATAACCCTGAAATTGAAAAGCACTTCAAATGAACTCTGAAAAGGTTGAAAGTTGGCATGGTTTCATCGTTTCACCCAGAGAGCATGTTATCAAAAGTTGAGAGGGTTATGGCAAAAACTGAATGCACTTTGTGTACAAAATGGACAATCTCTTTCGAAGTATGAGGGTTTCGGACGAAAACTCACCGGTTACAAAGGCATTTCATTCTTTTTAACTTAGTTGAACTTGATTCTTTTCGCGCCTTCAAAATGCAGCATTCAAAGCCACATCATCAATTTTCAACCCTTTCTGACCACATTTGCTATTTTTCATGCACTTACTGATTTTATTTCAGCAAAATAACACTAAAATTGAAAAGAACTTCAAATGAACTCTGAAAAGGACGAAAGTTGGCATGGTATCATCATTTCACCCACACAGCATGTTATAAAATGTTGAGAGGGTTACGGCAAAACCTGGATGCACTTCGTGTACAAAATGGACAATCTCTTTCGAAGTAGGAGGGTTCCGGACGAAAACTTGCTTGTTACAAAGGCATTTCATTCTTTTAAACTTATGTAAACTTCATACTTTGTGTGTCTTCAAAATGTAGCATTCAAAGCCACATCATCAATTTTCAACCCTTTCTGACCTCATTTGCTATTTTTCATGCACTTACTGATTTTATTTCAGCAAAATAACCCTCAAATTAAAAAGCACTTCAAATGACTCTGAAAATGTTGAAAGTTGGCATGGTATCATCATTACACCCACGGAGCATGTAATAAAAAGTTGAGAGGGTTATGGCAAAGACTGGATGCACTTCATGTACAAATGAACAATCTCTTTCGAAGTAGGAGGGTTTTAGACAAAAACTCGCCTGTTGCAAAGGCATTTCATTCTTTTTAACTTATTCAAACTCCATACTTTTTGTGCCTTCAAAATGCAGCATTCATAGCCACATCATCAATTTTCAATCCTTTCTGACCTCATTTGCTATTTTTCATGCACTTACTGATTTTATTTCAACAAAATAACCCTGAAATTGAAAAGCTTCAAATGAACTCTGAAAAGGTTGAAAGTCGGCATGGTATCATCATTTCACCCACATAGCATCTCATAAAAAGTTGAGAGGGTTACGGCAAAAACTGGATCCACTTCATGTACAAAATGGACAATCTATTTCGAAGTATGAGGGTTTGAGACGAAAACTCGCCTGTTACAAAGGCATTTCATTCTTTTTAACTTATTTGAACTCCATACTTTTTGTGCCTTCAAAATGCAGCATACAAAGTCACATCATCAATTTTCAACCCTTTCTGACCTAATTTGCTATTTTTCATGCACTTAGTGATTTTATTTTAGCAAAATAACCCTTAAATTCAAAAGCACTTCAAATTAACTCTGAAAAGTTTGAAAGTTGGCATGGTTTTATCATTTCACCGACATTGCATGTTATAAAAAGTTGAGAGGGTTACGGCAAAAACTGGATGCACTTCGTGTACAAAATGGACAATCTCTTTCGAAGTATGAGGGTTCCGGACGAAAACTCGCCTGTTACAACGACATTTTATTCTTTTTAATTTATTTGAACTCCATACCTTTTGCGCCTTCAAAATGCAGCATTCAAAGCCACATCATCAATTTTCAACCCTTTCTGGCCTCGTTTGCTATTTTTCATGCACTTACTGATTTTAGTTCAGCAAAATAACCCTGAAATTGAAAAGCACTTCAAATGAGCTCCGAAAAGGTTGAAAGTTGGCACGGTATCATCATTTCACCCACATAGCATGTTATAAAAAGTTGAGAGGGTTACGACAAAAACTGGATGAAGTTCGTGCATAATAGACAATATCTTTCGAAGTATGAGGGTTTCGGACGAAAACTCGCCTGTTACAAAGGCATTTCATTATTTTTAACTTATTTGAACTCCAAACTTTTTGTGCCATCATAATGCAGCGTTCAAAGCCATGTCATCAATTTCAACCCTTTGTGACCTCATTTGCTAATTTTCATGCACATACTGATTTTATTTCAGTAAAATAACCTTGAAATTGAAAAGCACTTCAAATGAACTCTGAAAAGGTTGAAAGTTGGCATGGTTTCATCATCTCACCCACATAGCATGGTATAAAAAGTTGAGAGGGTTACGGCAAAAACTGGAGGCACTTCGTGTACAAAATGGACAATCTCTTTCGAAGTATGAGGGTTTCGGACGAAAACTCGCCTGTTACAAAGGCATTTCATTCTTTTTAACTTATTTGAACTGCATACTTTTTGTTCCTTCAAAATGCAGCATTCAAAGCCACGTCATCAATTTTTAACCCTTTTTGACCTCATTTGCTATTTTTCATTCACTTACTGATTTTATTTTAGCAAAATAACCCAGAAATTGAAAAGCACTTCAAATGAACTCTAAAAAGGACGAAAGGTGGCATGGTATCATCATTTCACCCACATAGCATTTTATAAAAATTTGAGAGAGTTACGACAAAAACTGGATGCACTTCGTGTACAAAATGGACAATCTCTTTCGAAGTATGAGGGTTTCGGACGAAAACTCACCTGTTACAAAGGCTTTTCATTCATTTTAACTTATTTGAAATCCATACCTTTTATGCCTTCAAAATGCAGCATTCAAAGCCACATCATCAATTTTCAACCCTTTCTAACCTCATTTGCTCTTTTTCATGCACTTACTGATTTTATATCACCAAAATAACCCTGAAACTGAAAACCACTTCAAATGAACTCTGAAAAGGTTGAAAGTTGGCATGGTGTCATCATTTCAGCAACAGAGCATGTTATCAAAAGTTGAGAGGGTTACGGCAAAAACTGGATGCACTTCGTGTACAAAATGGACTATCTCTTTCGAAGTATTAGGGTTTCGGATGAAAACTCGCCTGTTACAAAGGCATTTCATTCTTTTTAACTTATTTGAACTCCATACTTTTTGTTCCTTCAAAATGCAGCATTCAAAGCCACATCATCAATTTTCAACCCTTTCTGACCTCATTTGCTATTTTTCATTCACTTATTGATTTTATTTTAGCAAAATTACGCAGAAATTGAAAAGCACTTCAAATGAACTCTGAAAAGGACGAAAGTTGGCATGGTATCATCATTTCACCCACATAGCATTTCATAAAAATTTGAGAGAGTTACGGCAAAAACTGGATGCACTTCGTGTACAAAATGAACAATCTCTTTCGAAGTATGAGGGTTTCGGACGAAAACTCACCTGTTACAAAGGCTTTTCATTATTTTTAACTTATTTGAAATCCATACCTTTTGTGCCTTCAAAATGGAGCATTCAAAGCCACATCATCAATTTTCAACCCTTGCTGACCTCATTTGCTACTTTTCATGCACTTACTGATTTTATATCACTGAAATAAGCCTGAAATTGAAAAGCACTTCAAATGAACTCTGAAAAGGTTGAACGTTGGCATGGTTTCATCATCTCACCCACATAACATGGTATAAAAAGTTGAGAGGGTTACGGTAAAAACTGGATGCACTTCGTGTACAAAATGGGAATTCTCTTTCGAAGTATCAGGGTTTCAGACGAAAACTCACCTGTTACAAAGGCTTTTCATTCTTTTTAACTTATTTGAAGTCCAAACTTTTTGTGCCATCAAAATGCAGCATTCAAAGCCACGTCATCAATTTGGACCCTTTGTGACCTCAATTGCTAAATTTCATACACTTACTAATTTTATTTCAGCAAAATAACCCTGAAATTGAAAAGCACTTCAAATGAACTCTGAAAAGGTTGAAACTTGGCATGGTTTCATCATCTCACCCACACAGCATGGTATAAAAAGTTGAGAGGGTTATGGCAAAAATTAGATGCACTTAGTGTAATAAATGGACAATCTCTTTCTAGGTATGAGGGTTTCGGACGAAAACTCGCCTGTCACAAAGGCATTTCATTCTTTTTGACTTATTTGAACTCCATACTTTTTGTGCCTTCAAAATGCAGCATCCAAAGCCACATCATCAATTTTCAACCCTTTCTGACCTCATTTGCTATTTTTCATGCACTTACTGATTTTAGTTCACCAAAGTAACCCTGAAGTGGAAAAGCACTTCAAATATACTCTGAAAAGTTTGAAGGTTGGCATGGTTCATCATTTCACCCACATAGCATGTGCTAAAAAGTTGAGAGGGTTACGGCAAAAACTCGATGCACTTCATGTACAAAATAGACAATCTTTTTCATCGTAGGAGGGTTTCGGACGAAAACTCGCCTGTTACAAAGGCATTTCATTCTTTTTAACTTCTTTAAACTCCATAATTTTTGTGCCTTAAAAATGCAGCATCCAAAGCCACATCATCAATTTTCAACCCTTTCTGACCTCATTTGCTATTTTTCATGCGCTTACTGATTTTATTTTAGCAAAATAACCCTCAAATTGAAAAGCACTTCAAATGAACTCTAAAAAGGTTGAAAGTTGGCATGGTATCATCATTTCGCACACATAGCATGTTATAAAAAGATGAGAGGGTTGCGGCAAAAACTGGATGCACTTCGTGTACAAAATGGACAATCTCTTTCGAAGTATGAGGGTTTCGGACAAAAACTCGCCCGTTACAAAGGCATTTCATTATTTTTAAGTTATTTAGACTCCATACTTTTTGTGCCTTCAAAATGCAGCATTCAAAGCCACATCATCAATTTTCAACCCTTTCTGACCTCATTTCCTATTTTTCATGCACTTACTGATTTTATTTCACCCAATAACCCTGAAATTGAAAAGCACTTCAACCGAACTCTAAAAAGGTTGAAAGTTCGCATGGAATCATCATTTCACCCACATAGCATGTCATAAAAGTTGAGAGGGTTACGGCAAAAACTGGATGCACTTCGTGTACGAAATGGACAATCTCTTTCGAAGTATGAGGGTTACGGACGAAAACTCGCGTGTTACAAAGGCATTTCATTCTTTTTCACTTATTTGAACTCCATTCTTTTTGTGCCTTCAAAATGCAGCATTCATAGCCGCATCATCAATTTTCAACCCTTTCTGACCTCATTTGCTATTTTTCATGCACTTACTGATTTTATTTTAACAAAATAACCCTGAAATTGAAAAGCACTTCAAATGTACTCTAAAAAGGTTGAAAGTTGGCATGGTTCATCATTTCACCCACATAGCATGTGCTAAAAAGTTGAGAGGGTTAAGACAAAAACTGGATGCACTTCGTGTCCAAAATGGATAATCTTTTTCATAGTACGAGGGTTTCGCACGAAAACTCGCCTGTTACAAAGGCATTTCATTCTTTTTAACTTATTTAAACTCCATACATTTTGTGCCTTCAAAATGCAGCATCCAAATCCACATCATTAATTTTCCACCCTTTCTGACCTAATTTGCTATTTTTCATGCGCTTACTGATTTTATTTCAGCAAAATAACCCTGAAATTGAAAAGCACTTCAAATGAGCTCTGAACAGGTTGAAAGTTGGCAGGGTATCATCATTTGACCCACATACCATGTCATAAAAGTTGAGAGGGTTACGGCAAAAACTGGATGCACTTCGTGTACAAAATGGACAATCTCTTTCGAAGTATTAGGGTTTCGGACGAAAACTCGCCTGTTACAACGGCATTTTATTCTTTTTAATTTATTTGAACTCCATACTTTTTGCGCCTTCAAAATGCAGCATTCAAAGCCACATCATCAATTTTCAACCCTTTCTGGCCTCGTTTGCTATTTTTCATGCACTTACTGATTTTATTTCAGCAAAATAACCCTGAAATTGAAAAGCACTTCAAATGAGCTCCGAAAAGGTTGAAAGTTGGCATGGTATCATCATTTCACCCACATAGCATGTTATAAAAGGTTGAGAGGGTGCCGACAAAAACGGATGCACTTCGTGTACAAAATGGATAATCTCTTTCGAAGTATGAGGGTTCTGGACGAAAACTCGCTTGTTACAAAGGCATTTAATTCTTTTTAACTTATTTGAACTCCACAATTTTGTTCCTTCAAAATGCATGATTCAAAGCCACATCATCAATTTTCAACCCTTTCTGACCTCATTTGCTATTTTTCATGCACTTAGTGATTTTATTTCACCAAAATAACCCTGAAATTGAAAAGCACTTGAAATGAACTCTGAAAAGGTTGAAAGTTGTCATGGTATCATCATTTCACGTAGGATGTTATAAAAAGTTGAGAGGGTTTGCAGCAAAAACTGGATGTACTTCGTGTACAAAATGGACAATCTGTTTCGAAGTATGAGGGTTTCGGACGAAAACTCGCCTGATACAAAGGCATTTCATTCTTTTTAACTTATTTGAACTCCATAATTTTTGTGCCTTCAAAATGCAGCATTCAAAGCCACATCATCTATTTTCAACCCTTTTTGACCTCATTTGCTATTTTCACGCACTTACTGATTTCATTTCAGCAAAATAACCCTGAAATAGAAAAGCACTTCCAATGATCTCTGAAAAGGTTGAAAGTTCGTATGGTATTATCATTTCACCAACATAGCATGTTATAAAAAGTTGAGAGGGTTACGGCAAAAACTGGATGCACTTCATGTACAAAATGGACAATCTCTTTCGAAGTATGAGGGGTTCGGACGAAAACTCACCTGTTACAAAGGCTTTTCATTCTTTTTAAATTATTTGAAATCCATACCTTTTGTGCCTTCAAAATGCAGCATCCAAAGCCACATCATCAATTTTCAACCCTTTCTGACCTCATTTGCTATTTTCATGCACTTACTGATTTTATATCAGCATAATAACCCTGAGATTGGAAAGCACTTCAAATAAACTGCGAAAAGGTTGAAAGTTGGCATGGTATCATCATTTCACCCACATAGCATGTTATAAAAAGTTGAGAGGGTTACGGCAAAAACTGGATGCACTTCGTGTACAAAATAGACAATCTCTTTCGAAGTATGAGGGTTTCGGACGAAAACTCGCCGGTTATAAAGGCATTTCATTATTTTTAACTTATTTGAACTCCAAACTTTTTGTGCCATCAAAATGCAGCATTCAAAGCCACGTCATCAATTTCAACCCTTGGTGACCTCAGTTGCTAATTTTCATGCACTTACTGATTTTTTTCAGCAAAATAACCCTTAAATTGAAAAGCACTTCAAATGAACTCTGAAAAGGTTGAAAGTTGGCATGGTTTCATCATCTCACCCACATAGCATGGTATAAAAAGTTGAGAGGGTTACGGCAAAAATTAGATGCACTTCGTGTACAAAATGGACAATGTCTTTCGAAGTATCAGGGTTTCAGACGAAAACTCACCTGTTACAAAGGCTTTTCATTCTTTTTAACTTATTTGAAGTCCAAACTTTTTGTGCCATCAAAATGCAGCATTCAAAGCCACGTCATCAATTTGGACCCTTTGTGACCTCAATTGCTAAATTTCATACACTTACTAATTTTATTTCAGCAAAATAACCCTGAAATTGAAAAGCACTTCAAATGAACTCTGAAAAGGTTGAAACTTGGCATGGTTTCATCATCTCACCCACACAGCATGGTATAAAAAGTTGAGAGGGTTATGGCAAAAATTAGATGCACTTAGTGTAATAAATGGACAATCTCTTTCTAGGTATGAGGGTTTCGGACGAAAACTCGCCTGTCACAAAGGCATTTCATTCTTTTTGACTTATTTGAACTCCATAGTTTTTGTGCCTTCAAAATGCAGCATCCAAAGCCACATCATCAATTTTCAACCCTTTCTGACCTCATTTGCTATTTTTCATGCACTTACTGATTTTAGTTCACCAAAGTAACCCTGAAGTGGAAAAGCACTTCAAATATACTCTGAAAAGTTTGAAGGTTGGCATGGTTCATCATTTCACCCACATAGCATGTGCTAAAAAGTTGAGAGGGTTACGGCAAAAACTGGATGCACTTCATGTACAAAATAGACAATCTTTTTCATCGTAGGAGGGTTTCGGACGAAAACTCGCCTGTTACAAAGGCATTTCATTCTTTTTAACTTCTTTAAACTCCATAATTTTTGTGCCTTAAAAATGCAGCATCCAAAGCCACATCATCAATTTTCAACCCTTTCTGACCTCATTTGCTATTTTTCATGCGCTTACTGATTTTATTTTAGCAAAATAACCCTCAAATTGAAAAGCACTTCAAATGAACTCTAAAAAGGTTGAAAGTTGGCATGGTATCATCGTTTCGCACACATAGCATGTTATAAAAAGATGAGAGGGTTGCGGCAAAAACTGGATGCACTTCGTGTACAAAATGGACAATCTCTTTCGAAGTATGAGGGTTTCGGACAAAAACTCGCCCGTTACAAAGGAATTTCATTATTTTTAAGTTATTTAGACTCCATACTTTTTGTGCCTTCAAAATGCAGCATTCAAAGCCACATCATCAATTTTCAACCCTTTCTGACCTCATTTCCTATTTTTCATGCACTTACTGATTTTATTTCACCCAATAACCCTGAAATTGAAAAGCACTTCAACCGAACTCTAAAAAGGTTGAAAGTTCGCATGGAATCATCATTTCACCCACATAGCATGTCATAAAAGTTGAGAGGGTTACGGCAAAAACTGGATGCACTTCGTGTACGAAATGGACAATCTCTTTCGAAGTATGAGGGTTACGGACGAAAACTCGCGTGTTACAAAGGCATTTCATTCTTTTTCACTTATTTGAACTCCATTCTTTTTGTGCCTTCAAAATGCAGCATTCATAGCCGCATCATCAATTTTCAACCCTTTCTGACCTCATTTGCTATTTTTCATGCACTTACTGATTTTATTTTAACAAAATAACCCTGAAATTGAAAAGCACTTCAAATGTACTCTAAAAAGGTTGAAAGTTGGCATGGTTCATCATTTCACCCACATAGCATCTGCTAAAAAGTTGAGAGGGTTAAGACAAAAACTGGATGCACTTCGTGTCCAAAATGGATAATCTTTTTCATAGTACGAGGGTTTCGCACGAAAACTCGCCTGTTACAAAGGCATTTCATTCTTTTTAACTTATTTAAACTCCATACATTTTGTGCCTTCAAAATGCAGCATCCAAATCCACATCATTAATTTTCCACCCTTTCTGACCTAATTTGCTATTTTTCATGCGCTTACTGATTTTATTTCAGCAAAATAACCCTGAAATTGAAAAGCACTTCAAATGAGCTCTGAACAGGTTGAAAGTTGGCAGGGTATCATCATTTGACCCACATAGCATGTCATAAAAGTTGAGAGGGTTACGGCAAAAACTGGATGCACTTCGTGTACAAAATGGACAATCTCTTTCGAAGTATTAGGGTTTCGGACGAAAACTCGCCTGTTACAACGGCATTTTATTTTTTTTAATTTATTTGAACTCCATACTTTTTGCGCCTTCAAAATGCAGCATTCAAAGCCACATCATCAATTTTCAACCCTTTCTGGCCTCGTTTGCTATTTTTCATGCACTTACTGATTTTATTTCAGCAAAATAACCCTGAAATTGAAAAGCACTTCAAATGAGCTCCGAAAAGGTTGAAAGTTGGCATGGTATCATCATTTCACCCACATAGCATGTTATAAAAGGTTGAGAGGGTGCCGACAAAAACGGATGCACTTCGTGTACAAAATGGATAATCTCTTTCGAAGTATGAGGGTTCTGGACGAAAACTCGCTTGTTACAAAGGCATTTAATTCTTTTTAACTTATTTGAACTCCACAATTTTGTTCCTTCAAAATGCATGATTCAAAGCCACATCATCAATTTTCAACCCTTTCTGACCTCATTTGCTATTTTTCATGCACTTAGTGATTTTATTTCACCAAAATAACCCTGAAATTGAAAAGCACTTGAAATGAACTCTGAAAAGGTTGAAAGTTGTCATGGTATCATCATTTCACGTAGGATGTTATAAAAAGTTGAGAGGGTTTGCAGCAAAAACTGGATGTACTTCGTGTACAAAATGGACAATCTGTTTCGAAGTATGAGGGTTTCGGACGAAAACTCGCCTGATACAAAGGCATTTCATTCTTTTTAACTTATTTGAACTCCATAATTTTTGTGCCTTCAAAATGCAGCATTCAAAGCCACATCATCTATTTTCAACCCTTTTTGACCTCATTTGCTATTTTCACGCACTTACTGATTTCATTTCAGCAAAATAACCCTGAAATAGAAAAGCACTTCCAATGATCTCTGAAAAGGTTGAAAGTTCGTATGGTATTATCATTTCACCAACATAGCATGTTATAAAAAGTTGAGAGGGTTACGGCAAAAACTGGATGCACTTCATGTACAAAATGGACAATCTCTTTCGAAGTATGAGGGGTTCGGACGAAAACTCACCTGTTACAAAGGCTTTTCATTCTTTTTAAATTATTTGAAATCCATACCTTTTGTGCCTTCAAAATGCAGCATCCAAAGCCACATCATCAATTTTCAACCCTTTCTGACCTCATTTGCTATTTTCATGCACTTACTGATTTTATATCAGCATAATAACCCTGAGATTGGAAAGCACTTCAAATAAACTGCGAAAAGGTTGAAAGTTGGCATGGTATCATCATTTCACCCACATAGCATGTTATAAAAAGTTGAGAGGGTTACGGCAAAAACTGGATGCACTTCGTGTACAAAATAGACAATCTCTTTCGAAGTATGAGGGTTTCGGACGAAAACTCGCCGGTTATAAAGGCATTTCATTATTTTTAACTTATTTGAACTCCAAACTTTTTGTGCCATCAAAATGCAGCATTCAAAGCCACGTCATCAATTTCAACCCTTGGTGACCTCAGTTGCTAATTTTCATGCACTTACTGATTTTTTTCAGCAAAATAACCCTTAAATTGAAAAGCACTTCAAATGAACTCTGAAAAGGTTGAAAGTTGGCATGGTTTCATCATCTCACCCACATAGCATGGTATAAAAAGTTGAGAGGGTTACGGCAAAAATTAGATGCACTTCGTGTACAAAATGGACAATGTCTTTCGAGGTATGAGGGTTTCGGACGAAAACTCGCCTCTTACAAAGGCATTTCATTCTTTTTGACTTATTTGAACTCCATACTATGTGTGCCTTCAAAATGCAGCTTTCAAAGCCACATCATCAATTTTCAACCCTTTCTTACCTCATTTGCTATTTTTTCATGCACTTAGTGATTTTATTTCAGCAAAATAACCTTGAAATTGAAAAGCACTTCGAAGGAACTCTGAAAAGATTGAAAGTTGGCATGGTATTATCATTTCACCCACATAGCATGTTATAAAAAGTTGAGAGGGTTGCGGCAAAAACTGGATGCACTTCGTGTACAAAATGGACAATCTCTTTCGAAGTATGAGGGTTTCGGACAAAAACTCGCCCGTTACAAAGGCATTTCATTATTTTTAAGTTATTTAGACTCCATACTTTTTGTGCCTTCAAAATGCAGCATTCAAAGCCACATCATCAATTTTCAACCCTTTCTGACCTCATTTCCTATTTTTCATGCACTTACTGATTTTATTTCACCCAATAACCCTGAAATTGAAAAGCACTTCAACCGAACTCTAAAAAGGTTGAAAGTTCGCATGGAATCATCATTTCACCCACATAGAATGTCATAAAAGTTGAGAGGGTTACGGCAAAAACTGGATGCACTTCGTGTACGAAATGGACTATCTCTTTCGAAGTATGAGGGTTACGGACGAAAACTCGCGTGTTACAAAGGCATTTCATTCTTTTTCACTTATTTGAACTCCATTCTTTTTGTGCCTTCAAAATGCAGCATTCATAGCCGCATCATCAATTTTCAACCCTTTCTGACCTCATTTGCTATTTTTCATGCACTTACTGATTTTATTTTAACAAAATAACCCTGAAATTGAAAAGCACTTCAAATGTACTCTAAAAAGGTTGAAAGTTGGCATGGTTCATCATTTCACCCACATAGCATGTGCTAAAAAGTTGAGAGGGTTAAGACAAAAACTGGATGCACTTCGTGTCCAAAATGGATAATCTTTTTCATAGTACGAGGGTTTCGCACGAAAACTCGCCTGTTACAAAGGCATTTCATTCTTTTTAACTTATTTAAACTCCATACATTTTGTGCCTTCAAAATGCAGCATCCAAATCCACATCATTAATTTTCCACCCTTTCTGACCTAATTTGCTATTTTTCATGCGCTTACTGATTTTATTTCAGCAAAATAACCCTGAAATTGAAAAGCACTTCAAATGAGCTCTGAACAGGTTGAAAGTTGGCAGGGTATCATCATTTGACCCACATAGCATGTCATAAAAGTTGAGAGGGTTACGGCAAAAACTGGATGCACTTCGTGTACAAAATGGACAATCTCTTTCGAAGTATTAGGGTTTCGGACGAAAACTCGCCTGCTACAACGGCATTTTATTTTTTTTAATTTATTTGAACTCCATACTTTTTGCGCCTTCAAAATGCAGCATTCAAAGCCACATCATCAATTTTCAACCCTTTCTGGCCTCGTTTGCTATTTTTCATGCACTTACTGATTTTATTTCAGCAAAATAACCCTGAAATTGAAAAGCACTTCAAATGAGCTCCGAAAAGGTTGAAAGTTGGCATGGTATCATCATTTCACCCACATAGCATGTTATAAAAGGTTGAGAGGGTGCCGACAAAAACGGATGCACTTCGTGTACAAAATGGATAATCTCTTTCGAAGTATGAGGGTTCTGGACGAAAACTCGCTTGTTACAAAGGCATTTAATTCTTTTTAACTTATTTGAACTCCACAATTTTGTTCCTTCAAAATGCATGATTCAAAGCCACATCATCAATTTTCAACCCTTTTTGACCTCATTTGCTATTTTTCATGCACTTAGTGATTTTATTTCACCAAAATAACCCTGAAATTGAAAAGCACTTCAAATGAACTCTGAAAAGGACGAAAGTTGGCATGGTATCATCATTTCACCCACATAACATGTTATAAAAAGTTTAGAGGGTTGCGGCAAAAATTGGATGCACTTCGTGTACAAAATGGACAATTTTTTCATAGTAGGAGGGTTTCGCACGAAAACTCGCCTCTTACAAAGGCATTTCATTCTTTTTAACTTATTTAAACTCCATACTTTTTGTGCCTTCAAAATGCAGCATCCAAATCCACATCATCAATTTTCAACCCTTTCTGACCTAATTTGCTATTTTTCATGCGCTTACTGATTTTATTTGAGCAAAATAACCCTGAAATTGAAAAGCACTTCAAATGAACTCTGAAAAGGTTGAAAGTTGGCAGGGTATCATCATTTCACCCACATAGAATGTTATACAAAGTTGAGAGGGTTACGGCAAAAACTGGATGCACTTCGTGTACAAAATGGACAATCTCTTTCGAAGTAGGAGAGTTCCGGACGAAAACTCACATGTTACAAAGGCATTTCATTCTTTTTAACTTATTTGAACTCCTTCATTTTTGTTCCTTAAAAATACAGCATTCAAAGACACATCATCAATTTTCAACCCTTTCTGACCTCGTTTGCTATTTTTCATGCACTTACTGATTTTATTTCTACAAAATAACACTGAAATTGAAAAGCACTTCAAATGAACTCTCAAAAGGTTGAAAGTTGGCATGGTATAATCATTTCGCACACATATCATGTTATAAATAGTTGAGAGGGTTACAGCAAAAACTGGATCCACTTCGTGTACAAAATGGACAATCTCTTTCGAAGTATGAGGGTTCCGGACGAAAACTCGCGTGTTACAAAGGCATTTCATTCTTTTTCACTTATTTGAACTCCATTTTTTTTGCCTTCAAAATGCAGCATTGAAAGCCGCATCATCAATTTTCAACCCTTTCTGACATCATTTGCTATTATTCATGCATTTACTGATTTTATTTCAGCAAAATAACCCTGAAATTGAAAAGCACTTCAAGTACTTTGAAAAGGTTGAAAGTTGGCATTGTTCATCATTTCACCCACATAGCATGTGCTAAAAAGTTGAGAGGGTTACGAAAAAAACTGGATGCACTTCGTGTACAAAATGGACAATCTTTTTCATACTAGGAGGGTTTCGCACGAAAACTCGCCTCTTACAAAGGCATTTCATTTATTTTAACTTATTTAAACTCCATACTTTTTGTGCCTTCAAAATGCAGCATCCAAATCCACATCATCAATTTTCAACCCTTTCTGACCTAATTTGCTATTTTTCTTGCGCTTACTGATTTTATTTCAGCAAAATAACCCTGAAATTGAAAAGCACTTCAAATGAACTCTGAAAATGTTGAAAGTTGGCAGGGTATCATCATTTCACCCACATAGCATGTTATACAAAGTTGAGAGGGTTACGGCAAAAACTGGATACACTTCGTGTACAAAATGGACAATCTCTTTCGAAGTAGGAGGGATCCGGACCAAAACTCACATGTTACAAATGCATTTCATTCTTTTTAACTTATTTGAAATCCATAATTTTTGTTCCTTAAAAATGCAGCATTCAAAGCCACATCACCAATTTTCAACCCTTTCTGACCTCGTTTGCTATTTTTCATGCACTTACTGATTTTAT
This sequence comes from Hordeum marinum, assembly GCA_022496015.1. NCBI lineage: Eukaryota > Viridiplantae > Streptophyta > Magnoliopsida > Poales > Poaceae > Hordeum > Hordeum marinum. The sequence goes on from CM039677.1 coordinate 326,317,144, forward strand.
TTCAAGAAAATAACCCAGGAATTGAAAAACACTTCAAATTAACTCTGAAAAGGTTGAAAGTTGGCATGCTATCATCATTTCGCACACATATCATGTTATAAAAAGTTGAGAGGGTTACATCAAAAGCTGGATGCACTTCGTGTACAAAATGGACAATCTCTTTCGAAGTATGAGGGTTTGGGACGAAAACTCGCCTGTTACAAAGGTATTTCATTCTTTTTAACTTATTTTAACTCCATACTTTTTCTGCCTTCAAAATGTAGCATTCAAAGCCACATCATCAATTTTCAACCCTTTCTAACCTCATTTGCTATTTTTCATGCACTTACTGATTTTATTTCAGCAAAATAACCCTGAAATTGAAAAGCACTTCAAATGAACTCTGAAAAGGTTGAAAGTTGTCATGGTATTATCATTTCACGCACATAGCATGTTATAAAATGTTGAGAGGGTTACGACAAAAATGGATGCACTTCATGTACAAAATGGACAGTCTCTTTCGAAGTAAGAGGGTTCCGGACGAAAACTTGCCTGTTACAAAGGCATTTAATTCTTTTTAACTTATTTGAACTCCATAATTTTGTTCCTTCGAAATGCAGCATTCAAAGCCACATCATCAATTTTCAACCCTTTCTGACCTCATTTGCTATTTTTCATGCACTTACTGATTTTATTTCATCAAAATAAGCCTGAAATTGAAAAGCACTTCAAATGAACTCTGAAAAGGTTGAAAGTCGGCATGGTATCATCATTTCACCCACGTAGCATGTTATAAAAAGTTGAGAGGGTTTGCGGAAAAAACTGGATGCACTTCGTGTACAAAATGGACAATCTCTTTCGAAGTATGAGGGTTCCGGACGAGAACTCACGTGTTACAAAGGCATTTCACTCTTTTTAACTTATTTGAACTCCATAAATTTTGTGCCTTCAAAATGCAGCATTCGAAGCCACATCATCTATTTTCAACCCTTTTTGACCTCATTTGCTATTTTCACGCACTTACTGATTGCATTTCAGCAAAATAACCCTGAAATTGAAATGCACTTCCAATGATCTCTAAAAAGGTTGAAAGTTGGCATGGTATTATCATTTCACCAACATAGCATGTTATAACAAGTTGAGAGGGTTACGGCAAAAACCGGATGCACTTCGTGTAAATAATGGACAATCTCTTTCAAAGTAGGAGGGTTCCGGACGAAAACTCGCATGTTACAAAGGCATTTCATTCTTTTTAACTTATTTGAACTCCATAATTTTTGTTCCTTAAAAATGCAGCATTCAAAGCCACATCATCATTTTTCAACCCTTTCTGACCTCATTTGCTATTTTTCATGCACTTACTTATTTTTTTTCAACAAAATAACCCTGAAATTGAAAAGCATTTCAAATGAACTCTGAAAAGGTTGAAAGTTGGCATGGTATCATCATTTCGCACACATATCATGTTATAAAAAGATGAGAGGGTTACGGCAGAAACTGGATGCACTTCGTGTACAAAATGGACAATCTCTTTCGAAGTATGAGTGTTTCGGACGACAACTCGCTTGTTACAAAGGCATTTCAGTCTTTTTAACTTATTTGAACTCCAAACTATTTGTGCCATCAAAACGCAGCATTCAAAGCCACATCATCAATTATCAACCCTTTTTGACCTCATTTGCTATTTTTCATGCACTTATTGATTTTATTTCACCAAAATAACCCTGAAATTGAAAAGCACTCCAAATGAACTCTGAAAAGGACGAAAGTTGGCTTGGTATCATCATTTCACCCACATAACATGTTATAAAAAGTTTAGAGGGTTGCGGCAAAAATTGGATGCACTTCGTGTACAAAATGGACAATCTTTTTCATAGTAGGAGGGTTTCGCATGAAAACTCGCCTCTTACAAAGGCATTTCATTCTTTTTAACTTATTTAAACTCCGTACTTTTTGTGCCTTCAAAATGCAGCATCCAAATCCACATCATCAATTTTCAACCCTTTCTGACCTAATTTGCTATTTTTCATGCACTTACTGATTTTATTTGAGCAAAATAACCCTGAAATAGAAAAGCACTTCAAATGAACTCTAAAAAGGTTGAAAGTTGGCAGGGTATCATCATTTCACCCACATAGAAAGTTATACAAAGTTGAGAGGGTTACGGCCAAAACTGGATGCACTTCGTGTACAAAATAGACAATCTCTTTCGAAGTAGGAGAGTTCCGGACGAAAACTCACATGTTACAAAGGCATTTCATTCTTTTTAACTTATTTGAACTCCTTGATTTTTGTTCCATAAAAATGCAGCATTCAAAGCCACATCGTCAATTTTCAACCCTTTATGTCCTCGTTTGCTATTTTTCATGCACTTACTGATTTTATTTCAACAAAATAACCCTGAAATTGAAAAGCACTTCAAATGAACTCTGAAAAGGTTGAAAGTTGGCATGGTATAATCATTTCGCACACATATCATGTTATAAATAGTTGAGAGGGTTACAGCAAAAACTGGATGCACTTCGTGTACAAAATGGACAATCTCTTTCGAAGTATGAGGGTTTCGGACGAAAACTCGCCTGTTACAAAGGCATTTCATTCTTTTTAACTTATTTGAACTCAATACTATTTGTGCCTTCAAAACGCAACGTTCAAAGCCACATCATCAATTTTCAACCCTTTCTGACCTCATTTGCTATTTTTCATGCACTTACTGATTTTATTTGAGCAAAATAACCCTGAAATTGAAAAGCACTTCAAATGAACTCTGAAAAGGTTGAATGTTGGCAGGGTATCATCATTTCACCCACATAGAATGTTATACAAAGTTGAGAGGGTTACGGCAAAAACTGGATGCACTTCGTGTACAAAATGGACAATCTCTTTCGAAGTAGGAGAGTTCCGGACGAAAACTCACATGTTACAAAGGCATTTCATTCTTTTTAACTTATTTGAACTCCTTGATTTTTGTTCCTTAAAAATGCAGCATTCAAAGCCACATCGTCAATTTTCAACCCTTTATGTCCTCGTTTGCTATTTTTCATGCACTTACTGATTTTATTTCAACAAAATAACCCTGAAATTGAAAAGCACTTCAAATGAACTCTGAAAAGGTTGAAAGTTGGCATGGTATAATCATTTCGCACACATATCATGTTATAAATAGTTGAGAGGGTTACAGCAAAAACTGGATGCACTTCGTGTACAAAATGGACAATCTCTTTCGAAGTATGAGGGTTTCGGACGAAAACTCGCCTGTTACAAAGGCATTTCATTCTTTTTAACTTATTTGAACTCCATACTATTTGTGCCTTCAAAACGCAACGTTCAAAGCCACATCATCAATTTTCAACCCTTTCTGACCTCATTTGCTATTTTTCATGCACTTACTGATTTTATTTCAGCAAAATAACCCTGAAATTGAAAAGCACTTCAACCGAACTCTAAAAAGGTTGAAAGTTCGCATGGAATCATCATTTCACCCACATAGCATGTCACAAAAAGTTGAGAGGGTGACGGCAAAAATTGGATGCACTTCGTGTACAAAATGGACAATCTCTTTCGAAGTATGAGGGTTCCGGACGAAAACTCGCGTGTTACAAAGGCATTTCATTCTTTTTCACTTATTTGAACTCCATTCTTTTTTTGCCTTCAAAATGCAGCATTGAAATCCGCACCATCAATTTTCAACCCTTTCTGACCTCATTTGCTATTATTCATGCATTTACTGATTTTATTTCAGCAAAATAACCCTGAAATTGAAAAGCACTTCAAATATACTTTGAAAAGGTTGAAAGTTGGCATTGTTCATCATTTCACCCACATAGCATGTGCTAAAAAGTTGAGAGGGTTTCGAAAAAACTGGATGCACTTCGTGTACAAAATGGACAATCTTTTTCATAGTAGGAGGGTTTCGCACGAAAACTCGCCTCTTACAAAGGCATTTCATTCTTTTTAACTTATTTAAGATCCATACTTTTTGTGCCTTCAAAATGCAGCATCCAAATCCACAGCATCAATTTTCAACCCTTTCTGACCTAATTTGCTATTTTTCATGCGCTTACTGATTTTATTTCAGCAAAATAACCCTGAAATTGAAAAGCACCTCAAGTGAACTCTGAAAAGGTTGAAAGTTGGCAGGGTATCATCATTTCACCCACATAGCATGTTATACAAAGTTGAGAGGGTTACGGCATAAACTGGATGCACTTCGTATACAAAATGGACAATCTCTTTCGAAGTATGAGGGTTTCGGACGAAAACTCGTTGTTACAAAGGCATTTCAGTCTTTTTAACTTATTTGAACTCCAAACTATTTGTGCCATCAAAACGCAGCTTTCAAAGCCACATCATCAATTTTCAACCCTTTTTGACCTCATTTGCTATTTTTCATGCACTTACCGATTTTATTTCAGCAAAATAACCCTGAAATTGAAAAGCACCTCAAGTGAACTCTAAAAAGGTTGAAAGTTGGCAGGGTATCATCATTTCACCCACATAGAAAGTTATAAAAAGTTGAGAGGGTTACGGCAAAAACTGGATGCACTTCGTGTACAAAATGGACAATCTCTTTCGAAGTAGGAGGGTTGCGGACGAAAACTCACATGTTACAAAGGCATTTCATTCTTTTTAACTTATTTGAACTCCATAATTTTTGTTCCTTAAAAATGCAGCATTCAAAGCCACATCACCAATTTTCAACCCTTTCGGACCTCGTTTGCTATTTTTCGTGCACTTACTGATTTTATTTCAAAAAAATAACCCTGAAATTGAAAAGCACTTCAAATTAACTCTGAAAAGGTTGAAAGTTGGCATGCTATCATAATTTCGCACACATATCATGTTATAAAATGTTGAGAGGGTTACAGCAAAAGCTGGATGCACTTCATGTACAAAATGGACAATCTCTTTCGAAGTATGAGGGTTTCGGACGAAAACTCGCCTGTTACAAAGGCATTTCATTCTTTTTAACTTATTTGAACTCCATACTATTTGTGCCTTCAAAACATAGCATTCAAAGCCACATCATCAATTTTCAACCCTTTCTGACCTCATTTGCTATTTTTCATGCACTTACTGATTTTATTTTAGCAAAATAACCCTGAAATTGAAAAGCACTTCAAATGAACTCTGAAAAGGTTAAAGCTGGCATGGTATCATCATTCACCCACATAGCATGTTATAAAAAGTTGAGAGGGTTGCGGCAAAAACTGGATGCACTTCGTGTACAAAATGGACAATCTCTTTCGAAGTATGAGGGTTTGGGACGAAAACTCGCCTGTCACAAAGACATTTCATTCTTTTTAACTTATTTGAGCTCCATACTTTTTCTGCCTTCGAAATGTAGCATTCAAAGCCACATCATCAATTTTCAACCCTTTCTGACCTCATTTGCTATTTTTCATGCACTTACTGATTTTATTTCAGCAAAATAACCCTGAAATTGAAAAGCACTTCAAATGAACTCTGAAAAGGTTGAAAGTTGGCATGGTATTATCATTTCACACATATAGCATGTTATAAAATGTTGAGAGGGTTACGACAAAAATGGACGCACTTCGTGTACAAAATGGACAATCTCTTTCGAAGTAGGAGGGTTCCGGACGAAAACTCGCCTGTTACAAAGGCATTTAATTCTTTTTAACTTATTTGAAATCCATAATTTTGTTCCTTCAAAATGCAGCATTCAAAGCCACATCATCAATTTTCAACCCTTTCTGACCTCATTTGCTATTTTTCATGCACTTACTTATTTTATTTCAGCAAAATAACCCTGAAATTGAAAAGCACTTCAAATGAACTCTAAAAAGGTTGAAAGTTGGCATGGTATCATCATTTCACCCACATAGCATGTTATAAAAAGTTGAGAGGGTTTGCGGCAAAAACTGGATGCACTTCATGTACAAAATGGACAATCTCTTTCGAAGTATGAGGGTTTCAGACGAGAACTCGCGTGTTACAAAGGCATTTCACTCTTTTTAACTTATTTGAACTCCATAAATTTTGTGCCTTCAAAATGCACCATTCGAAGCCACGTCATCTATTTTCAACCCTTTTTGACCTCATTTGCTATTTCACGCACTTACTGATTTCATTTCAGCAAAATAACCCTGAAATTGAAATGCACTTCCAATGATCTCTAAAAAGGTTGAAAGTTGGCATGGTATTATCATTTCACCAACATAGCATTTTATAAAAAGTTGAGAGGGTTATGGAAAAAACCGGATGCACTTCGTGTAAATAATGGACAATCTCTTTCGAAGTAGGACGGTTCCGGACGAAAACTCGCATGTTACAAAGGCATTTCATTCTTTTTAACTTATTTGAACTCCATAATTTTTGTTCCTTAAAAATGCAGCATTCAAATCCACATCATCAATTTTCAACCCTTTGTGACCTCATTTGCTATTTTTCATGCACTTACTGATTTTTTTCCAACAAAATAACCCTGAAATTGAAAATCATTTCAAATGAACTCTGAAAAGGTTGAAAGTTGGCACGGTATCATCATTTCGCACACATATCATGTTATAAAAAGTTGAGAGGGTTACGGCAAAAACTAGATGCACTTCGTGCACAAAATGGACAATCTCTTTCGAAGTATGAGGGTTTCGGACGAAAACTCGCCTGTTACAATGGCATTTCATTCTTTTTCACTTATTTGAACTCCATGCTATTTGTGCCTTCAAAACGTAGCATTCAAAGCCACATCATCAATTTTCAACCCTTTCTGACCTCATTTGCTATTTTTCATGCACTTACTGATTTTATTTCAGCAAAATAACCCTCAAATTGAAAAGCACTTCAAATGAACTCTGAAAAGTTTGAAAGTTGGCATGGTATCATCATTTCACTCACATAGCATGTTATAAAAAGTTGAGAGAGTTGCGGCAAAAACTGGATGCATTTCGTGTACAAAATGGACAATCTCTTTTGAAGTATGAGGGTTTCAGACGAAAACTCGCGTGTTACAAAGGCATTTCATTCTTTTTAACTTATTTGAACTCCATACTTTTTCTGCCTTCAAAATGTAGCATTCAAAGCCACAACATCAATTTTCAACCCTTTCTGACCACATTTGCTATTTTTCATGCACTTACTGATTTTATTTCAGCAAAATAACCCTGAAATTGAAAAGCACTTGAAATGAACTCTAAAAAGGTTGAAAGTTGGCATGGTATCATCATTCACCCACATAGCATGTTATAAAAAGTTGAGAGGGTTGCGGCAAAAACTGGATGCACTTCGTGTACAAAATGGACAATATCTTTCGAAATATGATGGTTTCGAACGAAAACTCGCCTGTTACAAAGGCATTTCATTCTTTTTAACTTATTTGAACTCCATACTTTTTCTGCCTTCAAAATGAAGCATTCAAAGCCACATCATCAATTTTCAACCCTTTCTGACCTCATTTGCTATTTTTCATGCACTTACTGATTTTATTTCAGCAAAATAACCCTGAAATTGAGAAGCACTTCAAATGAACTCTGAAAAGGTTGAAAGTTGGCATGGTATTATCATTTCACGCACATAGCATGTTATAAAAAGTTGAGAGGGTTACTACAAAAAGGATGCACTTCGTGTACAAAATGGACAATCTCTTTCGAAGTATGAGGGTTCCAGACGAAAACTCGCGTGTTCAAAGGCATTTCATTCTTTTTCACTTATTTGAACTCCATTGTTTTTGTGCCTTCAAAATGCAGCATTTAAAGCCGCATCATCAATTTTCAACCCTTTCTGACCTCATTTGCTATTTTTCATGCACTTACTGATTTTATTTCAGCAAAATAACCCTGAAATTGAAAAGCACTTCAAATATACTCTGAAAAGGTTGAAATTCGGCATGGTATCATCATTTCACCCACATAGCATGTTATAAAAAGTTGAGAGGCTTACGGCAAAAAATGGATGCACTTCATGTACAAAATGGATAATCTCTTTCGAAGTATGAGGGTTTCGAACGAAAACTCACCTGTTACAAAGGCTTTTCATTCTTATTAACTTATTTCAACTCCATAATTTTTGTGCCTTCAAAATGCAGCATTCAAATCCACATCATCAATTTTCAACCCTTTCTGACCTCATTTGCTATTTTTCATGCACTTACTCATTTTATTTCACGAAAATAACCCTGAAATTGAAAAGCATTTCAAATGAACTTTGAAGGGTTGAAAGTTGGCATGGTATTATCATTTCACCCAAATAGCATGTTTTAAAAAGTTCAGAGGGTTACGACAAAAACCGGATGCACTTCGTGTACAAAATGGACAGTCTCTTTCGAAGTAGGAGGGTTCCAGACAAAAACTCGCCTGTTACAATGGCATTTCATTCTTTTCAACTTGTTTCAACTCCATAATTTTTGTTCTTTCAAAATGCCACATTCAAAGCCACATCATCAATTTTCAACCCTTTCTAACCTCATTTGCTATTTTCCATGCACTTACTGATTTTATTTCAACGAAATAACCATGAAATTGAAAAACACTTCAAATGAACTCTCGAAAGGTTGAAAGTTGGCATGGTATCATCATTCCACACACATAGCATGTTATGAAAAGTGGAGAGGCTTACAGCAAAAACTAGACGCACTTCATGTAAAAAGTGGACAATCTCTTTCGTAGTATGAGGGTTTCGGACGAAAACTCGGCTGTTACAAAGGCATCTCATTCTTTTTAACTTATTTGGACTCCATCCAATTTGTGCCTTCAAAACGCAGCATTGAAAGCCACATCATCAATTTTCAACCCTTTCTGACCTCATTTGCTATTATTCATGCACTTACTGATTTTATTTCAGCAAAATAACCCTGAAATTGAAAAGCACTTCAAATATACTCTGAAAAGGTTGAAAGTTGGCATGTTTCATCATTTCACCCACATAGCATGTGCTAAAAAGTTGAGAGGGTTACGAAAAAAAACTGGATGCAATTCGTGTACAAAATGGACAATCTTTTTCATAGTAGGAGGGTTTCGCACGAAAACTCGCCTCTTACAAAGGCATTTCATTCTTTTTAACTTATTTAAACTCCATACTTTTTGTGCCTTCAAAATGCAGCATTCAAATCCACATCATCAATTTTCAACCCTTTGTGACCTCATTTGCTATTTTTCATGCACTTACTGATTTTATGTCAGCAAAATAACCCTGAAATTCAAAAGCACTTCAAATGAACTCTGAAAAGTCTGAAAGTTGGCATGGTATTATCATTTCACCCACATTGCATGTTATAAAAAGTTGAGATGGTTACGGCAAAAACTGGATGCACTTTGTGTACAAAATGGACAATCTCTTTCGAAGTATGAGGGTTCCAGACGAAAACTCGCGTGTTCAAAGGCATTTCATTCTTTTTCACTTATTTGAACTCCATTGTTTTTGTGCCTTCAAAATGCAGCATTTAAAGCCGCATCATCAATTTTCAACCCTTTCTGACCTCATTTGCTATTTTTCATGCACTTACTGATTTCATTTCAGCAAAATAACCCTGAAATAGAAAAGCACTTCCAATGATCTCTGAAAAGGTTGAAAGTTCGTATGGTATTATCATTTCACCAACATAGCATGTTATAAAAAGTTGAGAGGGTTACGGCAAAAACTGGATGCACTTCATGTACAAAATGGACAATCTCTTTCGAAGTATGAGGGGTTCGGACGAAAACTCACCTGTTACAAAGGCTTTTCATTCTTTTTAAATTATTTGAAATCCATACCTTTTGTGCCTTCAAAATGCAGCATCCAAAGCCACATCATCAATTTTCAACCCTTTCTGACCTCATTTGCTATTTTCATGCACTTACTGATTTTATATCAGCATAATAACCCTGAGATTGGAAAGCACTTCAAATAAACTGCGAAAAGGTTGAAAGTTGGCATGGTATCATCATTTCACCCACATAGCATGTTATAAAAAGTTGAGAGGGTTACGGCAAAAACTGGATGCACTTCGTGTACAAAATAGACAATCTCTTTCGAAGTATGAGGGTTTCGGACGAAAACTCGCCGGTTATAAAGGCATTTCATTATTTTTAACTTATTTGAACTCCAAACTTTTTGTGCCATCAAAATGCAGCATTCAAAGCCACGTCATCAATTTCAACCCTTGGTGACCTCAGTTGCTAATTTTCATGCACTTACTGATTTTTTTCAGCAAAATAACCCTTAAATTGAAAAGCACTTCAAATGAACTCTGAAAAGGTTGAAAGTTGGCATGGTTTCATCATCTCACCCACATAGCATGGTATAAAAAGTTGAGAGGGTTACGGCAAAAATTAGATGCACTTCGTGTACAAAATGGACAATGTCTTTCGAGGTATGAGGGTTTCGGACGAAAACTCGCCTCTTACAAAGGCATTTCATTCTTTTGACTTATTTGAACTCCATACTATTTGTGCCTTCAAAATGCAGCTTTCAAAGCCACATCATCAATTTTCAACCCTTTCTTACCTCATTTGCTATTTTTTCATGCACTTAGTGATTTTATTTCAGCAAAATAACCTTGAAATTGAAAAGCACTTCGAAGGAACTCTGAAAAGATTGAAAGTTGGCATGGTATTATCATTTCACCCACATAGCATGTTATAAAAAGTTGAGAGGGTTACGACAAAAACTAAAGGTACTTCATGTACAAAATGGACAATCTCTTTCATGGTATGATGGTTTCGGACGAAACTCGCCTGTTACAAAGACATTTCATTCTTTTTAACTTATTTAAACTCCATACTTTTTGTGTCTTAAAAATGCAGCATTCAAAGCCACATCATCAATTTTCAACCCTTTCTGACCTCATTTGCTATTTTTCATGCACTTACTTATTTTATTTCAGCAAAGTAACCCTGAAATTGAAAAGCACTTCAAAAATACTCTGAAAAGTTTGAAAGTTGGGATGGTTCATCATTTCACCCACATAGCATGTGCTAAAAAGTTGAGAGGGTTACGGCAAAAGCTGGATGCACTTCGTGTACAAAATGGACAATCTTTTTCATTGTAGGAGGGTTTCGGACGAAAACTCGCCTATTATAAAGGCATTTAATTCTTTTTACCTTATTTAAACTCCATAATTTTTGTGCATTAAAAATGCAGCATCCAAAGCCACATCATCAATTTTCAACCCTTTCTGACCTCATTTGCTATTTTTCATGCGCTTATTGATTTTATTTTAGCAAAATAACCCTGAAATTGAAAAGCACTTCAAATGAACTCTGAAAAGGTTGAAAGTTGGCATGGTATCATCATTTCACCCACGCAGCATGTTATAAAAAGTTGAGTGGGTTACTGCAAAAACCGGATGCACTTTGTGTACAAATTGGACAATCTCTTTCGAAGTAGGAGGGTTCCTGACGAAAGCTCGTGTGTTACAAAGGCATTTCATTCTTTTTAACTTATTTGAACCATAATTTTTTTTCCTTAAAAATGCAGCATTCGAAGCCACATCATCAATTTTCAACCCTTTCTAACCTCATTTGCTATTTTTCATGCACTTACTGATTTTATTTCAACAAGATAACCCTGAAATTGAAAAGCACTTCAAATGAACTCTGAAAAGGTTGAAAGTTGGCATGGTATCATCATTTCGCACACATAAAATGTTATAAAAAGATGAGAGGATTACGGCAGAAACTGGATGCACTTCGTGTACAAAATGGACAATCTCTTTTGAAGTATGAGGGTTTCGGACGAAAACTCGCTTGTTACAAAGGCATTTCAGTCTTTTTAACTTATTTGCACTGCAAACTATCTGTGCCATCAAAACGCAGCATTCAAAGCCACATCATCAATTTTCAACCCTTTTTGACCTCATTTGCTATTTTTCATGCACTTAGTGATTTTATTTCACCAAAATAACCCTGAAATTGAAAAGCACTTCAAATGAACTCTGAAAAGGACGAAAGTTGGCATGGTATCATCATTTCACCCACATAACATGTTATAAAAAGTTTAGAGGGTTGCGGCAAAAATTGGATGCACTTCGTGTACAAAATGGACAATTTTTTCATAGTAGGAGGGTTTCGCACGAAAACTCGCCTCTTACAAAGGCATTTCATTCTTTTTAACTTATTTAAACTCCATACTTTTTGTGCCTTCAAAATGCAGCATCCAAATCCACATCATCAATTTTCAACCCTTTCTGACCTAATTTGCTATTTTTCATGCGCTTACTGATTTTATTTGAGCAAAATAACCCTGAAATTGAAAAGCACTTCAAATGAACTCTGAAAAGGTTGAAAGTTGGCAGGGTATCATCATTTCACCCACATAGAATGTTATACAAAGTTGAGAGGGTTACGGCAAAAACTGGATGCACTTCGTGTACAAAATGGACAATCTCTTTCGAAGTAGGAGAGTTCCGGACGAAAACTCACATGTTACAAAGGCATTTCATTCTTTTTAACTTATTTGAACTCCTTCATTTTTGTTCCTTAAAAATACAGCATTCAAAGACACATCATCAATTTTCAACCCTTTCTGACCTCGTTTGCTATTTTTCATGCACTTACTGATTTTATTTCAACAAAATAACACTGAAATTGAAAAGCACTTCAAATGAACTCTCAAAAGGTTGAAAGTTGGCATGGTATAATCATTTCGCACACATATCATGTTATAAATAGTTGAGAGGGTTACAGCAAAAACTGGATCCACTTCGTGTACAAAATGGACAATCTCTTTCGAAGTATGAGGGTTCCGGACGAAAACTCGCGTGTTACAAAGGCATTTCATTCTTTTTCACTTATTTGAACTCCATTTTTTTTGCCTTCAAAATGCAGCATTGAAAGCCGCATCATCAATTTTCAACCCTTTCTGACATCATTTGCTATTATTCATGCATTTACTGATTTTATTTCAGCAAAATAACCCTGAAATTGAAAAGCACTTCAAGTACTTTGAAAAGGTTGAAAGTTGGCATTGTTCATCATTTCACCCACATAGCATGTGCTAAAAAGTTGAGAGGGTTACGAAAAAAACTGGATGCACTTCGTGTACAAAATGGACAATCTTTTTCATACTAGGAGGGTTTCGCACGAAAACTCGCCTCTTACAAAGGCATTTCATTTATTTTAACTTATTTAAACTCCATACTTTTTGTGCCTTCAAAATGCAGCATCCAAATCCACATCATCAATTTTCAACCCTTTCTGACCTAATTTGCTATTTTTCTTGCGCTTACTGATTTTATTTCAGCAAAATAACCCTGAAATTGAAAAGCACTTCAAATGAACTCTGAAAATGTTGAAAGTTGGCAGGGTATCATCATTTCACCCACATAGCATGTTATACAAAGTTGAGAGGGTTACGGCAAAAACTGGATACACTTCGTGTACAAAATGGACAATCTCTTTCGAAGTAGGAGGGATCCGGACCAAAACTCACATGTTACAAATGCATTTCATTCTTTTTAACTTATTTGAAATCCATAATTTTTGTTCCTTAAAAATGCAGCATTCAAAGCCACATCACCAATTTTCAACCCTTTCTGACCTCGTTTGCTATTTTTCATGCACTTACTGATTTTATTTCAAGAAAATAACCCAGGAATTGAAAAACACTTCAAATTAACTCTGAAAAGGTTGAAAGTTGGCATGCTATCATCATTTCGCACACATATCATGTTATAAAAAGTTGAGAGGGTTACATCAAAAGCTGGATGCACTTCGTGTACAAAATGGACAATCTCTTTCGAAGTATGAGGGTTTGGGACGAAAACTCGCCTGTTACAAAGGTATTTCATTCTTTTTAACTTATTTTAACTCCATACTTTTTCTGCCTTCAAAATGTAGCATTCAAAGCCACATCATCAATTTTCAACCCTTTCTAACCTCATTTGCTAATTTTCATGCACTTACTGATTTTTTTCAGCAAAATAACCCTGAAATTGAAAAGCACTTCAAATGAACTCTGAAAAGGTTGAAAGTTGGCATGGTTTCATCATCTCACCCACATAGCATGGTATAAAAAGTTGAGAGGGTTACGGCAAAAATTAGATGCACTTCGTGTACAAAATGGACAATGTCTTTCGAGGTATGAGGGTTTCGGACGAAAACTCGCCTCTTACAAAGGCATTTCATTCTTTTTGACTTATTTGAACTCCATACTATTTGTGCCTTCAAAATGCAGCTTTCAAAGCCACATCATCAATTTTCAACCCTTTCTTACCTCATTTGCTATTTTTTCATGCACTTAGTGATTTTATTTCAGCAAAATAACCTTGAAATTGAAAAGCACTTCGAAGGAACTCTGAAAAGATTGAAAGTTGGCATGGTATTATCATTTCACCCACATAGCATGTTATAAAAAGTTGAGAGGGTTACGACAAAAACTAAAGGTACTTCATGTACAAAATGGACAATCTCTTTCATGGTATGATGGTTTCGGACGAAACTCGCCTGTTACAAAGACATTTCATTCTTTTTAACTTATTTAAACTCCATACTTTTTGTGTCTTAAAAATGCAGCATTCAAAGCCACATCATCAATTTTCAACCCTTTCTGACCTCATTTGCTATTTTTCATGCACTTACTTATTTTATTTCAGCAAAGTAACCCTGAAATTGAAAAGCACTTCAAAAATACTCTGAAAAGTTTGAAAGTTGGGATGGTTCATCATTTCACCCACATAGCATGTGCTAAAAAGTTGAGAGGGTTACGGCAAAAGCTGGATGCACTTCGTGTACAAAATGGACAATCTTTTTCATTGTAGGAGGGTTTCGGACGAAAACTCGCCTATTATAAAGGCATTTAATTCTTTTTACCTTATTTAAACTCCATAATTTTTGTGCATTAAAAATGCAGCATCCAAAGCCACATCATCAATTTTCAACCCTTTCTGACCTCATTTGCTATTTTTCATGCGCTTATTGATTTTATTTTAGCAAAATAACCCTGAAATTGAAAAGCACTTCAAATGAACTCTGAAAAGGTTGAAAGTTGGCATGGTATCATCATTTCACCCACGCAGCATGTTATAAAAAGTTGAGTGGGTTACTGCAAAAACCGGATGCACTTTGTGTACAAATTGGACAATCTCTTTCGAAGTAGGAGGGTTCCTGACGAAAGCTCGTGTGTTACAAAGGCATTTCATTCTTTTTAACTTATTTGAACCATAATTTTTTTTCCTTAAAAATGCAGCATTCGAAGCCACATCATCAATTTTCAACCCTTTCTAACCTCATTTGCTATTTTTCATGCACTTACTGATTTTATTTCAACAAGATAACCCTGAAATTGAAAAGCACTTCAAATGAACTCTGAAAAGGTTGAAAGTTGGCATGGTATCATCATTTCGCACACATAAAATGTTATAAAAAGATGAGAGGATTACGGCAGAAACTGGATGCACTTCGTGTACAAAATGGACAATCTCTTTTGAAGTATGAGGGTTTCGGACGAAAACTCGCTTGTTACAAAGGCATTTCAGTCTTTTTAACTTATTTGCACTGCAAACTATCTGTGCCATCAAAACGCAGCATTCAAAGCCACATCATCAATTTTCAACCCTTTTTGACCTCATTTGCTATTTTTCATGCACTTAGTGATTTTATTTCACCAAAATAACCCTGAAATTGAAAAGCACTTCAAATGAACTCTGAAAAGGACGAAAGTTGGCATGGTATCATCATTTCACCCACATAACATGTTATAAAAAGTTTAGAGGGTTGCGGCAAAAATTGGATGCACTTCGTGTACAAAATGGACAATTTTTTCATAGTAGGAGGGTTTCGCACGAAAACTCGCCTCTTACAAAGGCATTTCATTCTTTTTAACTTATTTAAACTCCATACTTTTTGTGCCTTCAAAATGCAGCATCCAAATCCACATCATCAATTTTCAACCCTTTCTGACCTAATTTGCTATTTTTCATGCGCTTACTGATTTTATTTGAGCAAAATAACCCTGAAATTGAAAAGCACTTCAAATGAACTCTGAAAAGGTTGAAAGTTGGCAGGGTATCATCATTTCACCCACATAGAATGTTATACAAAGTTGAGAGGGTTACGGCAAAAACTGGATGCACTTCGTGTACAAAATGGACAATCTCTTTCGAAGTAGGAGAGTTCCGGACGAAAACTCACATGTTACAAAGGCATTTCATTCTTTTTAACTTATTTGAACTCCTTCATTTTTGTTCCTTAAAAATACAGCATTCAAAGACACATCATCAATTTTCAACCCTTTCTGACCTCGTTTGCTATTTTTCATGCACTTACTGATTTTATTTCAACAAAATAACACTGAAATTGAAAAGCACTTCAAATGAACTCTCAAAAGGTTGAAAGTTGGCATGGTATAATCATTTCGCACACATATCATGTTATAAATAGTTGAGAGGGTTACAGCAAAAACTGGATCCACTTCGTGTACAAAATGGACAATCTCTTTCGAAGTATGAGGGTTCCGGACGAAAACTCGCGTGTTACAAAGGCATTTCATTCTTTTTCACTTATTTGAACTCCATTTTTTTTGCCTTCAAAATGCAGCATTGAAAGCCGCATCATCAATTTTCAACCCTTTCTGACATCATTTGCTATTATTCATGCATTTACTGATTTTATTTCAGCAAAATAACCCTGAAATTGAAAAGCACTTCAAGTACTTTGAAAAGGTTGAAAGTTGGCATTGTTCATCATTTCACCCACATAGCATGTGCTAAAAAGTTGAGAGGGTTACGAAAAAAACTGGATGCACTTCGTGTACAAAATGGACAATCTTTTTCATACTAGGAGGGTTTCGCACGAAAACTCGCCTCTTACAAAGGCATTTCATTTATTTTAACTTATTTAAACTCCATACTTTTTGTGCCTTCAAAATGCAGCATCCAAATCCACATCATCAATTTTCAACCCTTTCTGACCTAATTTGCTATTTTTCTTGCGCTTACTGATTTTATTTCAGCAAAATAACCCTGAAATTGAAAAGCACTTCAAATGAACTCTGAAAATGTTGAAAGTTGGCAGGGTATCATCATTTCACCCACATAGCATGTTATACAAAGTTGAGAGGGTTACGGCAAAAACTGGATACACTTCGTGTACAAAATGGACAATCTCTTTCGAAGTAGGAGGGATCCGGACCAAAACTCACATGTTACAAATGCATTTCATTCTTTTTAACTTATTTGAAATCCATAATTTTTGTTCCTTAAAAATGCAGCATTCAAAGCCACATCACCAATTTTCAACCCTTTCTGACCTCGTTTGCTATTTTTCATGCACTTACTGATTTTATTTCAAGAAAATAACCCAGGAATTGAAAAACACTTCAAATTAACTCTGAAAAGGTTGAAAGTTGGCATGCTATCATCATTTCGCACACATATCATGTTATAAAAAGTTGAGAGGGTTACATCAAAAGCTGGATGCACTTCGTGTACAAAATGGACAATCTCTTTCGAAGTATGAGGGTTTGGGACGAAAACTCGCCTGTTACAAAGGTATTTCATTCTTTTTAACTTATTTTAACTCCATACTTTTTCTGCCTTCAAAATGTAGCATTCAAAGCCACATCATCAATTTTCAACCCTTTCTAACCTCATTTGCTATTTTTCATGCACTTACTGATTTTATTTCAGCAAAATAACCCTGAAATTGAAAAGCACTTCAAATGAACTCTGAAAAGGTTGAAAGTTGTCATGGTATTATCATTTCACGCACATAGCATGTTATAAAATGTTGAGAGGGTTACGACAAAAATGGATGCACTTCATGTACAAAATGGACAGTCTCTTTCGAAGTAAGAGGGTTCCGGACGAAAACTTGCCTGTTACAAAGGCATTTAATTCTTTTTAACTTATTTGAACTCCATAATTTTGTTCCTTCGAAATGCAGCATTCAAAGCCACATCATCAATTTTCAACCCTTTCTGACCTCATTTGCTATTTTTCATGCACTTACTGACTTTATTTCATCAAAATAAGCCTGAAATTGAAAAGCACTTCAAATGAACTCTGAAAAGGTTGAAAGTCGGCATGGTATCATCATTTCACCCACGTAGCATGTTATAAAAAGTTGAGAGGGTTTGCGGAAAAAACTGGATGCACTTCGTGTACAAAATGGACAATCTCTTTCGAAGTATGAGGGTTCCGGACGAGAACTCACGTGTTACAAAGGCATTTCACTCTTTTTAACTTATTTGAACTCCATAAATTTTGTGCCTTCAAACTGCAGCATTCGAAGCCACATCATCTATTTTCAACCCTTTTTGACCTCATTTGCTATTTTCACGCACTTACTGATTGCATTTCAGCAAAATAACCCTGAAATTGAAATGCACTTCCAATGATCTCTAAAAAGGTTGAAAGTTGGCATGGTATTATCATTTCACCAACATAGCATGTTATAACAAGTTGAGAGGGTTACGGCAAAAACCGGATGCACTTCGTGTAAATAATGGACAATCTCTTTCAAAGTAGGAGGGTTCCGGACGAAAACTCGCATGTTACAAAGGCATTTCATTCTTTTTAACTTATTTGAACTCCATAATTTTTGTTCCTTAAAAATGCAGCATTCAAAGCCACATCATCATTTTTCAACCCTTTCTGACCTCATTTGCTATTTTTCATGCACTTACTTATTTTTTTTCAACAAAATAACCCTGAAATTGAAAAGCATTTCAAATGAACTCTGAAAAGGTTGAAAGTTGGCATGGTATCATCATTTCGCACACATATCATGTTATAAAAAGATGAGAGGGTTACGGCAGAAACTGGATGCACTTCGTGTACAAAATGGACAATCTCTTTCGAAGTATGAGTGTTTCGGACGAAAACTCGCTTGTTACAAAGGCATTTCAGTCTTTTTAACTTATTTGAACTCCAAACTATTTGTGCCATCAAAACGCAGCATTCAAAGCCACATCATCAATTATCAACCCTTTTTGACCTCATTTGCTATTTTTCATGCACTTATTGATTTTATTTCACCAAAATAACCCTGAAATTGAAAAGCACTCCAAATGAACTCTGAAAAGGACGAAAGTTGGCTTGGTATCATCATTTCACCCACATAACATGTTATAAAAAGTTTAGAGGGTTGCGGCAAAAATTGGATGCACTTCGTGTACAAAATGGACAATCTTTTTCATAGTAGGAGGGTTTCGCATGAAAACTCGCCTCTTACAAAGGCATTTCATTCTTTTTAACTTATTTAAACTCCGTACTTTTTGTGCCTTCAAAATGCAGCATCCAAATCCACATCATCAATTTTCAACCCTTTCTGACCTAATTTGCTATTTTTCATGCACTTACTGATTTTATTTGAGCAAAATAACCCTGAAATAGAAAAGCACTTCAAATGAACTCTAAAAAGGTTGAAAGTTGGCAGGGTATCATCATTTCACCCACATAGAAAGTTATACAAAGTTGAGAGGGTTACGGCCAAAACTGGATGCACTTCGTGTACAAAATAGACAATCTCTTTCGAAGTAGGAGAGTTCCGGACGAAAACTCACATGTTACAAAGGCATTTCATTCTTTTTAACTTATTTGAACTCCTTGATTTTTTTTCCATAAAAATGCAGCATTCAAAGCCACATCGTCAATTTTCAACCCTTTATGTCCTCGTTTGCTATTTTTCATGCACTTACTGATTTTATTTCAACAAAATAACCCTGAAATTGAAAAGCACTTCAAATGAACTCTGAAAAGGTTGAAAGTTGGCATGGTATAATCATTTCGCACACATATCATGTTATAAATAGTTGAGAGGGTTACAGCAAAAACTGGATGCACTTCGTGTACAAAATGGACAATCTCTTTCGAAGTATGAGGGTTTCGGACGAAAACTCGCCTGTTACAAAGGCATTTCATTCTTTTTAACTTATTTGAACTCAATACTATTTGTGCCTTCAAAACGCAACGTTCAAAGCCACATCATCAATTTTCAACCCTTTCTGACCTCATTTGCTATTTTTCATGCACTTACTGATTTTATTTGAGCAAAATAACCCTGAAATTGAAAAGCACTTCAAATGAACTCTGAAAAGGTTGAATGTTGGCAGGGTATCATCATTTCACCCACATAGAATGTTATACAAAGTTGAGAGGGTTACGGCAAAAACTGGATGCACTTCGTGTACAAAATGGACAATCTCTTTCGAAGTAGGAGAGTTCCGGACGAAAACTCACATGTTACAAAGGCATTTCATTCTTTTTAACTTATTTGAACTCCTTGATTTTTGTTCCTTAAAAATGCAGCATTCAAAGCCACATCGTCAATTTTCAACCCTTTATGTCCTCGTTTGCTATTTTTCATGCACTTACTGATTTTATTTCAACAAAATAACCCTGAAATTGAAAAGCACTTCAAATGAACTCTGAAAAGGTTGAAAGTTGGCATGGTATAATCATTTCGCACACATATCATGTTATAAATAGTTGAGAGGGTTACAGCAAAAACTGGATGCACTTCGTGTACAAAATGGACAATCTCTTTCGAAGTATGAGGGTTTCGGACGAAAACTCGCCTGTTACAAAGGCATTTCATTCTTTTTAACTTATTTGAACTCCATACTATTTGTGCCTTCAAAACGCAACGTTCAAAGCCACATCATCAATTTTCAACCCTTTCTGACCTCATTTGCTATTTTTCATGCACTTACTGATTTTATTTCAGCAAAATAACCCTGAAATTGAAAAGCACTTCAACCGAACTCTAAAAAGGTTGAAAGTTCGCATGGAATCATCATTTCACCCACATAGCATGTCACAAAAAGTTGAGAGGGTGACGGCAAAAATTGGATGCACTTCGTGTACAAAATGGACAATCTCTTTCGAAGTATGAGGTTTCCGGACGAAAACTCGCGTGTTACAAAGGCATTTCATTCTTTTTCACTTATTTGAACTCCATTCTTTTTTTGCCTTCAAAATGCAGCATTGAAATCCGCACCATCAATTTTCAACCCTTTCTGACCTCATTTGCTATTATTCATGCATTTACTGATTTTATTTCAGCAAAATAACCCTGAAATTGAAAAGCACTTCAAATATACTTTGAAAAGGTTGAAAGTTGGCATTGTTCATCATTTCACCCACATAGCATGTGCTAAAAAGTTGAGAGGGTTTCGAAAAAACTGGATGCACTTCGTGTACAAAATGGACAATCTTTTTCATAGTAGGAGGGTTTCGCACGAAAACTCGCCTCTTACAAAGGCATTTCATTCTTTTTAACTTATTTAAGATCCATACTTTTTGTGCCTTCAAAATGCAGCATCCAAATCCACAGCATCAATTTTCAACCCTTTCTGACCTAATTTGCTATTTTTCATGCGCTTACTGATTTTATTTCAGCAAAATAACCCTGAAATTGAAAAGCACCTCAAGTGAACTCTGAAAAGGTTGAAAGTTGGCAGGGTATCATCATTTCACCCACATAGCATGTTATACAAAGTTGAGAGGGTTACGGCATAAACTGGATGCACTTCGTATACAAAATGGACAATCTCTTTCGAAGTATGAGGGTTTCGGACGAAAACTCGTTGTTACAAAGGCATTTCAGTCTTTTTAACTTATTTGAACTCCAAACTATTTGTGCCATCAAAACGCAGCTTTCAAAGCCACATCATCAATTTTCAACCCTTTTTGACCTCATTTGCTATTTTTCATGCACTTACCGATTTTATTTCAGCAAAATAACCCTGAAATTGAAAAGCACCTCAAGTGAACTCTAAAAAGGTTGAAAGTTGGCAAGGTATCATCATTTCACCCACATAGAAAGTTATAAAAAGTTGAGAGGGTTACGGCAAAAACTGGATGCACTTCGTGTACAAAATGGACAATCTCTTTCGAAGTAGGAGGGTTGCGGACGAAAACTCACATGTTACAAAGGCATTTCATTCTTTTTAACTTATTTGAACTCCATAATTTTTGTTCCTTAAAAATGCAGCATTCAAAGCCACATCACCAATTTTCAACCCTTTCGGACCTCGTTTGCTATTTTTCGTGCACTTACTGATTTTATTTCAAAAAAATAACCCTGAAATTGAAAAGCACTTCAAATTAACTCTGAAAAGGTTGAAAGTTGGCATGCTATCATAATTTCGCACACATATCATGTTATAAAATGTTGAGAGGGTTACAGCAAAAGCTGGATGCACTTCATGTACAAAATGGACAATCTCTTTCGAAGTATGAGGGTTTCGGACGAAAACTCGCCTGTTACAAAGGCATTTCATTCTTTTTAACTTATTTGAACTCCATACTATTTGTGCCTTCAAAACATAGCATTCAAAGCCACGTCATCAATTTTCAACCCTTTCTGACCTCATTTGCTATTTTTCATGCACTTACTGATTTTATTTTAGCAAAATAACCCTGAAATTGAAAAGCACTTCAAATGAACTCTGAAAAGGTTAAAGCTGGCATGGTATCATCATTCACCCACATAGCATGTTATAAAAAGTTGAGAGGGTTGCGGCAAAAACTGGATGCACTTCGTGTACAAAATGGACAATCTCTTTCGAAGTATGAGGGTTTGGGACGAAAACTCGCCTGTCACAAAGACATTTCATTCTTTTTAACTTATTTGAGCTCCATACTTTTTCTGCCTTCGAAATGTAGCATTCAAAGCCACATGATCAATTTTCAACCCTTTCTGACCTCATTTGCTATTTTTCATGCACTTACTGATTTTATTTCAGCAAAATAACCCTGAAATTGAAAAGCACTTCAAATGAACTCTGAAAAGGTTGAAAGTTGGCATGGTATTATCATTTCACGCATATAGCATGTTATAAAATGTTGAGAGGGTTACGACAAAAATGGACGCACTTCGTGTACAAAATGGACAATCTCTTTCGAAGTAGGAGGGTTCCGGACGAAAACTCGCCTGTTACAAAGGCATTTAATTCTTTTTAACTTATTTGAAATCCATAATTTTGTTCCTTCAAAATGCAGCATTCAAAGCCACATCATCAATTTTCAACCCTTTCTGACCTCATTTGCTATTTTTCATGCACTTACTTATTTTATTTCAGCAAAATAACCCTGAAATTGAAAAGCACTTCAAATGAACTCTAAAAAGGTTGAAAGTTGGCATGGTATCATCATTTCACCCACGTAGCATGTTATAAAAAGTTGAGAGGGTTTGCGGCAAAAACTGGATGCACTTCATGTACAAAATGGACAATCTCTTTCGAAGTATGAGGGTTTCAGACGAGAACTCGCGTGTTACAAAGGCATTTCACTCTTTTTAACTTATTTGAACTCCATAAATTTTGTGCCTTCAAAATGCACCATTCGAAGCCACGTCATCTATTTTCAACCCTTTTTGACCTCATTTGCTATTTCACGCACTTACTGATTTCATTTCAGCAAAATAACCCTGAAATTGAAATGCACTTCCAATGATCTCTAAAAAGGTTGAAAGTTGGCATGGTATTATCATTTCACCAACATAGCATTTTATAAAAAGTTGAGAGGGTTACGGAAAAAACCGGATGCACTTCGTGTAAATAATGGACAATCTCTTTCGAAGTAGGACGGTTCCGGACGAAAACTCGCATGTTACAAAGGCATTTCATTCTTTTTAACTTATTTGAACTCCATAATTTTTGTTCCTTAAAAATGCAGCATTCAAATCCACATCATCAATTTTCAACCCTTTGTGACCTCATTTGCTATTTTTCATGCACTTACTGATTTTTTTCCAACAAAATAACCCTGAAATTGAAAAGCATTTCAAATGAACTCTGAAAAGGTTGAAAGTTGGCACGGTATCATCATTTCGCACACATATCATGTTATAAAAAGTTGAGAGGGTTACGGCAAAAACTAGATGCACTTCGTGCACAAAATGGACAATCTCTTTCGAAGTATGAGGGTTTCGGACGAAAACTCGCCTGTTACAATGGCATTTCATTCTTTTTCACTTATTTGAACTCCATGCTATTTGTGCCTTCAAAACGTAGCATTCAAAGCCACATCATCAATTTTCAACCCTTTCTGACCTCATTTGCTATTTTTCATGCACTTACTGATTTTATTTCAGCAAAATAACCCTCAAATTGAAAAGCACTTCAAATGAACTCTGAAAAGTTTGAAAGTTGGCATGGTATCATCATTTCACTCACATAGCATGTTATAAAAAGTTGAGAGAGTTGCGGCAAAAACTGGATGCATTTCGTGTACAAAATGGACAATCTCTTTTGAAGTATGAGGGTTTCAGACGAAAACTCGCGTGTTACAAAGGCATTTCATTCTTTTTAACTTATTTGAACTCCATACTTTTTCTGCCTTCAAAATGTAGCATTCAAAGCCACAACATCAATTTTCAACCCTTTCTGACCACATTTGCTATTTTTCATGCACTTACTGATTTTATTTCAGCAAAATAACCCTGAAATTGAAAAGCACTTGAAATGAACTCTAAAAAGGTTGAAAGTTGGCATGGTATCATCATTCACCCACATAGCATGTTATAAAAAGTTGAGAGGGTTGCGGCAAAAACTGGATGCACTTCATGTACAAAATGGACAATATCTTTCGAAATATGATGGTTTCGAACGAAAACTCGCCTGTTACAAAGGCATTTCATTCTTTTTAACTTATTTGAACTCCATACTTTTTCTGCCTTCAAAATGAAGCATTCAAAGCCACATCATCAATTTTCAACCCTTTCTGACCTCATTTGCTATTTTTCATGCACTTACTGATTTTATTTCAGCAAAATAACCCTGAAATTGAGAAGCACTTCAAATGAACTCTGAAAAGGTTGAAAGTTGGCATGGTATTATCATTTCACGCACATAGCATGTTATAAAAAGTTGAGAGGGTTACTACAAAAAGGATGCACTTCGTGTACAAAATGGACAATCTCTTTCGAAGTATGAGGGTTCCAGACGAAAACTCGCGTGTTCAAAGGCATTTCATTCTTTTTCACTTATTTGAACTCCATTGTTTTTGTGCCTTCAAAATGCAGCATTTAAAGCCGCATCATCAATTTTCAACCCTTTCTGACCTCATTTGCTATTTTTCATGCACTTACTGATTTTATTTCAGCAAAATAACCCTGAAATTGAAAAGCACTTCAAATATACTCTGAAAAGGTTGAAATTCGGCATGGTATCATCATTTCACCCACATAGCATGTTATAAAAAGTTGAGAGGCTTACGGCAAAAAATGGATGCACTTCATGTACAAAATGGATAATCTCTTTCGAAGTATGAGGGTTTCGAACGAAAACTCACCTGTTACAAAGGCTTTTCATTCTTATTAACTTATTTCAACTCCATAATTTTTGTGCCTTCAAAATGCAGCATTCAAATCCACATCATCAATTTTCAACCCTTTCTGACCTCATTTGCTATTTTTCATGCACTTACTCATTTTATTTCACGAAAATAACCCTGAAATTGAAAAGCATTTCAAATGAACTTTGAAGGGTTGAAAGTTGGCATGGTATTATCATTTCACCCAAATAGCATGTTTTAAAAAGTTCAGAGGGTTACGACAAAAACCGGATGCACTTCGTGTACAAAATGGACAGTCTCTTTCGAAGTAGGAGGGTTCCAGACAAAAACTCGCCTGTTACAATGGCATTTCATTCTTTTCAACTTGTTTCAACTCCATAATTTTTGTTCTTTCAAAATGCCACATTCAAAGCCACATCATCAATTTTCAACCCTTTCTAACCTCATTTGCTATTTTCCATGCACTTACTGATTTTATTTCAACGAAATAACCATGAAATTGAAAAACACTTCAAATGAACTCTGGAAAGGTTGAAAGTTGGCATGGTATCATCATTCCACACACATAGCATGTTATGAAAAGTGGAGAGGCTTACAGCAAAAACTAGACGCACTTCATGTAAAAAGTGGACAATCTCTTTCGTAGTATGAGGGTTTCGGACGAAAACTCGGCTGTTACAAAGGCATCTCATTCTTTTTAACTTATTTGGACTCCATCCAATTTGTGCCTTCAAAACGCAGCATTGAAAGCCACATCATCAATTTTCAACCCTTTCTGACCTCATTTGCTATTATTCATGCACTTACTGATTTTATTTCAGCAAAATAACCCTGAAATTGAAAAGCACTTCAAATATACTCTGAAAAGGTTGAAAGTTGGCATGTTTCATCATTTCACCCACATAGCATGTGCTAAAAAGTTGAGAGGGTTACGAAAAAAAACTGGATGCAATTCGTGTACAAAATGGACAATCTTTTTCATAGTAGGAGGGTTTCGCACGAAAACTCGCCTCTTACAAAGGCATTTCATTCTTTTTAACTTATTTAAACTCCATACTTTTTGTGCCTTCAAAATGCAGCATTCAAATCCACATCATCAATTTTCAACCCTTTCTGACCTCATTTGCTATTTTTCATGCACTTACTGATTTTATGTCAGCAAAATAACCCTGAAATTCAAAAGCACTTCAAATGAACTCTGAAAAGTCTGAAAGTTGGCATGGTATTATCATTTCACCCACATTGCATGTTATAAAAAGTTGAGATGGTTACGGCAAAAACTGGATGCACTTTGTGTACAAAATGGACAATCTCTTTCGAAGTATGAGGGTTCCAGACGAAAACTCGCGTGTTCAAAGGCATTTCATTCTTTTTCACTTATTTGAACTCCATTGTTTTTGTGCCTTCAAAATGCAGCATTTAAAGCCGCATCATCAATTTTCAACCCTTTCTGACCTCATTTGCTATTTTTCATGCACTTACTGATTTTATTTCAGCAAAATAACCCTGAAATTGAAAAGCACTTCAAATATACTCTGAAAAGGTTGAAATTCGGCATGGTATCATCATTTCACCCACATAGCATGTTATAAAAAGTTGAGAGGCTTACGGCAAAAAATGGATGCACTTCATGTACAAAATGGATAATCTCTTTCGAAGTATGAGGGTTTCGAACGAAAACTCACCTGTTACAAAGGCATTTCATTCTTTATAACTTATTTGAACTCCATAGTTTTTGCGCCTTCTAAATGTAGCATTCACAGCCACATCATCAATTTTCAATCCTTTCTGGCCTCATTTGCTATTTTTCATGCACTTAGTGATTTTATTTCAGCAAAATAAACCCTAGATTGAAAAGCACTTCAAATATACTCTAAAAAGGTTGAAAGTTGGCATGGTATCATCATTTCACCCACTTAGCATGTGCTAAAAAGTTTAGAGGGTTATGTCAAACACCGGATGAACTTCGTGTACCAAATGGACAATCTCTTTCGAAGTAGGAGGGTTCCGAACGAAAACTCGCCTATTACAAAGGCATTTCATCCTTTTAAACTTGTTTTTACTCCATAATTTTTGTGCCTTCAAAATGCAGCATTCAAAGCCACATCATCAATTTTCAACCCTTTCTGACCTCACTTGCTATTTTTCATGCACTTATTGATTTTATTTCACCAAAATAACCCTGAAATTTAAAAGCTCTTCAAATGAGCTCTGAAAAGGAAGAAAGTTGGCATGGTATCATCGTTTCACCCACATAACATGTTATGAAAATTTGAGAGAGTTATGGCAAAAACTGGATGCACTTCGTGTACAAAATGGACAATCTCTTTCGAAGTATGAGGGTTTCGAACGAAAACTCACCTGTTACAAAGGCTTTTCATTCTTATTAACTTATTTCAACTCCATAATTTTTGTGCCTTCAAAATGCAGCATTCAAATCCACATCATCAATTTTCAACCCTTTCTGACCTCATTTGCTATTTTTCATGCACTTACTCATTTTATTTCACGAAAATAACCCTGAAATTGAAAAGCATTTCGAATGAACTTTGAAGGGTTGAAAGTTGGCATGGTATTATCATTTCACCCAAATAGCATGTTTTAAAAAGTTCAGAGGGTTACGACAAAAACCGGATGCACTTCGTGTACAAAATGGACAGTCTCTTTCGAAGTAGGAGGGTTCCAGACAAAAACTCGCCTGTTACAATGGCATTTCATTCTTTTCAACTTGTTTCAACTCCATAATTTTTGTTCTTTCAAAATGCCACATTCAAAGCCACATCATCAATTTTCAACCCTTTCTAACCTCATTTGCTATTTTCCATGCACTTACTGATTTTATTTCAACGAAATAACCATGAAATTGAAAAACACTTCAAATGAACTCTGGAAAGGTTGAAAGTTGGCATGTTTCATCATTTCACCCACATAGCATGTGCTAAAAAGTTGAGAGGGTTACGAAAAAAAACTGGATGCAATTCGTGTACAAAATGGACAATCTTTTTCATAGTAGGAGGGTTTCGCACGAAAACTCGCCTCTTACAAAGGCATTTCATTCTTTTTAACTTATTTAAACTCCATACTTTTTGTGCCTTCAAAATGCAGCATTCAAATCCACATCATCAATTTTCAACCCTTTCTGACCTCATTTGCTATTTTTCATGCACTTACTGATTTTATTTCAGCAAAATAACCCTGAAATTGAAAAGCACTTCCAATATACTCTGAAAAGGTTGAAATTCGGCATGGTATCATCATTTCACCCACATAGCATGTTATAAAAAGTTGAGAGGGTTACGGCAAAAAAGGATGCACTTCATGTACAAAATGGACAATCTCTTTCGAAGTATGAGGGTTTCACACGAAAACTCGGCTGTTACAAAGGCATTTCATTCTTTTTAACTTATTTGAAATCCATACTTTTTGTGCCTTCAAAATGCAGCATTCAAAGCCACATCATCAATTTTCAACCCTTTCTGACCTCATTTGCTATTTTTCATGCACTTAGTGATTTTATGTCAGCAAAATAACCCTGAAATTCAAAAGCACTTCAAATGAACTCTGAAAAGTCTGAAAGTTGGCATGGTATTATCATTTCACCCACATTGCATGTTATAAAAAGTTGAGATGGTTACGGCAAAAACTGGATGCACTTTGTGTACAAAATGGATAATCTCTTTCGAAGTATGAGGGTTTCGAACGAAAACTCACCTGTTACAAAGGCATTTCATTCTTTATAACTTATTTGAACTCCATACTTTTTGCGCCTTCTGAATGTAGCATTCACAGCCACATCATCAATTTTCAACCCTTTCTGGCCTCATTTGCTATTTTTCATGCACTTAGTGATTTTATTTCAGCAAAATAAACCCTAGATTGAAAAGCACTTCAAATATACTCTGAAAAGGTTGAAAGTTGCCATGGTATCATCATTTCACCCACTTAGCATGTGCTAAAATGTTTAGAGGGTTATGTCAAACACCGGATGAACTTCGTGTACCAAATGGACAATCTCTTTCGAAGTAGGAGGGTTCCGGACGAAAACTCGCCTATTACAAAGGCATTTCATCCTTTTAAACTTGTTTTTACTCCATAATTTTTGTGCCTTCAAAATGCAGCATTCAAAGCCACATCATCAATTTTCAACCCTTTCTGACCTCACTTGCTATTTTTCATGCACTTATTGATTTTATTTCACCAAAATAACCCTGAAATTTAAAAGCACTTCAAATGAGCTCTGAAAAGGACGAAAGTTGGCATGGTATCATCGTTTCACCCACATAACATATTATGAAAATTTGAGAGAGTTATGGCAAAAACTGGATGCACTTCGTGTACAAAATGGACAATCTCTTTCGAAGTATGAGGGTTTCGAACGAAAACTCACCTGTTACAAAGGCTTTTCTTATTAACTTATTTCAACTCCATAATTTTTGTGCCTTCAAAATGCAGCATTTAAATATACATCATCAATTTTCAACCCTTTCTGACCTCATTTGCTATTTTTCATGCACTTACTCATTTTATTTCAACAAAATAACCCTGAAATTGAAAAGCATTTCAAATGAACTTTGAAAGGTTGAAAGTTGGCATGGTATTATCATTTCACCCAAATAGCATGTTTTAAAAAGTTCAGAGGGTTACGACAAAAACCGGATGCACTTCGTGTACAAAATGGACAGTCTCTTTGGAGGTAGGAGGGTTCTAGACAAAAACTCGCCTGTTACAATGGCATTTCATTCTTTTCAACTTGTTTGAACTCCATAATTTTTGTTCTTTCAAAATGCCGCATTCAAAGCCACATCATCAATTTTCAACCCTTTCTAACCTCATTTGCTATTTTCCATGCACTGACTGATTTTATTTCAACGAAATAACCATGAAATTGAAAAACACTTCAAATGAACTCTGAAAAGGTTGAAAGTTGGCATGGTATCATCATTCCACACACATAGCATGTTATGAAAAGTGGAGAGGCTTACAGCAAAAACTAGACGCACTTCATGTAAAAAATGGACAATCTCTTTCGTAGTATGAGGGTTTCGGACGAAAACTCGCCTGTTTCAAAGGCATCTCATTCTTTTTAACTTATTTGGACTCCATCCAATTTGTGCCTTCAAAACGCAGCATTGAAAGCCACATCATCAATTTTCAACCCTTTCTGACCTCATTTGCTATTTTTCATGCACTTACCGATTTTATTTCAGCAAAATAACCCTGAAATTGAAAAGCACTTCAAATGAACTCTGAAAAGGTTGAAAGTTGGCATGGTATCTTCATTTCACCCACATAGCATGTTATAAAAAGTTGAGAAGGTTACGACAAAAACTGGATGCACTTCGTGTACAAAATGGCCAATCTCTTTGGAAGTATGAGGGTTTCGGACGAAAACTCGCCTGTTACAAAGGCATTTCATTATTTTTAACTTATTTGAACTCTATACTTTTTGTGCCTTCAAAATGCAGCATTTAAAGCCACATCATCAATTTTCAACCCTTTCTGACCTCATTTGCTATTTTTCATGCAATTACTCATTTTGTTTACGTAAAATAACGCTGAAATTGAAAGCACTTCAAATGAACTCGGAAAAGGTTGAAAGTTCGCATGGTATCATCATTTCACCCACATAGCATGTTATAAAAAGTTGAGAAGGTTACGGCAAAAACTAGATGCACTTCGTGTACAAAAGGGACAATCTCTTTCGAAGTATGATGGTTTCGGACGAAAACTCGCGTGTTACAAAGGCATTTCATTGTTTTTCACTTATTTGAACTCCATTGTTTTTTGTGCCTTCAAAATGCATCATTCAAAGCCACATCATCAATTTTCAAGCCTTTCTGACTTCATTTGCTATTTTTCATGCACATACTCATTTTATTTCAGCAAAATAAGCCTGAAACTGAAAAGCACTTCAAATATATTCTGAAAAGGTTGAAAGTAGGCTTGGTATCATCATTTCAACCACATAGCTTGTGCTAAAAAGTTGAGAGGGTTACGGCAAAAACATGACGCACTTTGTGTACAAAATGGACAATCTTTTTCGAAGTATGAGGGTTTGAGACGAAAACTCGCCTGTTACAAAGGCATCTCATTCTTTTTAACTTATTTGAACTCCATCCTATTTGTGCCTTCAAAACGCAGCATTGAAAGCCACATCATCAATTTTCAACCCTTTCTGACCTCATTTGCTATTTTTCATGCACTTACTGATTTTATTTCAGCAAAATAACCCTAAAATTGAAAAGCACTTCAAATGAACTCTGAAAAGGTTGAAAGTTGGCATGGTATCATCATTTCACGCACATCCCATGCCAACTTCCATGCCAACTTCCATCCCATTCAGAGTTCATTTCAAGTGCTTTTCAATTTTAGGGTTATTTTGTTGAAATAAAATCAGTAAGTGCATGAAATATAGCAAATAAGGTTAGAAAGGGTTGAAAATTGATGACGTGGCTTTCAATGCTGCATTTTGAAGGCACAAAAAGTATGGAGTTAAAATAACTTAAAAGGAATGAAATGCCTTTGTAACAGGCGAGTTTTCACCGAAACCCTAATACTTCGAAAGAGATTGTCCATTTTGTACACGAAGTGCATCCAGTTTTTGCCGTAACCGTCTAAACTTTTTATAACATGCTATGTGGGTGAAATGATGATACCATGCCAACTTTCATCCTTTTCAGAGTTCATTTGAAGTGCTTTTCAATTTTAGGGTTATTTTGCTGAAATAAAATCAGTAAGTGCATGAAAAATAGCAAATGGGGTCAGAAAGGATTGAAAATTGATGATGTGCCTTTGAATGCTGCATTTTGAAGGCACAAAATGTATGGAGTTAAAATAAGTTAAAAAGAATGAAATGCCTTTGTAAGAGGCGTGTTTTCGTTCGGAACCCTCATACTCCAAGGGAGATTGTCCATTTTGTACACAAAGTGCATCCAGTTTTTGCCGTAACCCTCTCAACTTTTTATAACATGCTATGTGGGTGAAATGATGATACCATGCCAACTTTCAACCTTTTCAGAGTTCGTTTAAAGTGCTTTTCAATTTCAAGGATATTTTTGTGAAATAAAATCAGTAAGTGCATGAAAAACAAGAAATGAGGTCAGAAAGGTTTAAAAATTGATGATGTCGCTTTGAATGCTGCATTTGAAGGCAAAAAAAGTACGGAGTTCAAATAAGTTAAAAAAATGAAATGCCTTTGTAACAGGCGAGTTTTTGTCGGAAACCCTCAAACTTCGAAACTGATTGTCCAATTTGTACACGAAGTGCATCCAGTTTTTGTCGTAACCCTCTCAACTTTTTATAACCTGTTATGTGGGTAAAATTATGATACCATGCCAACTTTCAACCTTTTCAGAGTTCATTTGAAGTGCTTTTCATTTTCAGGGTTATTTTCGTGAAATAAAACCAGTAAGTACATGAAAAATAGCAAATGAGGTCAGGAACGGTTGAAAATTGATGATATGGCTTTGAATGCTGCATTTTGAAGGCACAAAAAGTATGGAGTTCAAATAAGTTAAAAAGAATGAAATGCCTTTGTAATAGGCGAGTTTTCGTCCGAAACCCCGCTACTTCGAAAAAGATTGTGCATTTTGTACACGAAGTGAATCCAGTTTGTGCCATAACCCTCTCAACTTTTTAGCTAATGCTATGTGGGTGAAATGATTATACCATTCCAACTTTCATCCTTTTCAGAGTGTATTTTAAGTGCTTTTCAATTTCAGGGTTATTTTGCTAAAATGAAATCTGTAAGTGCATGCAAAATAGCAAATGAGGTCAGAAAGTGTCAAAATTGATGATGTGGCTTTGAATGCTGCATTTTGAAGGCACAAAAAGTATGGAGTTCAAATAAATTAAAAAGAATGAAATGCCTTTGTAACAGGCGAGTTTTCCTACGAAACCCTCATACTTCGGAAGAGATTGTCCATTTTGTACACAAAGTGCATCCAGTTTTTGCCGTAACCCTCTCAACTTTTTATAACATGCTATGTGGGTGAAATGATGATACCATGCCAACTTTCAACCTTTTCAGAGTTCGTTTAAAGTGCTTTTCAATTTCAAGGTTATTTTTGTGAAATAAAACCAGTAAGTACATGAAAAATAGCAAATGAGGTCATAAAGGGTTGAAAATTGATGATGTGGCTTTGAATGCTGCATTTTGAAGGCACAAAAAGTATGGAGTTCAAATAAGTTAAAAAAATGAAATGCCTTTGTAACAGGTGAGGTTTCGTCCGAAACCGTCATACTTCAAAGGAGATTGTCCATTTTGTACATGAAGTGCATCCAGTTTTTGCCGTAACCCTCTCAAAATTTTATAACATGCTCTATTGGTGAAATGATGATACCATGCCAACTTTCATCCTTTTTAGAGTTCATTTGAAGTGCTTTTCAATTTTAGGGTTATTTTGCTAAAATAAAATCAGTAAGTGCAGGAAAAATAGCAAATGGGGTCAGAAAGGATTGAAAATTGATGATGTGCCTTTGAATGCTGCATTTTGAAGGCACAAAAAGTATGGAGTTAAAATAAGTTAAAAAGAATTAAATGCCTTTGTAAGAGGCGTGTTTTCGTTCGAAACCCTCATACTTCGAAGGAGATTGTCCATTTTGTACACAAAGTGCATCCAGTTTTTGCCGTAACCCTCTCAACTTTTTATAACATGCCATGTGGGTGAAATGATGATACCATGCCAACTTTCAACCTTTTTAGAGTTTGTTTAAAGTGCTTTTCAATTTCAAGGTTATTTTTGTGAAATAAAACTAGTAAGTACATGAAAAATAGCAAATGAGGTCATAAAGGGTTGAAAATTGATGATGTGGCTTTGAATGCTGCATTTTGAAGGCACAAAAAGTATGGAGTTCAAATAAGTTAAAAAAATGAAATACCTTTGTAACAGGCGAGTTTTCGTCCGAAACCATCATACTTCAAAGGAGATTGTCCATTTTGTACATGAAGTGCATCCAGTTTTTGCCGTAACCCTCTCAAATTTTTATAACATGCTCTATTGGTGAAATGATGATACCATGCCAACTTTCATCCTTTTCAGAGTTCATTTGAAGTGCTTTTCAATTTTAGGGTTATTTTGCTGAAATAAAATTAGTAAGTGCATGAAAAATAGCAAATGGGGTCAGAAAGGATTGAAAATTCATGATGTGCCATTGAATGCTGCATTTTGAAGGCACAAGTATTATGGAGTTAAAATAAGTTAAAAAGAATGAAATGCCTTTGTAAGTGCATCAAATTTTTGTCGTAACCCTCTCAACTTTTTAGCACATGCTATGTGGGTGAAATGATGATACCAAGCCAACTTTCAATCTTTTCAGAGTATATTTTAGGTGCTTTTCAATTTCAGGGTTATTTTGCTAAAATAAAATCACTAAGTGCATGAAAAATAGCAAATGAGGTCAGAAAGGGTCAAAATTGATTACGTGGATTTGAATGCTGCATTTGAAAGGCACAAAAAGTATGGAGTTCAAATAATTTAAAAAGAATGAAATTCCTTTGTAACACGCGAGTTTTTGTGCGAAACCCTGATACTTCGAAAGAGATTGTCCACTTTGTACACGAAGTGCATCTAGTTTTTGCCGTAACCCTCTCAACTTTTTATAACATGCTATGTGGGTGAAATTATGATACCATGCCAACTTTGATCCTTTTCAGAATTCATTTGAAGTGTTTTTCAATTTTAGGGTTATTTTGCTGAAATAAAATCTGTAAGTGCATGAAAAATAGCAAATGGGGTCAGAAAGGGTCAAAAATTGATGATGTGTCTTTGAATGCTTCATTTTGAAGGCACAAAAAGTATGGAGTTCAAATAAGTTAATAAGAATGAAATTCCTGTGTAAGAGGCGAGTTTTCGTCCGAAACCCTAATACTTCGAAACAGATTGTCCATTTTGTAGACGAGGTGCATCCAATTTTTGTCGTAACGCTCTAAACTTTTTATAACATGCTATGTGGGTGAAATGATGATACCATGCCAACTTTCAACCTTTTCAGAGTTCATTTGAAGTGCTTTTCAATTTCAGGGTTATTTTGCTGAAATAAAATGAGTAAGTGCACGAAAAATAGCAAATGAGGTCAAAAAGGGTTGAAAATTGATGATGTGGCTTTCAATGCTGAATTTTGTGGCCAAAAGAATTATGGAGTTCAAATAAGTTAAAAATAATGAAATGCCTTTGTAACAGGCGAGTTTTCATCCGAAACCGTCATACTTCGAAACAGATAGTCCATTTTGTACACGAAGTGCATCCAGTTTTTGCCGTAACCCTCTCAAATTTTTATAACATGCTATGTGGGTGAAATGGTGATACCATGCCAACTTTCATCCTTTTCAGAGTTCATTTGAAGTGCTTTTCAATTTCAGGGTTATTTTGTTGAAATAAAATCAATAAGTGCATGGAAAATAGCAAATGAGGTCATAAAGGGTTGAAAATTGATGATGTGGCTTTAAATGCTGCATTTTGAAGGCACAAAAAGTATGGAGTTAAAATAAGTTAAAAAGAATGAAATGCCTTTGTAACAGGCGAGTTTTCATCCAAAACCCTAATACTTCGAAAGAGATTGTCCATTTTGTACACGAAGTGCATCCGATTTTTGCCATAACCCTCTAAACTTTTTATAACATGCTATGTGGGTGAAATGATGATACCATGTCAAATTTCAACCTTTTCAGAGTTCATTTGAAGTGCTTTTCAATTTCAGGGTTATTTTGTTGGAAAAAGTTCAGTAATTGCATGGAAAATAGCAAATGGGGTCAGAAAGGGTTGAAAATTGATGATGTGTCTTTGAATGCTTCATTTTGAAGGCACGAAAAGTATGGATTTCAAATAAGTTAAAAATAATGAAATTCCTTTGTAAGAGGCGAATTTTTGTCCGAAACCCTAATACTTCGAAATAGATTGTCCATTTTGTACACGAAGTGCATCCAATTTTTGTCATAACCCTCTAAACTTTTTATAACATGCTATGTGGGTGAAATGATGATACCATGCCAACTTTCAACCTTTTCAGAGTTCATTTGAAGTGCTTTTCAATTTCAAGGTTATTTTGCTGAAATAAAATGAGTAAGAGCATGAAAAATAGCAGATGAGGTCATAAAGGGTTGAAAGTTGATGATATTGCTTTGAATGCTGCATTTTGAAGACACAAAAAGTATGGAGTCCAAATAAGTTAAAAATAATGAAATGCCTTTGTAACAAGCGAGTTTTCGTCCGAAACCGTGATACTTCGAAAGAGATTGTCCATTTTGTACACAAAGTGCATCCAGTTTTTGCCGTAACCCTTTCAACTTTTTACAACATGCTATGTGGGTGAAATGATGATTCCATGCGAACTTTCAACATTTTCAGAGTATATTTGATGTGCTTTTCAATTTCAGGGTTATTTTGTTGAATTAAAATTAGTAAGTGCATGAAAAATAGGAAGTGAGGTCACAAAGGGTTCAGAATTGATGATGTGGCTTTCAATATTGCATTTTGAAGGCACAAAAAGAATGGAGTTCAAATAAGTTAAAAAGAATGAAATGCCTTTGTAACAAGCGAGTTTCGTGCGAAACCCTCATACTTCGAAAGGGATTGTCCATTTTTTACACGAAGTGCAACCAGTTTTGCCGTAACCCTCTCAACATTTTATAACATCCTATTTGGGTGAAATGATGATACCATGCCAAATTTCAACCTTTTCAGAGTTCATTTGAAGTGCTTTTCAATTTCAGGGTTATTTAGTTGAAATAAAATGAGTAAGTGCATGAAAAATAGCAAATGAGGTCAGAAAGGGTTGAAAATTGATGATGTGTCTTTGAATGCTCCATTTTCAAGGGACAAAAAGTATGGATTTCAAATAATTTAATAAGAATGAAATGCCTTCGTACCAGGCGAGTTTTCGTCCGAAACCCTCATACTTCAAAAGAGATTGTCCATTTTGTACACGAAGTGCATCAAGTTTTTGCCGTAACCCTGTCAATTTTTTATAACATGCTATGTGGGTGAAATGATGGTACCATGCCAACTTTGAACCTTTTCAGTGTTCATTTAAAGTGCTTTTCAATTTCAAAGATATTTTGGTGAAATAAAACCAGTAAGTACATGAAAAATAATGGAGTTGAAATAAGTTAAAAAGAATGCCATGCCTTTGTAATAGGCTAGTTTTCGTGCGAAACCCTCATACTTCGAAAGAGATTGTCCATTTTGTACACGAAGTGTGCCCAGTTTTTGCCGTAACTATCTCAAGTTTTTATAACATGCTATGTGGGTGAAATGATGATACCATGCCAACTTTCAACCGTTTCACAGTGTATTTGAAGTGCTTTTCAATTTCAGGGTTATTTTGCTAAAATTAAATTAGTAACTGCATGAGAAATAACAAATGAGTTCAGAAAGGGTTGAAAATTGATGATGTGGCTTAGAATGCTGCACTTTGAAGGCACCAAAAATATGGATTTCAAATAAGTTAAAAACAATGAAATGCCTTTGTAACAGGTGAGTTTTCGTCCGAAACCCTGACACTTCGCAAGAGATTGTCCATTTTGTACACGAAGTGCATCCAGTTTTTGTCGTAACCCTCTCAACTTTTTAGCACATGCTATGTGGGTGAAATGATCATTCCATGCCAACTTTCAAACTTTGCAAAGTTCATTTGAAGTACTTTTCAATTTCAGGGTTATTTTGCTGAAATAAAATCAGTAAGTGCATGAAAAATAGCAAATGAGGTCAGAAGGGGTTAAAAATTGATGATGTGGCTTTGAATGCTGCATTTTGAAGGCACAAAAAGTATGGAGTTCAAACAAGTTAACAAGAATGAAATGCGTTTGTAAGAGGCGAGTTTTCGTGCGAAACCCTCATAGTTCGAAAGAGATTTTCCATTTTGTACACGAAGTGCATCCAGTTTTTGCCGTAACCTTCTCAACTTTTTATAACATGCTATGTGGGTGAAATGATGATACCCTGCCAACTTTCAACCTTTTCAGAGTTCATTTGAAGTGCTTTTCAATTTCAGGGTTATTTTGCTGAAATAAAACCAGTAAGTAAGTGAAAAATAGCAAATGAGGTCAGAAAGGGTTGAAAATTGATGATGTGGCTTTGAATGCTGCATTTTAAAGGCACAAAAATTATGGAGTTCAAATAAGTTAACAAGAATGAAATGCCTTTGTAACAGCGAGTTTTCGTCCGAACCCTCATACTTCGAAAGAGATTGTCCATTCTGTACACGAAGTGCATCCAGTTTTTGCCGTAAACCTCTCAACTTTTATAACATGCTATGTGTGTGAAATGATGATACCATGCCAACTTTCCACCTTTCAGAGTTCATTTGAAGTGCTTTTCAATTTCAGGGTTATTTCGCTAAAATAAAATCAGTAAGTGCATGAACAATAGCAAATGAGGTCGGAAAGGGTTAAAAATTGATGATGTGGCTTTGAATGCTGAGTTGTGAAGGCACAAAAAGTACATAGTTCAAATAAGTTAAAAAGAATGAAATGCCTTTGTAACAGGCGAGTTTTCGTCCGAAACCCTCAAACTTCGAAAGAGATTCTCCATTTTGTACACGAAGTGCATCCTGTTTTTGACGTAACCCTCTCAAATTTTTAGCACAAGCTATGTGGGTGAAATGATGATACCATGCCAACTTTCAACCTTTTCAGAGTATATTTGAAGTAATTTTCAATTTCAGGGTTATTTTGCTGAAATAAAATCAGTAAGTGCATGAAAAATAACAAATGAGGTGAGAAAGGGTTGAAAATTGATGATGCTCCTTTGAATGCTGCATTTTGAAGGCACGAAAAGTATGGAGTTAAAATAAATTAAACATTATGAAATGCCTTTGTAACAGGCGAGTTTCGTCAGAAACCCTCATACCTCAAAAGAGATTGTCCATTTTGTACACGAAGTGCATCCAGTTTTTGCCGTAACCCTCTCAACTTTTTAGAACATGCTATGTGGGTGAAATGATGATACCATGCCCAGTTTCAACCTTTTCAGAGTTCTTTTGAAGTGCTTTTCAATTTCAAGGTTATTTTGCAGAAATGGAATCACTAAGTGTATGTAAAATAGCAAATGAGGTCAGAAAGGGTCAAAAGTTGATGATGTGGCTTTGAATGCTGCATTTTGAAGGCACAAAAAGTATGGAGTTCAAATAAGTTAAAAATAATGAAATGCCTTCGTAAGAGGCGTGTTTTCGTTCAAAACCATCATACTACGAAAGAGATTGTCCATTTTGTACACGAAGTGCGTCCAGTTTTTGCGGTAGACCTCTCAACTTTTTATAACATTATGTGGGTGAAATGATGATACCATGCCAACTTTCAACATTTTCAGAGTTCATTTGAAGTGCTTTTCAATTTCAGGGTTATTTTTTTGAAATAAAATGAGTAAGTGCATGAAAAATAGCAAATGAGGTCAAAAAGGGATGAAAATTGACGATGTGGCTTTGAATGCTGCATTTTGAAGGCACAAAAATTATGGAGTTCAAATAAGTTAAAAAGAATGAAATGCCTTTGTAACAGGCGAGTTTTCGTCCGGAACCCTCCTACATCGAAAGGATTGTCCATTTTGTACACGAAGTGCATCCAGTTTTTGCCGTAACCCTCTCATCTTTTTATAACATGCTATGTGCGTGTAATGATGATACCATGCCAACTTTTAACCTTTTCAGAGTTCATTTGAAGTGCTTTTCAATTTCAGGGTTATTTTGGTGAAATAAAATCACTAAGTGCATGAAAAATAACAAATGAGGTGAGAAAGGGTTGAAAATTGATGATGCGCCTTTGAATGCTGCATTTTGAAGGCACAAAAAGTATGGAGTTAAAATAAGTTAAACATTATGAAATGCCTTTGTGACAGGCGAGTTTTCGTTAGAAACCCTCATACCTCAAAAGAGATTGTCCATTTTGTACACGAAGTGCATCCAGTTTTTGCCGTCACCCTCTCAACTTTTGAGAACATGCTATGTGGGTGAAATGATGATACCAGACCAAGTTTCAACCTTTTCAGAGTTCATATGAAGTGCTTTTCAATTTCAAGGTTATTTTGCAGAAATGAAATCACTAAGTGTATGTAAAATAGCAAATGAGGTCAGAAAGGTTCAAAAGTTGATGATGTGGCTTTGAATGCTGCATTTTGGAGGCACAAAAAGTATGGAGTTCAAATAAGTTAAAAATAATGAAATGCCTTTGTAAGAGGCATGTTTTCGTTCAAAACCCTCATACTCCGAAAGAGATTGTCCATTTTGTACACGAAGTGCATCCAGTTTTTGCTGCAGACCTCTCAACTTTTTATAACATTATGTGGGTGAAATGATGATACCATGCCAACTTTCAACATTTCAGAGTTCATTTGAAGTGCTTTTCAATTTCAGGGTTATTTTGTTGAAATAAAATGAGTAAGTGCATGAAAAATAGGAAATGAGGTCAAAAAGGGTTGAAAATTGACGATGTGGCTTTGAATGCTGCATTTTGAAGGCACAAAAATTATGGAGCTCAAATAAGTTAAAAAGAATGAAATGCCTTTGTAACAAGCGAGTTTTCCTCCGGAAACCTCCAACATCGAAAGGATTGTCCATTTTGTACACGAAGTGCATCCAGTTTTTGCCGTAACCCTCTCAACTTTTTATAACATGCTATGTGGGTGTAATGATGCTACCATGCCAACTTTTAAACTTTTCAGAGTTCATTTGAAGTGCTTTTCAATTTCAGGGTTATTTTGCTGAAATAAAATCAGTAAGTGCATGAAAAATAACAAATGAGGTGAGAAAGGGTTGAAAATTGATGGTGCGCCTTTGAATGCTGCATTTTGAAGGCACGAAAAGTATGGAGTTAAAATAAGTTAAACATTATGAAATGCCTTTGTAAGTGGCGAGTTTTCGTCAAAAACCCTCATACCTCAAAAGAGATTGTCCATTTTGTACACGAAGTGCATCCAGTTTTTGCCGTAACCTCTCAACTTTTTCGAACATGCTATGTGGGTGAAATGATGATACCAGGCCAAGTTTCAACCTTTTCAGAGTTCATTTGAAGTGCTTTTCAATTTCAAGGTTATTTTGTAGAAATGGAATCACTAAGTGTATGTAAAATAGCAAATGAGGTCAGAAAGGGTCAAAAGTTGATGATGTAGCTTTGAATGCTACATTTTGAAGGCATAATAAGTATGGAGTTCAAATAAGTTAAAAATAATGAAATGCCTTTGTAAGAGTCGTGTTTTCGTTCAAAACCCTCATACTACGAAAGAGATTGTCCATTTTGTACACGAAGTGCGTCCAGTTTTTGCGGTAGACCTCTCAAATTTTTAAAACATTATGTGGGTGAAATGATGATACCATATCAACTTGCAACATTTTCAGAGTTCATTTGAAGTGCTTTTCAATTTCAGGGTTATTTTGTTGAAATAAAATGAGTAAGTGCATGAAAAATAGCAAATGAGGTCAAAAAGGGTTGAAAATTGACGATGTGGCTTTGAATGCTGCATTTTGAAGGCACACAAATTATGGAGTTCAAATAAGTTAAAAAGAATGAAATGCCTTTGTAAGAAGCGAGTTTTCCTCCGGAAACCTCCTACATCGAAAGGATTGTACATTTTGTACACGAAGTGCATCCAGTTTTTGCCGTAACCCTCTCAACTTTTTTATAAGATGCTATGTGGGTGTAATGATGCTACCATGCCAACTTTCAAACTTTTCAGAGTTCATTTGAAGTGCTTTTCAACTTCAGGGTTTTTTTCTGAAATAAAATCAGTAAGTGCATGAAAAATAACAAATGAGGTGAGAAAGGGTTGAAAATTGATGGTGCGCCTTTGAATGCTGCATTTTGAAGGCACGAAAAGTATGGAGTTAAAATAAGTTAAACATTATGAAATGCCTTTGTAACAGGTGACTTTTCGTCAAAAGCCCTCATACCTCAAAAGAGATTGTCCATTTTGTACACGAAGTACATCCAGTTTTTGCCGTAACCCTCTCAACTTTTTAGAACATGCTATGTGGGTGAAATGATGATACCAGGCCAAGTTTCAACCTTTTTCAGAGTTCATTTGAAGTGCTTTTCAATTTCAAGGTTATTGTGTAGAAATGGAATCACTAAGTGTATGTAAAATAGCAAATGAGGTCAGAAAGGGTCAAAAGTTGATGATGTGGCTTTGAATGCTGCATTTTGAAGGCACAAAAAGTATGGAGTTCAAATAAGTTAAAAATAATGAAATGCCTTTGTAAGAGGCGTGTTTTCGTTCAAAACCCTCATACTACGAAAGAGATTGTCCATTTTGTACACGAAGTGCGTCCAGTTTTTGCGGTAGACCTCTCAACTTTTTATAACATTATGTGGGTGAAATGATGATACCATGCCAACTTTCAACATTTTCAGAGTTCATTTGAGGTGCTTTTCAATTTCAGGGTTATTTTGTTGAAATAAAATGAGTAAGTGTATGAAAAATAGCAAATGAGCTCAAAAAGGGTTGAAAATTGACGATGTGGCTTTGAATGCTGCATTTTGAAGAAACAAAAATTATGGAGTTCAAAAAAGTTAAAAAGAATGAAATGCCTTTGTAACAGGCGAGTTTTCGTCCGGAACCCTCCTACATTGAAAGGATTGTCCATTTTGTACACGAAGTGCATCCAGTTTTTGCCGTAACCCTCTCAACTTTTTATAAGATGCTATGTGGGTGAAATGATGATACCATGCCAACTTTCAAACTTTTTAGAGTTCATTTGAAGTGCTTTTCAATTTCAGGGTTATTTTGCTGAAATAAAATCAGTAAGTGCATGAAAAATAACAAATGAGGTGAGAAAGGGTTGAAAATTGATGATGCGCCATTGAATGCTGCATTTTGAAGACACGAAAAGTATGGAGTTAAAATAAGTTAAACATTATGAAATGCCTTTGTAACAGGCGAGTTTTCGTTAGAAACCCTCATACCTCGAAAGAGATTGTCCATTTTGTACACAAAGTGCATCCAGTTTTTGCCGTAACCCTCTCAACTTTTTAGAACATGCTATGTGGGTGAAATGATGATACCAGGCCAAGTTTCAACCTTTTCAGAGTTCATTTGAAGTGCTTTTCAATTTCAAGGTTATTTTGCAGAAATGAAATCACTAAGTGTATGTAAAATAGCAAATGAGGTCAGAAAGGTTCAAAAGTTGATGATGCGGCTTTGAATGCTGCATTTTGAAGGCACAAAAATTATGGAGTTCAAATAAGTTAAAAATAATGAAATGCCTTTGTAAGAGGCGTGTTTTCGTTCAAAACCCTCATACTCCGAAAGAGATTGTCCATTTTGTACACGAAGTGCGTCCAGTTTTTGCTGCAGACCTCTCAACTTTTTATAACATTATGTGGGTGAAATGATGACACCATGCCAACTTTCAACATTTCAGAGTTCATTTGAAGTGCTTTTCAATTTCAGGGTTATTTTGTTGAAATAAAATGAGTAAGTGCATGAAAAATAGCAAATGAGGTCAAAAAGGGTTGAAAATTGACGATGTGGCTTTGAATGCTGCATTTTGAAGGCACAAAAATTATGGAGTTCAAATAAGTTAAAAAGAATGAAATGCCTTTGTAAGAAGCGAGTTTTCCTCCGGAAACCTCCTACATCGAAAGGATTGTACATTTTGTACACGAAGTGCATCCAGTTTTTGCCGTAACCCTCTCAACTTTTTATAAGATGCTATGTGGGTGTAATGATGCTGCCATGCCAACTTTCAAACTTTTCACAGTTCATTTGAAGTGCTTTTCAACTTCAGGGTTTTTTTTCTGAAATAAAATCAGTAAGCGCATGAAAAATAACAAATGAGGTGAGAAAGGGTTGAAAATTGATGGTGCGCCTTTGAATGCTGCATTTTGAAGGCACGAAAAGTATGGAGTTAAAATAAGTTAAACATTATGAAATGCCTTTGTAACAGGTGACTTTTCGTCAAAAGCCCTCATACCTCAAAAGAGATTGTCCATTTTGTACACGAAGTACATCCAGTTTTTGCCGTAACCCTCTCAACTTTTTAGAACATGCTATGTGGGTGAAATGATGATACCAGGCCAAGTTTCAACCTTTTTCAGAGTTCATTTGAAGTGCTTTTCAATTTCAAGGTTATTGTGTAGAAATGGAATCACTAAGTGTATGTAAAATAGCAAATGAGGTCAGAAAGGGTCAAAAGTTGATGATGTGGCTTTGAATGCTGCATTTTGAAGGCACAAAAAGTATGGAGTTCAAATAAGTTAAAAATAATGAAATGCCTTTGTAAGAGGCG
Source organism: Hordeum marinum (assembly GCA_022496015.1). Classification (NCBI taxonomy): domain Eukaryota; kingdom Viridiplantae; phylum Streptophyta; class Magnoliopsida; order Poales; family Poaceae; genus Hordeum; species Hordeum marinum. Next base: position 326,361,515 of record CM039677.1, read on the forward strand.
TGTTTTCGTTCAAAACCCTCATACTACGAAAGAGATTGTCCATTTTGTACACGAAGTGCGTCCAGTTTTTGCGGTAGACCTCTCAACTTTTTATAACATTATGTGGGTGAAATGATGATACCATGCCAACTTTCAACATTTTCAGAGTTCATTTGAGGTGCTTTTCAATTTCAGGGTTATTTTGTTGAAATAAAATGAGTAAGTGCATGAAAAATAGCAAATGAGCTCAAAAAGGGTTGAAAATTGACGATGTGGCTTTGAATGCTACATTTTGAAGAAACAAAAATTATGGAGTTCAAAAAAGTTAAAAAGAATGAAATGCCTTTGTAACAGGCGAGTTTTCGTCCCGAACCCTCCTACATTGAAAGGATTGTCCATTTTGTACACGAAGTGCATCCAGTTTTTGCCGTAACCCTCTCAACTTTTTATAAGATGCTATGTGGGTGAAATGATGATACCATGCCAACTTTCAAACTTTTTAGAGTTCATTTGAAGTGCTTTTTAATTTCAGGGTTATTTTGCTGAAATAAAATCAGTAAGTGCATGAAAAATAACAAATGAGGTGAGAAAGGGTTGAAAATTGATGATGCGCCATTGAATGCTGCATTTTGAAGACACGAAAAGTATGGAGTTAAAATAAGTTAAACATTATGAAATGCCTTTGTAACAGGCGAGTTTTCGTCAGAAACCCTCATACCTCAAAAGAGATTGTCCATTTTGTACACGAAGTGCATCCAGTTTTTGCCGTAACCCTCTCAACTTTTTAGAACATGCTATGTGGGTGAAATGATGATACCAGGCCAAGTTTCAACCTTTTCAGAGTTCATTTGACGTGCTTTTCAATTTCAAGGTTATTTTGCAGAAATGAAATCACTAAGTGTATGTAAAATAGCAAATGAGGTCAGAAAGGTTCAAAAGTTGATGATGCGGCTTTGAATGCTGCATTTTGAAGGCACAAAAATTATGGAGTTCAAATAAGTTAAAAATAATGAAATGCCTTTGTAAGAGGCGTGTTTTCGTTCAAAACCCTCATACTCCGAAAGAGATTGTCCATTTTGTACACGAAGTGCGTCCAGTTTTTGCTGCAGACCTCTCAACTTTTTATAACATTATGTGGGTGAAATGATGACACCATGCCAACTTTCAACATTTCAGAGTTCATTTGAAGTGCTTTTCAATTTCAGGGTTATTTTGTTGAACTAAAATGAGTAAGTGCATGAAAAATAGCAAATGAGGTCAAAAAGGGTTGAAAATTGACGATGTGGCTTTGAATGCTGCATTTTGAAGGCACAAAAATTATGGAGTTCAAATAAGTTAAGAAGAATGAAATGCCTTTGTAACAGGCGAGTTTTCGTCCGGAACCCTCCTACATCGAAAAGATTGTCGATTTTGTACACGAAGTGCATCCAGTTTTTGCCGTAACCCTCTCAACTTTTTATAAGATGCTACGTGGGTGAAATGATGATACCATGCCAACTTTCAAACTTTTCAGAGTTCATTTGAAGTGCTTTTTAATTTCAGGGTTATTTTGCTGAAATAAAATCAGTAAGTGCATGAAAAATAACAAATGAGGTGAGAAAGGGTTGAAAATTGATGATGCGCCATTGAATGCTGCATTTTGAAGACACGAAATGTATGGAGTTAAAATAAGTTAAACATTATGAAATGCCTTTGTAACAGGCGAGTTTTCGTCAGAAACCCTCATACCTCAAAAGAGATTGTCCATTTTGTACACGAAATGCATCCAGTTTTTGCCGTAACCCTCTCAACTTTTTAGAACATGCTATGTGGGTGAAATGATGATACCAGGCCAAGTTTCAACCTTTTCAGAGTTTATTTGAAGTGCTTTTCAATTTCAAGGTTATTTTGCAGAAATGAAATCACTAAGTGTATGTAAAATAGCAAATGAGGTCAGAAAGGTTCAAAAGTTGATGATGCGGCTTTGAATGCTGCATTTTGAAGGCACAAAAATTATGGACTTCAAATAAGTTAAAAATAATGAAATGCCTTTGTAAGAGGCGTGTTTTCGTTCAAAACCCTCATACTCCGAAAGAGATTGTCCATTTTGTACACGAAATGCGTCCAGTTTTTGCGGCAGACCTCTCAACTTTTTATAACATTCTGTGGGTGAAATGATGACACCATGCCAACTTTCAACATTTCAGAGTTCATTTGAAGTGCTTTTCAATTTCAGGGTTATTTTGTTGAAATAAAATGAGTAAGTGCATGAAAAATAGCAAATGAGATCAAAAAGGGTTGAAAATTGACGATGTGGCTTTGAATGCTGCATTTTGAAGGCACAAAAATTATGGAGTTCAAATAAGTTAAAAAGAATGAAATGCCTTTGTAACAGGCGAGTTTTCGTCCGGAACCCTCCTACATCGAAAAGATTGTCGATTTTGTACACGAAGTGCATCCAGTTTTTGCCGTAACCCTCTCAACTTTTTATAAGATGCTATGTGGGTGAAATGATGATACCATGCCAACTTTCAAACTTTTCAGAGTTCATTTGAAGTGCTTTTTAATTTCAGGGTTATTTTGCTGAAATAAAATCAGTAAGTGCATGAAAAATAACAAATGAGGAGAGAAAGGGTTGAAAATTGATGATGCGCCATTGAATGCTGCATTTTGAAGACACGAAATGTATGGAGTTAAAATAAGTTAAACATTATGAAATGCCTTTGTAACAGGCGAGTTTTCGTCAGAAACCCTCATACCTCAAAAGAGATTGTCCATTTTGTACACGAAATGCATCCAGTTTTTGCCGTAACCCTCTCAACTTTTTAGAACATGCTATGTGGGTGAAATGATGATACCAGGCCAAGTTTCAACCTTTTCAGAGTTTATTTGAAGTGCTTTTCAATTTCAAGGTTATTTTGCAGAAATGAAATCACTAAGTGTATGTAAAATAGCAAATGAGGTCAGAAAGGTTCAAAAGTTGATGATGCGGCTTTGAATGCTGCATTTTGAAGGCACAAAAATTATGGAGTTCAAATAAGTTAAAAATAATGAAATGCCTTTGTAAGAGGCGTGTTTTCGTTCAAAACCCTCATACTCCGAAAGAGATTGTCCATTTTGTACACGAAGTGCGTCCAGTTTTTGCGGCAGACCTCTCAACTTTTTATAACATTATGTGGGTGAAATGATGACACCATGCCAACTTTCAACATTTCAGAGTTCATTTGAAGTGCTTTTCAATTTCAGGGTTATTTTGTTGAAATAAAATGAGTAAGTGCATGAAAAATAGCAAATGAGGTCAAAAAGGGTTGAAAATTGACGATGTGGCTTTGAATGCTGCATTTTGAAGGCACAAAAATTATTGAGTTCAAATAAGTTAAAAAGAATGAAATGCCTTTGTAACAGGCGAGTTTTCGTCCGGAACACTCCTACATCGAAAAGATTGTCGATTTTGTACACGAAGTGCATCCAGTTTTTGCCGTAACCCTCTCAACTTTTTATAAGATGCTATGTGGGTGAAATGATGATACCATGCCAACTTTCAAACTTTTCAGAGTTCATTTGAAGTGCTTTTTAATTTCAGGGTTGTTTTGCTGAAATAAAATCAGTAAGTGCATGAAAAATAACAAATGAGGTGAGAAAGGGTTGAAAATTGATGATGCGCCATTGAATGCTGCATTTTGAAGACACGAAATGTATGGAGTTAAAATAAGTTAAACATTATGAAATGCCTTTGTAACAGGCGAGTTTTCGTCAGAAACCCTCATACCTCAAAAGAGATTGTCCATTTTGTACACGAAATGCATCCAGTTTTTGCCGTAACCCTCTCAACTTTTTAGAACATGCTATGTGGGTGAAATGATGATACCAGGCCAAGTTTCAACCTTTTCAGAGTTCATATGAAGTGCTTTTCAATTTCAAGGTTATTTTGCAGAAATGAAATCACTAAGTGTATGTAAAATAGCAAATGAGGTCAAAAAGGTTCAAAAGTTGATGATGCGGCTTTGAATGCTGCATTTTGACGGCACAAAAAGTATGGAGTTCAAATAAGTTAAAAATAATGAAATGCCTTTGTAAGAGGCGTGATTTCGTTCAAAACCCTCATACTCCGAAAGAGATTGTCCATTTTGTACACGAAGTGCGTCCAGTTTTTGCTGCAGACCTCTCAACTTTTTGTAACATTATGTGGGTGAAATGATGACACCATGCCAACTTTCAACATTTCAGAGTTCATTTGAAGTGCTTTTCAATTTCAGGGTTATATTGTTGAAATAAAATGAGTAAGTGCATGAAAAATAGCAAATGAGGTCAAAAAGGATTGAAAATTGACGATGTGGCTTTGAATGCTGCATTTTGAAGGCACAAAAATTATGGAGTTCAAAAAAGTTAAAAAGAATGAAATGCCTTTGTAACAGGCGAGTTTTCGTCCGGAACCCTCCTACATCGAAAGGATTGTCCATTTTGTACACGAAGTGCATCCAGTTTTTGCCGTAACCCTCTCAACTTTTTATAAGATGCTATGTGGGTGAAGTGATGATACCATGCCAACTTTCAAACTTTTCAGAGTTCATTTGAAGTGCTTTTTAATTTCAGGGTTATTTTGCTGAAATAAAATCAGTAAGTGCATGAAAAATAACAAATGAGGTGAGAAAGGGTTGAAAATTGATGATGCGCCTTTGAATGCTGCATTTTGAAGGCACGAAATATGGAGTTAGAATAAGTTAAACATTATGAAATGCCTTTGTAACAAGCGAGTTTTCGTCAGAAACCCTCATACCTCAAAAGAGATTGTCCATTTTGTACACGAAGTGCATCCAGTTTTTGCCGTAACCCTCTTAACTTTTTAGAAAATGCTATGTGGGTGAAATGATGATACCAGGCCAAGTTTCAACCTTTTCAGAGTTCATTTGAAGTGCTTTTCAATTTCAAGGTTATTTTGCAGAAATGAAATCACTAAGTGTATGTAAAATAGCAAATGAGGTCAGAAAGGTTCAAAAGTTGATGATGTGGCTTTGAATGCTGCATTTTGAAGGCACAAAAAGTATGGAGTTCAAATAAGTTAAAAATAATGAAATGCCTTTGTAAGAGGCGTGTTTTCGTTCAAAACCCTCTTACTCCGAAAGAGATTGTCCATTTTGTACACGAAGTGCATCCAGTTTTTGCTGCAGACCTCTCAACTTTTTATAACATTATGTGGGTGAAATGATGACACCATGCCAACTTTCAACATTTCGGAGTTCATTTGAAGTGCTTTTCAATTTCAGGGTTATTTTGTTGAAATGAAATGAGTAAGTGCATGAAAAATAGCAAATGAGGTCAAAAAGGGTATAAAATTGACGATGTGGCTTTGAATGCTGCATTTTGAAGGCACAAAAATTATGGAGTTCAAAAAAGTTAAAAAGAATGAAATGCCTTTGTAACAGGCGAGTTTTCGTCCGGAACCCTCCTACATCGAAAGGATTGTCCATTTTGTACACGAAGTGCATCCAGTTTTTGCCGTAACCCTCTCAACTTTTTAGAACATGCTATGTGGGTGAAATGATGATACCAGGCCAAGTTTCAACCTTTTCAGAGTTCATTTGAAGTGCTTTTCAATTTCAAGGTTATTTTGCAGAAATGAAATCACTAAGTGTATGTAAAATAGCAAATGAGGTCAGAAAGGTTCAAAAGTTGATGATGTGGCTTTGAATGCTGCATTTTGAAGGCACAAAAAGTATGGAGTTCAAATAAGTTAAAAATAATGAAATGCCTTTGTAAGAGGCGTGTTTTCGTTCAAAACCCTCATACTCCGAAAGAGATTGTCCATTTTGTACACGAAGTGCATCCAGTTTTTGCTGCAGACCTCTCAACTTTTTATAACATTATGTGGGTGAAATGATGACACCATGCCAACTTTCAACATTTTCAGAGTTCATTTGAAGTGCTTTTCAATTTCAGGGTTATTTTGTTGAAGTAAAATGAGTAAGTGCATGAAAAATAGCAAATGAGGTCAAAAAGGGTTGAAAATTGACGATGTGGCTTTGAATGCTGCATTTTGAAGGCACAAAAATTATGGAGTTCAAAAAAGTTAAAAAGAATGAAATGCCTTTGTAACAGGCGAGTTTTCGTCCGGAACCCTCCTACATCGAAAGGATTGTCCAGTTTGCACACGAAGTGCATCCAGTTTTTGCCGTAACCCTCTCAACTTTTTAGAACATGCTATGTGGGTGAAATGATGATACCAGGCCAAGTTTCAACCTTTTCAGAGTTCATTTGAAGTGCTTTTCAATTTCAAGGTTATTTTGTAGAAATGAAATCACTAAGTGTATGTAAAATAGCAAATGAGGTCAGAAAGGGTCAAAAGTTGATGATGTGGCTCTGAATGCTGCATTTTGAAGGCACAAAAAGTATGGAGTTCAAATAGGTTAAAAAATAATGAAATGCCTTTGTAAGAGGCGTGTTTTCGTTCAAAACCCTCATACTCCAAAAGAGATTGTCCATTTTGTACACGAAGTGCGTCCAGTTTTTGCGGTAGACCTCTCAACTTTTGAGAACATGCTATCTGGGTGAAATGATGATACCAGGCCAAGTTTCAACCTTTTCAGAGTTCATTTGAAGTGCTTTTCAATTTCAAGGTTATTTTCCAGAAATTAAATCACTAAGTGTATGTAAAATAGCAAATGAGGTCAGAAAGGTTCAAAAGTTGATGATGTGACTTTGAATGCTGCATTTTGAAGGCACAAAAAGTATGGAGTTCAAATAAGTTAAAAATAATGAAATGCCTTTGTAAGAGGCGTGTTTTCGTTCAAAGCCATCTTACTCCGAAAGAGATTGTCCATTTTGTACACGAAGTGCATCCAGGTTTCGCTGTAGACCTCTCAACTTTATAACATTATGTGGGTGACATGATGATACCGTGCCAACTTTCAACATTTTCAGAGTTCATTCGAAGTGCTTTTCAATTTCAGGGTTATTTCGTTGAAATAAAATGAGTAAGTGCGTGAAAAATAGCAACTGAGGTCAAAAAGGGTTGAAAATTTATGATGTGGCTTTGAATGCTGCATTTTGAAGGCACAAAAATTATAGAGTTCAAATAAGTTAAAAAGAATGAAATGCCTTTGTAACAAGCGAGTTTTCGTCCGGAACCCTCCTACGTTGAAAGGATTGTCCATTTTGTACACGAAGTGCATCCAGTTTTTGCCGTAACCCTCTCAACTTTTTATAGCATGCTATGTGGGTGAAATGATGATACCATGCCAACTTTCAACCTTTGCAGAGTTCATTTGAAGTGCTTTTCAATTTCAGGGTTATTTTGCTGAAATAAAATTAGTAAGTGCATGAAAAATAACAAATGAGGTGAGAAAGGGTTGAAAATTGATGATGCGCCTTTGAATGCTTCATTTTGAAGGCACAAAAAGTATGGAGTTAAAATAAGTTAAACATTATGAAATGCCTTTGTAATAGGCGAGTTTCGTCAGAAACCCTCATACCTCAAAAGAGATTGTCCATTTTGTAGATGAAGTGCATCCAGTTTTTGCCGTAACCCTCTCAACTTTTTAGAACATGCTATGTGGGTGAAATGATAATACCAGGCCAAGTTTCAACCTTTTCAGAGTTCATTTGAAGTGCTTTTCAATTTCAAGGTTATTTTGTAGAAATGAAATCACTAAGTGTATGTAAAATAGCAAATGAGGTCAGAAAGGGTCAAAAGTTGATGATGTGGCTTTGAATGCTGCATTTTGAAGGCACAAAAAGTATGGAGTTCAAATAAGTTAAAAATAATGAAATGCCATTGTAAGAGGCGTGTTTTCGTTCAAAACCCTCATACTCCGAAAGAGATTGTCCATTTTGTACATGAAGTGCGTCCAGTTTTTGCGGTAGACCTCTCAACTTTTTATAACATTATGTGGGTGAAATGATGATACCATGCCAACTTTCAACATTTTCAGAGTTCATTTGAAGTGCTTTTCAATTTCAGGGTTATTTTGCTGAAATAAAATGAGTAAGTGCATGAAAAATAGCAAATGAGGTCAAAAAGGGTTGAAAATTGACGATGTGGCTTTGAATGCTGCATTTTGAAGGCACAGATATTATGGAGTTCAAATAAGTTAAAAAGAATGAAATGCCTTTGTAACAGGCGAGTTTTCGTCCAGAACCCCCCTACATCGAAAGGATTGTCCATTTTTTACACGAAGTGCATCCAGTTTTTGCCGTAACCCTCTCAACTTTTTATAACATGCTATGTGGGTGAAATGATGATACCATGCCAACTTTCGAACTTTTCGGAGTTCATTTGAAGTGCTTTTCATTTTCAGGGTTATTTTGCTGAAATAAAATCAGTAAGTGCATGAAAAATAACAAATGAGGTGAGAAAGGGTTGAAAATTGATGATGCGCCTTTGAATGCTGCATTTTGAAGGCACAAAAAGTATGGCGTTCAAATAAGTTAAACATTATGAAATGCCTTTGTAACAGGCGAGTTTCGTCAGAAACCCTCATGCCTCAAAAGAGATTGTCCATTTTGTACACGAAGCGCATCCAGTTTTTGCCGTAACCCTCTCAACTTTTTAGAACATACTATGTGGGTGAAATGATGATACCAGGCCAAGTTTCAACCTTTTCAGAGTTCATTTGAAGTGCTTTTCAATTTCAAGGTTATTTTGTAGAAATGAAATCACCAAGTGTATGTAAAATAGCAAATGAGGTCAAAAAGGGTTGAAAATTGACGATGTGGCTTTGAATGCTACAGTTTGAAGGCACGAAAATTATGGAGTTCAAATAAGTTAAAAAGAATGAAATGCCTTTGTAACAGGCGAGTTTTCGTCCGGAACCCTCCTACATCACAAGGATCATCCATTTTGTACACGAAATGCATCCAGTTTTTGCCGTAACCCTCTCAACTTTTTATAACATGCTATGTGGGTGAAATGATGATACCATGCCAACTTTCAACCCTTTCAGAGTTCATTTGAAGTGCTTTTCAATTTCAGGGTTATTTTGCTGAAATAAAATCACTAAGTGCATGAAAAATAACAAATGAGGTGAGAAAGCGTTGAAAATTGATGATGCGCCTTTGAATGCTGCATTTTGAAGGCACAAAAAGTATGGAGTTAAAATAAGTTAAACATTACGAAATGCCTTTGTAACAGGCGAGTTTTCGTGAGAAACCCTCATACCTCAAAAGAGATTGTCCATTTTGTACACGAAGTGCATCCAGTTTTTGCCGTAACCCTCTCAACTTTTGCGAACATGCTATGTGGGTGAAATGATACCAGGCCAAGTTTCAACCTTTTCAGAGTTCATTTGAAGTGCTTTTCAATTTCAAGGTTATTTTGTAGAAATGAAATCACTAAGTGTATGTAAAATAGCAAATGAGGTCAGAAAGGTTCAAAAGTTGATGATGTGACTTTGAATGCTGCATTTTGAAGGCACAAAAAGTATGGAGTTCAAATAAGTTAAAAATAATGAAATGCCTTTGTAAGAGGCGTGTTTTCATTTAAAACCCTCTTACTCCGAAAGAGATTGTCCATTTTGTACACGAAGTGCATCCAGGTTTCGCTGTAGACCTCTCAACTTTTTATAACATTATGTGGGTGACATGATGATACCATGCCAACTTTCAACATTTTCAGAGTTCATTTGAAGTGCTTTTCAATTTCAGGGTTATTTAGTTGAAATAAAATCAGTAAGTGCATGAAAAATAGCATATGAGGTCAAAAAGGGTTGAAAATTGACGACGTGGCTTTGAATGCTGCATTTTGAAGGCACAAAAATTATGGAGTTCAAATAAGTTAAAAAGAATGAAATGCCTTTGTAACAAGATAGTTTTCGTCCGGAACCCTCCTAAATCGAAAGGATTGTCCATTTTGTACACGAAGTGCATCCAGTTTTTGACGTAACCCTCTCAACTTTTTATAACATGCTATGTGGGTGAAATGATGATACCATGCCAACTTTCAACCTTTTGAGACTTCATTTGAAGTGCTTTTCGATTTCAGGGTTATTTTGCTGAAATAAAATCAGTAAGTGGATGAAAAATAACAAATGAGGTGACAAAGGGTTGAAAATTGATGATGCGCCTTTGAATGCTGCATTTTGAAGGCACAAAAAGTATGGAGTTAAAATAAGTTAAACATTATGAAATGCCTTTGTAAGAGGCGAGTTTCGTCAGAAACCCTCATACCTCAAAAGAGATTGTCCAATTTGTACACGAAGTGCATCCAGTTTTTGCCGTAACCCTCTCAACTTTTTAGAAGATGCTATGTGGGTGAAATGATGATACCAGGCCAAGTTTCAACCTTTTCAGAGTTCATTTGAAGTGCTTTTCAATTTCAAGGTTATTTTGTAGAAATGAAATCACTAAGTGTATGTAAAATAGCAAATGAGGTCAGAAATGGTCAAAAGTTGATGATGTGGCTTTGAATGCTGCATTTTGAAGGCACAAAAAGTATGGAGTTCAAATAAGTTAAAAATAATGAAATGCCATTGTAAGAGGCGTGTTTTCGTTCAAAACCCTCATACTCTGTAAGAGATTGTCCATTTTGTACACGAAGTGCGTCCAGTTTTTGCGGTAGACCTCTCAACTTTTTATAACATTATGTGGGTGAAATGATGATACCATGCCAAATTTCAACATTTTCAGAGTTCATTTGAAGTGCTTTTCCATTTCAGGGTTATTTTGTTGAAGTAAAATGAGTAAGTGCATGAAAAATAGCAAATGAGGTCAAAAAGGGTTGAAAATTGACGATGTGGCTTTGAATGCTGCATTTTGAAGGCACAAATATTATGGAGTTCAAATAAGTTAAAAAGAATGAAATGCCTTTATAACACGCGAGTTTTCGTCCGGAACCCTCCTACATCGAAATGATTTTCCATTTTTTACATGAAGTGTATCCAGTTTTTGCCGTAACACTCTCAACTTTTTATAACATGCTATGTGGGTGAAATGATGATTCCATGCCAACTTTCAAACTTTTCAGAGTTCATTTGAAGTGCTTTTCAATTTCAGGGTTATTTTGCTGAAATAAAATCAGTAAGTGCATGAAAAATAACAAATGAGGTGAGAAAGGGATGAAACTTGATGATGCGCCTTTGAATGCTGCATTTTGAAGGCACAAAAAGTATGGAGTTAAAATAAGTTAAACATTATGAAATGCCTTTGTAACAGGCGAGTTTTCGTGAGAAACCCTCATACCTCAAAAGAGATTGTCCATTTTGTACACGAAGTGCATCGAGTTTTTGCCGTAACCCTCTCAACTTTTGAGAACATGCTATGTGGGTGAAATGATGATACCAGGCCAAGTTTCAACCTTTTCAGAGTTCATTTGAAGTGCTTTTCAATTTCAAGGTTATTTTGTAGAAATGAAATCACTAAGTGTACGTAAAATAGCAAATGAGGTGAGGAAGGTTCAAAAGTTGATGATGTGACTTTGAATGCTGCATTTTGAAGGCACAAAAAGTATGGAGTTCAAATAAGTTAAAAATAATGAAATGCCTTTGTAAGAGGCGTGTTTTCATTTAAAACCCTCTTACTCCGAAAGAGATTGTCCATTTTGTACACGAAGTGCCTCCAGGTTTCGCTGTAGACCTCTCAACTTTTTATAACATTATGTGCGTGACATGATGATACCATGCCAACTTTCAACATTTTCAGAGTTCATTTGAAGTGCTTTTCAATTTCAGGGTTATTTCGTTGAAATAAAATGAGTAAGTGCATGAAAAATAGCAAATGAGGTCAACCAACTCAACTTTTTATAACATGCTATGTGGGTGAAATGATGATACCATGCGAACTTTCAACCTTTTCACAGTTCATTTGAAGTGCTTTTCAATTTCAGGGTTATTTTGCAGAAATGAAATCAGTAAGTGTATGAAAAATAGCAAATGAGGTCAGAAAGGGTCAAAAGTTGATGATGTGGCTTTGAATGCTCCATTTTGAAGGCACAAAAAGTATGGAGTTCAAATAAGTTAAAAATAATGAAATGCCTTTGCAAGATGCGTGTTTTCGTTCGGAACCCTCATACTCGGAAAAAGATTGTCCAATTTGTACACGAAGTGCATCCTGTTTCTGCCGTAACCCTCTCAACTTTTTATAACATGCTATGTGGGTGAAGTGATGGTACCATGCCAACTTTCATCCTTTTAAGAGTTCATTTGAAGTGCTTTTCAATTTTAGGGATATTTTGTTGAAATAAAACCACTAAGTACATGAAAAATAGCAAATGAGGTCAGAAAGGGTTGAAAACAGATGATGTGGCTTTGAATGCTGCATTTTGAAGGCACAAGTATTATGGAGTTCAAATAAGTTAAAAAGAATGAAATGCCTTTGTAAGAGGTGAGTTTTCGTCCGAAACCCTCATACTCCGAAAGAGATTGTCCAATTTGTACACGAAGGGCATCCAGTTTTTGCCGTAACCCTCTCAACTTTTTATAACATGCTGTGTGGGTGAAATGATGACACCATGCCAACTTTCAACCTTTTCAGAGTTCATTTGAAGTGCTTTTCAATTTCAGGGTTATTTTGCTGAACTAAAATCACTAAGTGCATGAAAAATAACAAATGAGGTGAGAAAGGGTTTAAAATTGATGATGCGCCTTTGAAGGCACAAAAAGTCTGGAGTTCAAATAAGTGAAAAATAATGAAGTGCCTTTGTAAGAGGCGTGGTTTCGTTCGAAACCCTCATACTCCGATAGAGATTGTCCAATTTGTACACGAAGTGCATCCAGTTTTTGTCGTAACCCTTTCAACTTTTTATAACATGCTATGTGGGTGAAGTGATGGTACCATGCCAACTTTCATCCTTTTAAGATTTCATTTGAAGTGCTTTTCAATTTCAGGGATATTTTGCTGAAATAAAATCAGTAAGTGCATGAAAAATAGCAAATGAGGTCAGAAAGGGTTTGAAATTGATGATGTGGATTTGAATGCTGCATTTTGATGGCACAAAAAGTATGGATTTCAAATAAGTTAATAAGAACGAAATGCCTTTGTAATAGGCGAGTTTACATCCGAAACCTTGATACTTCAAAAGAGATTGTCCATTTTGTACACGAAGTGCATCCAGTTTTTGCCGTAACCCTCTCAATTTTTTATAACTTGCCATGTGGGTGAAATGATGATACCATGCGAACTTTCAGCCTTTTCAAAGTTCATTTAAAGTGCTTTTCAATTTCAAGGTTATTTTGGTGAAATAAAACCACTAAGTACAGGAAAAATAGCAAATGAGGTCAGAAAGGGTTGAAAACAGATGATTTGGCTTTGAATGCTGCATTTTGAAGGCACAAGTATTATGGAGTTCAAATAAGTTAAAAAGAATGAAATGCCTTTGTAACAGGCGAGTTTTCGTCCGGAACCCTCCTACTTCGAAAGAGATTGTCCATTTTGTACACGAAGTGCATCCAATTTTTGCCATAACCCTCTCAACTTTTTATAACATGCTATGTGGGTGAAATAATGATACCATGCCAACTTTCAACATTTTCAGAGTTCATTTGAAGTGCTTTTCAATTTCAGGGTTATTTTGTTGAAATAAAATGAGTAAGTGCATGAAAAATAGCAAATGAGGTCAAAAAGGATTGAAAATTGACGATGTGGCTTTGAATGCTGCATTTTGAAGGCACAAAAATTATGGAGTACAAATAAGTTAAAAATAACGAAATGCCTTTGTAACACGCGAGTTTTAGTTCGGAACCCTCCTACATCCAAAGGATTGTCCATTTTGTACACGAAGTGCATCCAGATTTTCCGTAACCCTCTCAACTTTCTATAACATGCTATGTGGGTGAAATGATGATACCATGCCAACTTTCAACCTTTTCAGATTTCATGTGAAGTGCTTTTCATTTTCTGGGTTATTTTGCTGAAATAAATCAGTAAGTGCATGAAAAATAACAAATGAGGTCAGAAAGGTTTGAAAATTGATGATGCGCCTTTGAATGCTGCATTTTGAAGGCATAAAAAGTATGGAGTTAAAACAATTTAAAACTTATGAAATGCCTTTGTAAGAGGCGTGTTTTCGTTCAAAACCCTCATACTCCGAAAGAGATTGTCCATTTTGTACACGAAGTGCGTCCAGTTTTTGCGGTAGACCTCTCAAATTTTTATAACATTATGCGGGTGAAATGATGATACCATGCCAACTTTCAACATTTTCAGAGTTCATTTCAAGTGCTTTTCAATTTCAGGGTTATTTTGTTGAAATAAAATAAGTAAGTGCATGAAAAATAGCAAATGAGGTCAAAAAGGGTTGAAAATTGACGATGTGGCTTTGAATGCTGCATTTTGAAGGCACAAATATTATGGAGTTAAAATAAGTTAAAAAGAATGAAATGCCTTTGTAGCAGGCGAGTTTTCGTCCGGAACCCTCCTACATCGAAAGGATTTTCCATTTTTTACACGAAGTGCATCCAGTTTTTGCCGTAACCCTCTCAACTTTTTATAACATGCTATGTGGGTGAAATGATGATACCATGCCAACATTCAAAATTTTTAGAGTTCATTTGAAGTGCTTTTCAATTTCAGGGTTATTTTGCTAAAATAAAAATAGTAAGTGCATGAAAAATAACAAATGAGGTGAGAAAGGGTTGAAAATTGATGATGCGCCTTTGAATGCTGCATTTTGAAGGCACAAAAAGTATGGAGTTAAAATAAGTTAAACATTATGAAATGCCTTTGTAACAGGCGAGTTTTCGTCAGAAACCCTCATACCTCAAAAGAGATTGTCCATTTTGTACACGAAGTGCATCCAGTTTTTGCCGTAACCCTCTAAACTTTTGAGAACATGCTATGTGGGTGAAATGATGATACCAGGCCAAGTTTCAACCTTTTCAGAGTTCATTTAAAGTGCTTTTCAATTTCAAGGTTTTTTTGTAGAAATGAAATCACTAAGTGTATGTAAAATAGCAAATGAGGTCAGAAAGGTTCAAAAGTTGATGATGTGGCTTTGAATGCTGCATTTTGAAGGCACAAAAAGTATGGAGTTCAAATAAGTTAAAAATAATGAAATGCCTTTGTAAGAGGCGTGTTTTCGTTCAAAACCCTCATACTCCGAAAGAGATTGTCCATTTTGTAAACGAAGTGCATCCAGTTTTTGTTGTAGACCTCTCAACTTTTTATAACATTATGTGGGTGAAAAGATGATACCATGCCAACTTTCAACATTTTCAGAGTTCATTTGAAGTGCTTTTCAATTTCAGGGTTATTTTGTTGAAATAAAATGAGTAAGTGCATGAAAAATAGCAAATGAGGTCAAAAAGGATTGAAAACAGATGATGTGGCTTTGAATGCTGCATTTTGAAGGCACAAGTATTATGGAGTTCAAATAAGTTAAAAAGAATGAAATGCCTTTGTAAGAAGCGTGTTTTCGTTCGAAACCCTCATACTTCGAAAGAGATTGTCCAATTTGTACACGAAGTGCATCCAGTTTTTGCCGTAACCCTCTCAACTCTTTATAACATGCTATGTGGGTGAAATGATGATACCATGCCAACTTTCAACCTTTTCAGAGTTAATTTGAAGTGCTTTTCAATTTCAGGGTTATTTTGCTGAAATAAAATCACTAAGTGCATGAAAAATAACAAATGAGGTGAGAAAGGGTTGAAAATTGATGATGCGCCTTTGAATGCTGCATTTTGAAGGCACAAAAAGTCTGGAGTTCAAATAAGTGAAAACTAATGAAATGCCTTTGTAAGAGGCGTGTTTTCGTTCGAAACCCTCATACTCCGAAAGAGATTGTCTAATTTGTACACGAAGTGCATCCAGTTTTTGCCGTAACCCTCTCAACTTTTTATAACATGCTATGTGGGTGAAGTGATGGTACCATTCTAACTTTCAACTTCAGGGATATTTTGTTGAAATAAAATCAGTAAGTGCATGAAAAATAGCAAATTAGGTCAGAAAGGGTTTGAAATTGATGATGTGGATTTGAATGCTGCATTTTGATGGCACAAAAAGTATGGATTTCAAATAAGTTAATAAGAATGAAATGCCTTTGTAATAGGCGAATTTACATCCGAAACCTTGATACTTCAAAAGAGATTGTCCATTTTGTACACGAAGTGCATCCAGTTTTTGCCGTAACCCTCTCAATTTTTTATAACTTGCCATGTGGGTGAAATGATGATACCATGCGAACTTTAAACCTTTTCAAAGTTCATTTAAAGTGCTTTTCAATTTCAAGGTTATTTTGGTGAAATAAAACCACTAAGTACAGGAAAAATAGCAAATGAGGTCAGAAAGGGTTGAAAACAGATGATTTGGCTTTGAATGCTGCATTTTGAAGGCACAAGTATTATGGAGTTCAAATAAGTTGAAAAGAACAAAATGCCATTGTAACACGCGAGTTTTCGTCCGGAACCCTCCTACATCGAAAGGATTGTCCATTTTGTACACGAAGTGCATCCAGATTTTCCGTAACCCTCTCAACTTTCTATAACATGCTATGTGGGTGAAATTATGATACCATGCCAACTTTCAACCTTTTCGGAGTTCATTTGAAACGCTTTTCATTTTCAGTGTTATTTTGCTGAAATAAATCAGTAAGTGCATGAAAAATAACAAATGAGGTCAGAAAGGGTTGAAAATTGATGATGCGCCTTTGAATGCTGCATTTTGAAGGCACAAAAAGTATGGAGTTAAAACAAGTTAAAAATTATGAAATGCCTTTGTAACACGCGAGTTTTTCGTCAGAAACCCTCATACCTCAAAAGAGATTGTCCATTTTGTACACGAAGTACATCCAGTTTTTGCCGTAACCCTCTCAACTTTTGATAACATGTGGGTGAAGTGATGGTACCATTCTAACTTTCAACTTCAGGGATATTTTGTTGAAATAAAATTAGTAAGTGCATGAAAAATAGCAAATTAGGTCAGAAAGGGTTTGAAATTGATGATGTGGATTTGAATGTTGCATTTTGCTAGCACAAAAAGAATGGATTTCAAATAAGTTAATAAGAATGAAATGCCTTTGTAATAGGCGAGTTTACATCCGAAACCTTGATACTTCAAAAGAGATTGTCCATTTTGTACACGAAGTGCATCCAGTTTTTGCCGTAACCCTCTCAATTTTTTATAACTTGCCATGTGGGTGAAATGATGATACCATGCAAACTTTCAACCTTATCAAAGTTCATTTAAAGTGCTTTTCAATTTCAAGGTTATTTTGGTGAAATAAAACCACTAAGTACAGGAAAAATAGCAAATGAGGTCAGAAAGGGTTGAAAACAGATGATTTGGCTTTGAATGCTGCATTTTGAAGGCACAAGTATTATGGAGTTCAAATAAGTTGAAAAGAACAAAATGCCATTGTAACACGCGAGTTTTCGTCCGGAACCCTCCTACATCGAAAGGATTGTCCATTTTGTACACGAAGTGCATCCAGATTTTCCGTAACCCTCTCAACTTTCTATAACATGCTATGTGGGTGAAATTATGATACCATGCCAACTTTCAACCTTTTCGGAGTTCATTTGAAACGCTTTTCATTTTCAGTGTTATTTTGCTGAAATAAATCAGTAAGTGCATGAAAAATAACAAATGAGGTCAGAAAGGGTTGAAAATTGATGATGCGCCTTTGAATGCTGCATTTTGAAGGCACAAAAAGTATGGAGTTAAAACAAGTTAAAAATTATGAAATGCCTTTGTAACACGCGAGTTTTTCGTCAGAAACCCTCATACCTCAAAAGAGATTGTCCATTTTGTACACGAAGTACATCCAGTTTTTGCCGTAACCCTCTCAACTTTTGATAACATGTGGGTGAAGTGATGGTACCATTCTAACTTTCAACTTCAGGGATATTTTGTTGAAATAAAATTAGTAAGTGCATGAAAAATAGCAAATTAGGTCAGAAAGGGTTTGAAATTGATGATGTGGATTTGAATGTTGCATTTTGCTAGCACAAAAAGAATGGATTTCAAATAAGTTAATAAGAATGAAATGCCTTTGTAATAGGCGAGTTTACATCCGAAACCTTGATACTTCAAAAGAGATTGTCCATTTTGTACACGAAGTGCATCCAGTTTTTGCCGTAACCCTCTCAATTTTTTATAACTTGCCATGTGGGTGAAATGATGATACCATGCGAACTTTCAACCTTATCAAAGTTCATTTAAAGTGCTTTTCAATTTCAAGGTTATTTTGGTGAAATAAAACCACTAAGTACAGGAAAAATAGCAAATGAGGTCAGAAAGGGTTGAAAACAGATGATTTGGCTTTGAATGCTGAATTTTGAAGGCACAAGTATTATGGAGTTCAAAAAAGTTAAAAAGAATGAAATGCCTTTGTAACAGGCGAGTTTTCGTCCGGAACCCTCCTACATCGAAAGGATTGTCCATTTTGTACACGAAGTGCATCCAATTTTTGCCGTAACCCTCTCAACTTTTTATAACATGCTATGTGGGTGAAATAATGATACCATGCCAACTTTTAACATTTTCAGAGTTCATTTGAAGTGCTTTTCAATTTCAGGGTTATTTTGTTGAAATAAAATGAGTAAGTGCATGAAAAACAGCAAATCAGGTCAAAAAGGATTGAAAATTGACGATGTGGCTTTGAATGCTGCATTTTGAAGGTACAAAAATTATGGAGTGCAAATAAGTTGAAAAGAACGAAATGCCTTTGTAACACGCGAGTTTTCGTCCGGAACCCTCCTACATCGAAAGGATTGTGCATTTTGTACACGAAGTGCATCCAGATTTTCCGTAACCCCCTGAACTTTCTATAACATGCTATGTGGGTGAAATGATGATACCATGCCAACTTTCAACCTTTTCGGAGTTCATTTGAAGCGCTTTTCATTTTCAGGGTTATTTTGCTGAAATAAATCAGTAAGTGCATGAAAAATAACAAATGAGGTCAGAAAGGGTTGAAAATTGATGATGCGCCTTCGAATGCTGCATTTTGAAGGCACAAAAAGTATGGAGTTAAAACAAGTTAAAAATTATGAAATGCCTTTGTAACAGGCGAGTTTTCGTCAGAAACCCTCATACCTCAAAAGAGATTGTCCATTTTGTACACGAAGTACATCCAGTTTTTGCCGTAACCCTCTCAACTTTTGATAACATGCTATGTGGGTGAAATGATGATACCATGCCAAGTTTCAACCTTTTCACAGTTCATTTGAAGTGCTTTTCAATTTCAGGGTTATTTTGCAGAAATGAAATCAGTAAGTGTATGAAAAATAGCAAATGAGGTCAGAAAGGGTCAAAAGTTGATGATGTGGCTTTGAATGCTGCATTTTGAAGGCACAAAAAGTATGGAGTTCAAATAAGTTAAAAAAAATGAAATGCCTTTGTAAGACACGTGTTTTTGTTCGAAACCCTCATACTCGGAAAGAGATTGTCCAATTTGTACACGAAGTGCAACCAGTTTTTGCCGTAACCCTCTCAACTTTTTATAACATGCTATGTGGGTGAAGTGATGGTACCATGCCAACTTTCATCCTTTTAAGAGTTTATTTGAAGTTCTTTTCAATTTCAGGGATATTTTGTTGAAATAAAATCAGTAAGTGCATGAAAAATAGCAAATTAGGTCAGAAAGGGTTTGAAATTGATGATGTGGATTTGAATGCTGCATTTTGATGGGACAAAAAGTATGGATTTCAAATAAGTTAATAAGAACGAAATGGCTTTGTAACAGGGAGTTTTCATGCGAAACCTTGATACTTCAAAAGAGATTGTCCATTTTGTACACGAAGTGCATCAAATTTTTGCCGTAACCCTCTCAATTTTTTCTCACTGGCTATGTCGGTGAAATAATGATACCATGCCAACTTTCAACCCTTCCAGAGTTCATTTGAAGTACTTTTCAATTTCAGGGTTATTTTGTTGAAATAAAATGAGTAAGTGCATGAAAAATAGCAAATTACGTCAAAAAGGATTGAAAATTGACGATGTGGCTTTGAATGCTGCATTTTGAAGGCACAAAAATTATGGAGTTCAAATAAGTTGAAAAGAACGAAATGCCTTTGTAACACGCGAGTTTTCGTCCGGAACCCTCCTACATCGAAAGGATTGTCCATTTTGTACACGAAGTGCATCCAGATTTTCCGTAACCCTCTCAACTTTTTATAACATGCTATGTGGGTGAAATGATGATACCATGCCCACTTTCAACCTTTTCAGAGTTCATTTGAAGGGCTTTTCATTTTCAGGGTTATTTTGCTTAAATAAATCAGTAAGTGCATGAAAAATAACAAATGAGGTCAGAAAGGGTTGAAAATTGATGATGCGCCTTTGAATGCTGAATTTTTAAGGCACAAAAAGTATGGAGTTAAAACAAGTTAAAAATTATGAAATTCCTTTGTAACACGCGAGATTTTCGTCAGAAACCCTCATACCTCAAAAGAGATTGTCCATTTTGTACACGAAGTGCATCCAGTTTTTGCCGCAACCAACTCAACTTTTTATAACATGCTATGTGGGTGAAATGATGATACCATGCCAAGTTTCAACCTTTTCAGAGTTCATTTGAAGTGCTTTTCAATTTCAGGGTTATTTTGCAGCAATGAAAGCAGTAAGTGTATGAAAAATAGCAAATGAGGTCAGAGAGGGTCAAAAGTTGATGATGTAGCTTTGAATGCTGCAATTTGAAGGCACAAAAAGTATGGAATTCAAAAAAGTTAAAAATAATGAAATGCCTTTGTAAGAGGCGTGTTTTCGTTCGACACCCTCATACTCCGAAAGAGGTTGTCCATTTTGTACACGAAGTGCATCCAGTTTTTGCTGTAACCCTCTCAACTTTTATAACATGCTATGTGGGTAAAATGATGATACCATGCAAACTTTCAACCTTTTCAGAGTTCATTTGAAGTGCGTTTCAATTTAAGGGTTATTTTGCTGAAGTAAAATCAGTAATTGCATAAAAAATAGCAAATGAGGTCACAAAGGGTTGAACATTGATTATGTGGCTTTCAATGATGCATTTTGAAGGCACAAGTATTATGGAGTTCAAATAAGTTAAAAAGAATGAAATGCCTTTGTAAGAGGCGAGTTTTTGTCCGGAACCCTCGTACTTCGAAAGAGATTGTCCATTTTGTACACGAAGTGCATCCAGTTTTTGCCGTAACCCTCTCAACTTTTTATGAAAAAAATTATGGAGTTCAAATGAGTTAAAAAGAACGAAATGCCTTTGTAACACGGGAGTTTTCGTCCGGAACCCTCCTACATTGAAAGGATTGTCCATTTTCTACACGAAGTGCATCCAGTTTTTTCCTTAACCCTCTCAACTTTTTATAACATGCTATGTGGGTGAAATGATGATACCATGTCAACTTTCAACCTTTTCAGAGTTCATTTGAAGCGCTTATCATTTTCAGGGTTATTTTGCCGAAAAAAATCAGTAAGTGCATGAAAAATATCAAATGAGGTCAGAAAGGGTTGAAAATTGATGATGCGGCTTTGAATGCTGCATTTTCAAGGCACAAAAAGTACGGAGTTAAAATAAGTTAAAAATTATGAAATGCCTTTGTAACAGGCGAGTTTTTCGTGAGAAACCCTCATACCTCAAAAGAGATTGTCCATTTTGTACACGAAGTGCATCCAGTTTTTGCCGTAACCCTCTCAACTTTTTAGAACATGCTATGTGGGTGAAATGATGATACCATGCCGAGTTTCAATCTTTTGAGAGTTCATTTGAAGTGCTTTTCAATTTCAGGGTTATTTTGCAGCAATGAAAGCAGTAAGTGTATGAAAAATAGCAAATGAGGTCAGAAAGGGTCAAAAGTTGATGATGTGGCTTTGAATGCTCCATTTTCAAGGCACAAAAAGTACGGAGTTCAAAGAAGTTAAAAATAATGAAATGCCTTTGTAAGAGCCGTGTTTTCGTTCGAAACCCTCATACTCCGAAAGAGATTTTTCCATTTTGTACACGGAGTGCATCCAGTTTTTGTCGTAACCCTCTCAAGTTTTATAACATGCTATGTGGGTAAAATGATGATACCATGCAAACTTTCAACCTTTTCATAGTTAATTTGAAGTGCTTTTCAATTTCAGGGTTATTTTGCTGAAATAAAATCAGTAAGTGCATGAAAAATAGCAAATGAGGTCAGAAAGGGTTGAACATTGATGATGTGCCTTTGAATGCTGCATTTTGAAGGCAGAAAAAGTATGGAGTTCAAATAAGTTAAAAATAATGAATGCCTTTGTAACAAGCGAGTTTTCATCCGAAACCCTCATACTTCGAAAGAGATTGTCCATTTTGTACACGAAGTGCATCCAATTTTTGTCGTTACCTTCTCAACTTTTTATAACATGCTATGTGGGTGAAATGATGATACCATGCCAACTTTTAACCTTTTCAGAGTTTATTTGAAGTGCTTTTCGATTTCAGGGTTATTTTGCTGATATGAAATTAGTAAGTGCATGAAAAATATTAAATGAGGTCACAAAGGGTTGAAAATTGATGATGGTGCTTTGAATGCTATATTTTGAAGGCACAGAAATTATGGAGTTCAAATAAGTTAAAAAGAATGAAATGCCTTTGTAACAGGCGAGTTGTCGTCGGGAACCCTCCTACTTCGAAAGCGATTGTCCATTTTGTACATGAAGTGCATCCAGTTTTTGCCGTAAGCCTCTCAACTTTTTATAACATTATGTGGGTGAAATGATGATACCATGCCAACTTTCAACCTTTTCAGAGTTCATTTGAAGTGCTATTCAATCTCAGGGTTATTTTCTTGAAATAAAATCAGTAAGTGCATGAAAAATAACAAATGAGGTCAGAAAGGGTTGAAAATTGATGATGCGGCTTTGAATGCTGCATTTTGAAGGCGCAAAAAGAATGGAGTTAAAATAAGTTAAAAGTTATGAAATGCCTTTGTAACAGGCGAGTTTTCATCCAAAACCCTCATACCTCAAAAGAGATTGTCCATTTTATACACGAAGTGCGTCCAGTTTTTGCCTTAACCCTCTCAACTTTTTATAATATGCTATGTGGTTGAAATGATGATACCATGCCAAGTTTCAACCTTTTCAGAGTTCATTTGAAGTGCTTTTCAATTTCAGGATTATTTTGTAGAAATGAAATCAGTAAGTGTATGAAAAATAGCAAATGAGGTCACAAAGGTTCAAAAATTCATGATGTGGCTTTGAATGCTGCATTTTGAAGGCACAAAAAGTAAGGAGTTCAAGTAAGTTAAAAATAATGAAATGCCTTTGTAAGAGGCGTGTTTACGTTCGAAACCCTCATACTCCGAAAGAGATTGTCCATTTTGTACACGAGGTGTATCCAGTTTTTGCCGTAACCCTCTCAACTTTTTATAACATGCTATGTGGGTAAAATGATGATACCATGCAAACTTTCAACCTTTTCAGAGTTCATTTCAAGTGCTTTTCAATTTTAGGGTTATTTTGCTGAAATAAAATCAGTAAGTGCATGAAAAATAGGAAATGAGGTCAAAAAGGGTTCAAAAATGATGATGTGCCTTTGAATGCTGCATTTTGAAGGCATAGAAAGTATGGAGTTCAAATAAGTTACTAATTGTCCTTGATACTTCGAAAGAGATTGTCCATTTTGTACACGAAGTGCGTCCAGTTTTTTCCGTCACCCTCTCAACTTTTTATAACATTATGTGGGTGAAATGATGAGACAATGCCAACTTTCAACCTTTTCAGAGTACATTTGAAGTGCTTTTCAATTTCAGGGTTATTTTGTTCAAATAAAATGAGTAAGTTCATAAAAAATAGCAAATGAGGTCAGAAAGTGTTGAAAATTGATGATGTGGCTTTAAATGCTGCATTTTGAAGGCACAAAAATTATGGAGTTCAAAGATGTTCAAAAGAATGAAATGCCTTTGTAAGAGGCGAGCTTTCGTCCAGAACCCTCCTACTTCGAAAGAGATTGTCCATTTTGTACACGAAGTGCATCCAGTTTTTGCCGTAACCCTCTCCACTTTTTATAACAAGCTATGTGGGTGAAATGATGATACCATTCCAACTTTCAACCTTTTCAGAGTTCATTTGAAGTGCTTTTCAATTGTTAGGGTTATTTTGCTGAAACAAAATAACTAAGTGCGTGAAAAATAGCAAATGAGGTCAGAAAGGGTTGAAAATTGATGATGCGGCTTTGAATGCTGCATTTTGACGGCACAAAAAGTATGGAGTTCAAATAAGTTAAAAATTATCAAATGCCTTTGTAATAGGTGAATTTTCGTCCAAAACCCTCATACTTCAAAAGAGATTGTCCATTTCGTACATGTTGTGCATCCAGTTTTTGCCGTAACCCTCTGAGCTTTTTATAGCATGCTATGTGGGTGAAATGATGATGCCATGCCAACTTTCAACCCTTTCAGAGTTCATTTGAAGTGCTTTTAAATTTCAGGGTTATTTTGCTGAAATAAAATCAGTAAGTGCATGAAAAATAGCAAATGAAGTCAGAAAGGGTTGAAAATTGATGATGTGGCTTTTAATGCTGCATTTTGAAGGCACAAAAATTATGGAGTTCAACGAAGTTAAAAATAATGACATGCCTTTGTAATAGGCAAGTTTTCATTCGAAACCCTCATACTTCGAAAGAGATTGTCCATTTTGTACACGAAGTGCGTCCACTTTTTTCCGTAACCCTCTCAACTTTTTATAACATTATGTCGGTGAAATGATGATACGATGCCAACTTTGAACCTTTTCAGCGTTCATTTGAAGTGCTTTTCAATTTCAGGGTTATTTTTTTGAAATAAAATGAGTAAGTGCATGGAAAATAGCAAATGAGGTCAGAAAGGGTTGAAAATTGATGATGTGGCTTTGAATGCTGCATTTTAAAGGCTAAAAAATTAAGGAGTTCAAATAAGTTAAAAAGATTTAAATGCCTTTGTAAAAAGCGAGTTTTCGTTCGAAACCCTCATACTCCGAAAGAGATTGTCCATTTTGTACAAAAAGCACATCCAATTTTTGCCATGACCCTCTCAACTTTTTCTAACATGCTATGGGGGTGAAATGATTATACCATTCCAACTTTCAACCTTTTCAGAGTTAATTTGAAGTGCTTTTCAATTTCAGGTATATTTTGCAGAAATAAAATCAGTAAGTTTATGAAAATAGCAAATGAGGTCATAAAGGGTCAAAGATTGATGATGTGGATTTGAATGCTGCATTTTGAAGGCACAAAAAGTATGGAGTTCAAATAAGTTAAAAATAATTAAATGCCTTTGTAAGACGCGAGTTTTCGTTCGAAACCCTAATACTCCGAAAGAGATTGTCCATTTTGTACACGATGTGCATCCAGTTTTTGCCGTAACCCTCTCAACTTTTTATAACATGCTATGTGGGTAAAATGATGATACCATGCAAACTTTAAACCTTTTGAGAGTTTACTTGAATTGCTTTTCAATTTCAGGGTTATTTTGCTGAAATAAAATCAGTAAGTGCACGAAAAAATAGCAAATGAGGTCAGAAAGGGTTGAAAATTGATGATGTAGCTTTGAATGCTGCATTTTGAAGGCACAAAAATTATGGAGTTCAAATAACTTAAAAAGAATGAAATGCCTTTGTAACAGGCGAGTTTTCGTTGGGAATTCTCCTACTTCGACAAAGATTGTCCATTTTGTACACGAAGTGCATCCAGTTTTTGCCGTAAGCCTCTCAACTTTTTGTAACATTATGTGGGTGAAATGATGATACCATGCCAACTTTCAACATTTTCAGAGTCCATTTGAAGTGCTTTTCCATTTCAGGGTTATTTTGGTGAAATAAAATCAGTAAGTGTATGAAAAATAGCAAATGAGGTCAAAAAGGGTTGAAAATTGATGATGTGGATTTTAATGCTGCATTTTGGAGGCGAAAAAAGTATGGAGTTCAAATAAGTTAAAAAGAATGAAATGCCTTTGTAACAAGCGAGTTTTCGTCCGAACCCCGAATACTTTGAAAGAGATTGTCCATTTTGTAGACGAAATGCATCCAGTTTTTGCCGCAACCCTCTCAAATTTATATAACACACTATGTGGGTGAAATAATGATACCATGACAACATTCAACCTTTTCAGAGTTCATTTGAAGTGCTTTTCAATTTCAGGGTTATTTTGCTGAAATAAAATAACTAAGTGCATGAAAAATGGGAAATTAGGTGAGAAAGGGTTGAAAATTGATGATGTCGCTTTGAATGCTGCATTTTGAAGGCACAAAAAGTATGGAGTTCAAATTAGTTAAAAAGAATGAAATGCATTTGTAACAGGCGAGTTTTCGTCCGAACCCTGAAACTTCGAAAGAGATTGTCCATTTTCACGAAGTGCGTCCAGTTTTTGCCGTAACCCTCTCAACTTTTTAGCACATGCTATGTGGGTGAAATGATTATGCCATGCCAATTTAAACCTTGTCATAGTATATTTGAAGTGCTTTTAAATTGCAGGGTTATTTTGCTAAAATAAAATTAGAAAGTGCGTGAAAAATAGCAAATAAGGTCAGAAAGGGTTGAAAATTGATGATGTGGCTTTGAATGCTCCATTTTGAAGGAACAAAAATTATGGAGTTCAAATAAGTTAAAAAGAATAAAATGCCTGTGTAAGAGGTGAGTTTTCGTCCAAAACCCTCATACTTCGAAAGAGATTGTCCATTTTGTACACGAAGTGCATCCAATTTTTGCCGTAACCCCCTCAAGTTTTTATAACAAGCTATGTGGGTGAAATTATGATACCATGCTAACTTTCAACCTTTTCAGAGTTCATTTAAAGAGCTTTTCAATTTCAAGGTTATTTTGCTGAAATAAAATCAGTAAGTGCATGAAAAATAGTGAGTGAGGTCAGAATGGGTTGAAAATTGATGATGTGGCTTTGAATGCTGCATTTTGAAGGCGCAAAAAGTATGGAGTTCAAATAAGTTAAAAAGAATGAAATGCCTTTGTAACATGCGAGTTTTCGTCGGAAACCCTCATACTTTGAAAGAGATTGTCCATTTTGTACACGAAGTGCATCTAGTTTTTGCCATAACCCTATAACTTTTTATAACATGCTATTTGGGCAAATGATGATACCATACAAAATTTCAACCTTTTCAGAGTTCATTTGAAGTGATGTTCCATTTCAGGGTTATTCTGCTGAAATAAAATCAGTAAGTGCATGAAAAATAGCAAATGAGGTGAGTAAAGGGTTGAAAATTGATGATGATAGATTTTAATGCTGCATTTAGAAGGCCAAAAAATTACGGAGTTCAAATAAGTTAAAAAGAATGAAGTGCCTTTGTAACTGGCGAGTTTTCGTCCGGAACCCTGATACTTTGAAAGAGATTGTCTATTTTGTACACGAAGTGCATCTAGTTTTTGCCCTAACCCTCTCAAATTTTTATAACATGCTATGTGGGTGAAATGATGATACCATGCAAACATTCAACCTTTTCAGAGTTCATTGGAAGTGATTTTCAATTTCAGGGTTATTTTTCTGAAATAAAATCAGTAAGTGCATGAAAAATAGCAAAAGAAGTCACAAAGGTTCAAAATTGATGATGTGGCTTTGAATGCAGCATTTTGAAGCACAGAAATTATGGAGTTTAAATAAATTAAATGCCTTTGTAACAGGCGAGTTTTCGTCCGAAACCCTCATACTTCGAAACAGATTGACCATTTTGTACACGAAGTGCATCCTGTTTTTGCCGTAACCCACTCAACTTTTTATAACATGCTATTTGGGTGAAATGATGATACCATGCCAAGTTTCAACCTTTTAAGAGTCCATTTGAAGTGCTTTACAATTTCAGGGTTATTTTGCAGAAATAAAATCAGTAAGTGCATGAAAAATAGCGAATGAGGTCAGAAAAGGTTGAAAAATGATGATGTGGCTTTGAATGCTGCATTTTCAAGGCACAGAAATATGGAGTTAAAATAAGTTAAAAATAATGAAATGCCTTTGTAACATGTGTGTTTTCATCGGAAACACTCATACTTCGAAAGAGATTGTCCATTTTGTCCACGATGTGCATCTAGTTTTTGTCGTCACCCTCTCAACTTTTTATAACATGCTATGTGGGTGAAATGATGATACCATTCCAAATTTCAACCTTTTCAGAGTTGATTTGAAGTGCTTTTCAATTTCAGGGTTATTTTGGTGAAATAAAATCAGTAAGTGCATGAAAAATAGCAAATGAGGTCAGAAAGGGTTGCAAATTGATGATGTGGCTTTGAATGCTGCATTTTGAAGGCACAGAAAGTATGGAGTTCAAATAAGTTCAAAAGAATGAAATGCATTTATAACAGGCGAGTTTTCGTGCGAAACCCTCATACTTCGAAAGAGATTGTCCATTTTTACACGAAGCACATCCCGCTTTTGCCATAACCCTCTCAACTTTTTATAACGTGCTTTGTGGGTGAAATTATGATTCCATGCCAACTTTCAACCTTTTCAGAGTTCATTTAAAGTGCTTTTCAATTTCAGGGTTATTTTGCTGAAATAAAATCACTAAGTGCATGAAAAATAGCGAATGAGGTAAGAAAGGGCTGAAAAATGATGATGTGGCTTTGAATGCTGCATTTTCAAGGCACATAAATATGGAGTTAAATTAAGTTAAAAATAATGAAATGCCTTTGTAACATGTGTGTTTTCGTTGGAAACCCTCATACTTCGAAAGAGATTGTCTATTTTGTCCAGGATGTGCATCTAGTTTTTGTCGTAACCCTCTCAACTTTTTATAACATGCTATGTGGGTAAAATGATGATACCATTCTAACTTTCAACCTTTTTAGAGTTCATTTTAAGTGCTTTTCAATTTCATGGTTATTTTGAAGAAGTAAAATCAGTAACTGCATGAAAAATAGCAAATGAGGTCACAAAGGGTTGAAAATTGATGATGTGGCTTTGAATGCCGCATTTTGAAGGCACAAAAAGTATGGAGTTCAAATAAGTTAAAAAGAACGAAAGGCCTTTCTAACAGGCGAGTTTTCGTCCGAAACCCTCATACTTCGAAAGAGATTGTCCATTTTGTACACGAAGTGCATCCAGATTTTGTCGTGACCCTCTCAACTTTTTATAAACTGCTATGTGGGTGAAATGATGATACCATGCCAACTTTCATCCTTTTCAGAGTTCATTTGAAGTGCTTTTCAATTTCAGGGTTATTTGGCTGAAATAAAATCAATAAGTGGATGAAAAATAGCGAATGAGGTCAGAAAGGGTTGAAAATTGATGATGTGGCTTTGAATGCTGCATTCACAGAAAGTATGGAGTTAAAATAAGTTAAAAAGAATTTAATGCCTTTGTAAGAGGCGAGTTTTCGTCCGAAACCCTCATACTTCGAAAGAGATTGTCCATTTTGTACACGAGGTGCATCCAGTTTTTGCTGTAACCCTCTCAACTTTTTATAACGTGCTTTGTGGGTGAAATTATGATTCCATGCCAACTTTCAACCTTTTCAGAGTTCATTTAAAGTGCTTTTCAATTTCAGGGTTATTTTGCTGACATAAAATCACTAAGTGCATGAAAAATAGCGAATGAGGTAAGAAAGGGTTGAAAAATGACGATGTGGCTTTCAATGCTGCATTTTCAAGGCACAGAAATATGGAGTTAAAATAAGTTAAAAATAATGAAATGCCTTTGTAACATGTGTGCTTTCGTCGGAAACCCTCATACTTCCAAAGAGATTGTCCATTTTGTCCAGGATGTGTATCTAGTTTTTGTCGTAACCCTCTCAACTTTTTATAACATGCTATGTGGGTGAAATGATGATACCATTCCAAATTTCAACCTTTTCAGAGTTGATTTGAAGTGCTTTTCAATTTCAGGGTTATTTTGCTGAAATAAAATCAGTAAGTGCATGAAAAATAGCAAATGAGGTCAGAAAGGCTTGAAAACTGATGATGTGGCTTTGAATGCTGCATTTTGAAGGCATAGAAAGTATGGAGTTCAAATAAGTTAAAAAGAATGAAATGCATTTGTAACAGGCGAGTTTTCGTGTGAAACCCTCATACTTCGAAAGAGATTGTCCATTTTTACACGAAGCGCATCCCGCTTTTGCCATAACCCTCTCAACTTTTTATAACATGCTATGTCGGTGAAATGATGATACCATGCCAACTTTCAACCTTTTCAGAGTTCATTGGAAGTGCTTTTCA
Source organism: Hordeum marinum (assembly GCA_022496015.1). NCBI lineage: Eukaryota > Viridiplantae > Streptophyta > Magnoliopsida > Poales > Poaceae > Hordeum > Hordeum marinum. Next base: position 326,391,471 of record CM039677.1, read on the forward strand.
ATTTCAGGGTTATTTTGCTGAAATAAATCAGTAAGTGCATGAAAAATAGCAAATGAGGTCAGAAAGGGTTGAAAATTGATGATGTGGCTTTGAATGCTGCATTTTGAAGGCACCAAAAGTATGGAGTTCAAATAAGTTCAATATAATGAAATAACTTTGTAACAGGCGAGTTTTCGTTCAAAACTCTCATACTCCGAAAGAGATTGTCCATTTTGTACACGAAGTGCATCCAGTTTTTGCCATCACCCTCTCAACTTTTTATAACATGCTATGTGGGTGAAATGATGATACCATTCTAACTTTCAACATTTTCACAGTTCATTTGAAGTGCTTTTCAATTTCAGGGTTATTTTGTTGAAATAAAATAAGTAAGTGCATGAAAAATAGCAAATGAGGTCACAAAGGGTTGAAAATTGATGATGTGGCTTTGAATGCCGCATTTTGAAGGCACAAAAAGTATGGAGTTCAAATACGTTAAAAAGAACGAAATGCCTTTCTAACAGGCGAGTTTTCGTCCGAAACCCTGATACTTCGCAAGAGATTGTCCATTTTGTACACGAAGTGCATCCAGTTTTTGTTGTGACCCTCTCAACTTTTTATAACATGCTATGTGGGTGAAATGATGATACCATGCCAACTTCCATCCTTTTCAGAGTTCATTTGAAGTGCTTTTCAATTTCAGGGCTATTTTGCTGAAACAAAATCACTAAGTGCATGAAAAATAGCGAATGAGGTCAGAAAGCGTTGAAAATTGATGATGTGGCTTTGAATACTGCATTCACAGAAAGTATGGAGTTAAAGTAAGTTAAAAAGAATTTAATGCCTTTGTAAGAGGCGAGTTTTCGTCCGAAACCCTCATACTTCGAAAGAGATGGTCCATTTTGTACACGAGGTGCATCCAGTTTTTGCTGTAACCCTCTCAACTTTTTATAACGTGCTATGTGGGTGAAATTATGAGTCCATGCCAACTTTCAACCTTTTTAGAGTTCATTTAAAGTGCTTTTCAATTTAAGGGTTATTTTGTTGAAATAAAATCACTAAGTGCATGAAAAATAGCGAATGACGTCAGAAAGGGTTGAACAATGATGATGTGACTTTGAATGCTGCATTTTCAAGGCACAGAAATATGCAGTCAAAATAAGTTAAAAATAATGAAATGCCTTTGTAACCTGTGTGTTTTCATCGGAAACCCTCATACTTCAAAATAGATTGTCCATTTTGTCCACGATGTGCATCTATTTTTTGTCGTAACCCTTTCAACTTTTTATAACATGCTATGTGGGTGAAATGATGATACCATTCCAAATTTCAACCTTTTCAGAGTTGATTTGAAGTGCTTTTCAATTTCAGGGTTATTTTGCTGAAATAAATAAGTAAGTGCATGAAAAATAGCAAATGAGGTCACAAAGGGTTGAAAATTGATGATGTGGCTTTGAATGCTGCATTTTGAAGGCATAGAAAGTATGGAGGTCAAATAAGTTCAAAAGAATGAAATGCATTTGTAACTGGCGAGTTTTCATGTGAAACCCTCATACTTCGAAAGAGATTGTCCATTTTGTACACGAAGTTCATCCAGTTTTTGTCGTAACCCTCTCAACTTTTTATAACATGCTATGTGGGTGAAATGCTGATACCATGCGAACTTTCATCCTTTTCAGAGTTTATTTGAAGTGCTTTTCAATTTCAGGGTCATTTTGCTAAAATAAAATCACTAAGTGCATGAAAAATAGTGCATGAGGTCAGAAAGGGTTGAAAATTGATGAAGTGGCTTTGAATGCTGCATTCACAGAAAGTATGGAGTTAAAATAAGTTAAAAAATGCCTTTGTAAGAGGCGAGTTTTCGTCCGAAACCCTCATACTTCGAAAGAGATTGTCCATTTTGTACACGAGGTGCATCCAGTTTTTGCTGTAACCCTCTCAACTTTTGATAACATGCTATGTGGGTTAAATTTTGATTCCATGCCAACTTTCAACCTTTTCAGAGTTCATTTAAAGTGCTTTTCAATTTCAGGGTTATTGTCATGAAATAAAAGCACTCAGTGCATGAAAAATAGCGAATGAGGTCAGAAAGGGTTGAAAAATGATGATGTGGCTTTGAATGCTGCATTTTCAAGGCACAAAAATATGGAGTTAAAATAAGTTAAAAATAATGAAATGCCTTTGTAACATGTGTGTTTTCGTCGGAAACCCTCATATTTCGAAAGATATTGTCCATTTTGTCCGCGATGTGCATCTAGTTTTTGTCGTAACCCTCTCAACTTTTTATAACATGCTATGTGGGTGAAATGATGATACCATTCCAAATTTCAACCTTTTCAGAGTTGATTTGAAGTGCTTTTCAATTTCAAGGTTATTTTGCTGAAATAAATCAGTAAGTGCATGAAAAATAGCAAATGAGGTCAGAAAGGGTTGAAAATTGATGATGTGGCTTTGAATGCTGCATTTTGAAGGCATAGAAATTATGGAGTTCAAATAAGTTCAAAAGAATGAAATGCATTTGTAACAAGCGAGTTTTCGTGTGAAACCCTCATACTTCGAAAGAGATTGTCCATTTTTACACGAAGCGCATCCCGCTTTTGCCATAACCCTCTCAACTTTTTATAACATGCTATGTGGGTGAAATGATGATACCATTCCAACTTTCAACCTTTTCAGAGTTCAATGGAAGTACTTTTCAATTTCAGGGTTATTTTGCTGAAATAAATCAGTAAGTGCATGAAAAATAGCAAATGAGGTCAGAAAGGGTTGAAAATTGATGATGTGGCTTTGAATGCTGCATTTTGAAGGCACCAAAAGTATGGTGTTCAAATAAGTTCAATATAATGAAATGCCTTTGTAACAGGCGAGTTTTCGTTCGAAACTCTCATACTCCAAAAGAGATTGACCATTTTGTACACGAAGTGCATCCAGTTTTTGCCATAACCCACTCAAGTTTTTATAACATGCTATGTGGGTGAAATGATGATACCATTCTAACTTTCAACCTTTTTAGAGTTCATTTCAAGTGCTTTTCAATTTCAGGGTTATTTTGAAGTAATAAAATCAGTAAGTGCATGAAAAATAGCAAATGAGGTCAGAAAGGGTTGAAAATTGATGATGTGACTTTGAATGCTGCATTTTGAAGGCAGAAAAAGCATGGAGTTCAAATAAGGTAAAAAGAATGAAATGCCTTTGTAACAGGCGAGTTTTCATCTGAAACCCTCATACTTCGAAAGAGACTGTCCATTTTGTACACGAGGTGCATCCAGTTTTTGCTGTAACCCTCTCAACTTTTTATAACATGCTATGTGGGTTAAATTTTGATTCCATGCCAACGTTCAACCTTTTCAGAGTTCATTTAAAGTGCTTTTCAATTTCAGGGTTATTGTAATGAAATAAAAGCACTAAGTGCATGAAAAATAGCGAATGAGGTGAGAAAGGGTTGAAAAATGATGATGTGGCTTTGAATGCTGCATTTTCAAGGCACAGAAATATGGAGTTAAAATAAGTTAAAAAAATGAAATGCCTTTGTAACATGTGTGTTTTCGTCGGAAACCCTTATATTTCGAAAGATATTGTCCATTTTTCCACGATGTGCATCTAGTTTTTGTCGTAACCCTCTCAACTTTTTATAACATGCTATGTGGGTGAAATGATGATACCATTCCAAATTTCAACCTTTTCAGAGTTGATTTGAAGTGCTTTTCAATTTCAAGGTTATTTTGCTGAAATAAATCAGTAAGTGCATGAAAAATAGCAAATGAGGTCAGAAAGGGTTGAAAATTGATGATGTGGCTTTGAATGCTACATTTTGAAGGCATAGAAAGTATGGAGTTCAAATAAGTTCAAAAGAATGAAATGCATTTGTAACAAGCGAGTTTTCGTGTGAAACCCTCATACTTCGAAAGAGATTGTCCATTTTTACACGAAGCGCATTCCGCTTTTGCCATAACCTTCTCAACTTTTTATAACATGCTATGTGGGTGAAATGATTATACCATTCCAACTTTCAACCTTTTCAGAGTTCAATGGAAGTACTTTTCAATTTCAAGGTTATTTTGCTGAAATAAATCAGTACGTGCATGAAAAATAGCAAATGAGGTCAGAAAGGGTTGAAAATTGATGATGTGGCTTTGAATGCTGCATTTTGAAGGCACCAAAATTATGGTGTTCAAATAAGTTCAATATAATGAAATGCCTTTGTAACAGGCGAGTTTTCGTTCAAAACTCTCATACTCCAAAAGAGATTGACCATTTTGTACACGAAGTGCATCTAGTTTTTGCCATAACCCACTCAACTTTTTATAACATGCTATGTGGGTGAAATGATGATACCATTCTAACTTTCAAACTTTTTAGAGTTCATTTCAAGTGCTTTTCAATTTCAGGGTTATTTTGAAGTAATAAAATCAGTAAGTGCATGAAAAATAGCAAATGAGGTCAGAAAGGGTTGAAAATTAATGATGTGGCTTTGAATGCTGCGTTTTGAAGGCAAAAAAAGCATGGAGTTAAAATAAGGTAAAAAGAATGAAATGCCTTTGTAACAGGCGAGTTTTCGTCCGAAACCCTCATACTTCGAAAGAGATTGTCCATTTTGCACACGAAGTGCATCCAGTTTTCGTCGTAACCCTCTCAACTTTTTATAACATGCTATGTGGGTGAAATGATGATACCATGCCAACTTTCATCCTTTTCAGAGTTCATTTGAAGTGCTTTTCAATTTCAGGGTTATTTTGCTGAAATAAAATCACTAAGTACATATAAAATAGCGAATGAGGTCAGAAAGGGTTGAAAATTGATGAAGTGGCTTTGAATGCTGCATTCACAGAAAGTATGGATTTAAAATAAGTTAAAAAGAATTTAATGCCTTTGTAAGAGGCGAGTTTTCATCCGAAACCCTCATACTTCGAAAGAGATTGTCCATTTTGTACACGAGGTGCATCCAGTTTTTGCTGTAGCCGTCTCAACTTTTTATAACATGCTATGAGGGTGAAATTTTGATTCCATGCGAACTTTCAACCTTTTCAGAGTTCATTTAAAGTGCTTTTCAATTTTAGGGTTATTGTAATGAAATAAAATCACTAAGTGCATGAAAAATAGCGAATGAGGTCAGAAAGGGTTGAAAAATGATGATGTGGCTTTGAATGCTGCATTTTCAAGGCACAGAAATATGGAGTTAAAATAAGTTAAAAATAATGAAATGCCTTTGTAACATGTGTGTTTTTGTCAGAAACCCTCATACTTCGAAAGAGATTGTCCATTTTGTCCACGATGTGCATCTAGTTTTTGTCGTAACCCTCTCAACTTTTAATAACATGCTATGTGGGTGAAATGATCATACCATTCCAAATTTCAACCTTTTCAGAGTTGATTTGAACTGCTTTTCAATTTCAGGGTTATTTTGCAGAAATAAAATCAATAAGTGCATGAAAAATAACAAATGAGGTCCGAAAGGGATGAAAATTGATGATGTGGCTTTGAATGCTGTATTTTGAAGGCACAGAAAGTATGGAGTACAAATAAGTTAAAAAGAATGAAATGCATTTGTAACAGGCGAGTTTTCGTGTGAAACCCTCATACTTCGAAAGAGATTGTCCATTTTTACATGAAGCGCATCCCGCTTTCGCCATAACCCTCTCAACTTTTTATAACATGCAATGTGGGTGAAATGATGATACCATTCCAACTTTCAACCTTTTCAGAGTTCATTGGAAGTGCTTTTCAATTTCAGGGTTATTTTGCTGAAATAAATCAGTAAGTGCATTAAAAATAGCAAATGAGGTTAGAAAGGGTTGAAAATTGATGATGTGGCTTTGAATGCTGCATTTGGTTGGCACCAAAAGTATGGAGTTCAAATAAGTTCAATATATTGAAATGCCTTTGTAACAGGCGAGTTTTCGTTCGAAACTCTCATATTCCGAAAGAGATTGTCCATTTTGTACACGAAGTGCATCCAATTTTTGCCATCACCCTCTCAACTTTTTATAACATGCTATCTGGGTGAAATGATGATACCATTCTAACTTTCAACATTTTTAGAGTTCATTTGATGTGCTTTTCAATTTCAGGGTTATTTTGTTCAAATAAAATGAGTAAGTGCATGAAAAATAGCAAATGAGGTCACAACGGGTTGAAAATTGATGATGTGGCTTTGAATGCCGCATTTTGAAGGCACAAAAAGTATGGAGTTCAAATAAGTTAAAAAAATGAAATGCCTTTGTAACAGGCGAGTTTTCGTCCGAAACCCTGATACTTCGAAAGAGATTGTCCATTTTGGACACGAAGTGCATCCAATTTTTGTCATAACCCTCTTTACTTTTTATAACATGCTATGTGGGTGAAATGATTATACCATGCCAACTTTCATCCTTTTTAGAGTTCATTTGAAGTGCTTTTCAATTTCAGGGTTATTTTGCTGAAATAAAATCAATAAGTGCATGAAAAATAGCAAATGAGGTCAGAAAGGGTTGAAAATTGATGATGTAGACTTGAATGCTGCATTTTGAAGGCACAAAAATTCTGGAATTCAAATAAGTTAAAAAGAATAAAATGCCTTTGGATGAGGCGAGTTTTCGTCTGAAACCCTCATACTTCCAAAGGGATTGTCCATTTTGTACACGAAGTGCATCCAGTTTTTGCATAACCCTCTCAACTTTTTATAACATGTTATGTGGGTGAAACGATGATACCATGCCAGCTTTCATCCTTTTCAGAGTTCATTTGAAGTGCTTTTCAATTTCAGGGTTGTTTTGGTGAAATAAAATCAGTAAGTGCATGAAAAATAGTAAATAAGGTCAGAAAGGGTTGAAAATTGACGATGTGGCTTTGAATGCTGCATTTTGAAGGGACAAAAAGTATCGTGTTCAAATAAGTTAAAAAGAATGAAATGCCTTTGTAACATGTGTGTTTTCGTCGGAAACCCTCATACGTCGAAAGAGATTGTCATTTTTCAGACGAAATGCGTCTAGTTTTTGTCGTAACCCTATAACTTTTTACAACATGCTATGTGGGTGAAATGATGATACCATTCCAAATTTCAACCTTTTCAGAGTTCATTTGAAGTGATTTTCCATCTCAGGGTTATTTTGCTGAAATTAAATCAGTAAGCGCATGAAAAATAGATAATAAGGTCAGAAAAAGGTTGAAAATTGATGATGTGGAATTTAATGCTGCATTTTGGGGGCACAGAATGTATGGAGTTCAAATAAGTTAAAAAGAATGAAGTGCCTTTGTAACAGGCGAATTTTCGTCCGAAACCGTGATACTTTGAAATAGATTGTCCATTTTGTACACGAAGTGCATCCAGTTTTTGCCCTAACCCTCTCAATTTTTATAACATGCTGTGTGGGTGAAATGATGATACCATGCCAACGTTCAACCTTTTCAGAGTTCATTGGAAGTGCTTTTCAATTTCCGACTTATTTTGCTGAAATAAAATCAGTAAGTGCATGAAAAATAGCAAATGAGGTCAGAAAGGGTTGAAAATTGATGATTTCGCTTTGAATGCTACATTTTGAAGGCACAGAAACTAGGGAGTTCAAATAAGTTCAAAAGAATGAAATGCATTTGTAACAGGCGAGTTTTCGTGTGAAACCCTCATACTTCGAAAGAGATTGTCCATTTTTACACGAAGTGCATCCAGCTTTTGCCATAACGCTCTCAACTTTTTATAACATGCTATGTGGGTGAAATCATGATACCATTCTAACTTTCAACCTTTTTAGAGTTCATTTGAAGTGCTTTTCAATTTAAGGGTTATTTTGCTAAAATAAAATCAGTAAGTGCATGAAAAATAGCAAATGAGGTCAGAAAGGGTTGAAAATGGATGATCTGGCTTTGAATGCTGCACCTTGAAGGCACAAAAAGCATGGAGTTCAAATAAGTTAAAACGAATAAAATGCCTTTGTAACAGGCGAGTTTTCGTGCAAAACCCTGATACTTCGAAAGAGATTGTCCATTTTGTACGTGAAGTGCGTCTAGTTTTTGCCGTAACCCTCCCAAGTTTTTAGCAGATGCTATGTGGGTGAATTGATGATACCATGACAACTTTAAACATTGTCATAGTATATTGAAGTACTTATAAATTTCAGGGTTATTTTGCTAAAATAAAATCAGTAAGTGCATGAAAAATAGCCAATGAGGTCAGAAAGGGTTGAAAATTGATGATGTGGCTTTGAATGCTGCATTTTGAAGGAACAAAAATTATGGAATTCAAATAAGTTAAAAAGAATGAAATGCCTTTGTAACAGGCGAGTTTTCGTCCGAAACCCTCATACTTCGAATGAAATTGTCCATTTTGTACACGAAGTGCATCCAGTTTTTGTCGTAACCCTCTCAACTTTTTATAACATGCTATGTGGGTGAAATTATGATTCCATGCCAACTTTCCACCTTTTCAGAGTTCATTTAAAGTGCTTTTCAATTTCAGGGTTATTTTGCTGAAATAAAATCACTAAGTGCATGAAAAATAGCGAATGAGGTCACAAAGGGTTGAAAATTGATGATGTGGCTTTGAATGCTGCATTTTGAAGGTAGAAAAAGAGAGTTTAAATAAGTTAAAAAGAATAAAATGTCTTTGTAACATGTTTGTTTTCGTCAGAAACCCTGATACTTCGAAAGAGATTGTCCATTTTGTACACGAAGTGCATCTAGTTTTTGTCTTAACCCAATAACTTTTTATAACATGCTATGTGGGTGAAATGAGTATACCATTCAAAATTTCAACCTTTTCAGAGTTCATTTGAAGTGCTTTTCCATTTGAGGGTTATTTTGCTGAAATAAAATCAGTAAGTGCATGAAAAATAGCAAATGAGGTCAGAAGAGGGTTGAAAATTGATGATGTGGCATCAAATGCTGCATTTTGAAGGCACAGAAAGTATGGAGTTCGAATAAGTTAAAAACAATGAAATGCATTTGTAACACGCGAGTATTCGTCCGAAACCCTCATACTTCGAAAGAGATTGTCCATTTTGTACACGAAGTGCATCCAGTTTTTGCCGTAACCCTCTCAAATTTTTATAACATGCTATGTGGGTGAAATGATGATACTATTGGAAATATGCCCTAGAGGCAATAAATAAAGTGCTTATTATTATATTTCCTTGTTCAAGATAATCGTTTATTATCCATGCTATGATTGTATTGATTGGAAACGCATTGCATGTGTGGGTAAATAGACAACACTTTGTCCCTAGTATGCCTCTAGTGAACTAGCTCGTTAATCAAAGATGGTCAGGGTTTCCTAGCCATTGACATGTGATGTCATTTTATAACAGGATCACATCATTAGGAGAATGATGAGATGGACAAGACCCAAACTACAAACATAGCATATGATCGTGTCGGTTTATTGCTACTGTTTTCTGCATGTCAAGTATATGTTCCTATGACCATGAGATCATGCAACTCACGGATATTGGAGGAGTGCCTTGTGTGTATCAAACGTCACAACGTAACTGGGTGACTATAAAGGTGCTCTACAGGTAACTCCGATGGTGTCTGTTGAGTTGGCATGGATCGAGACTGGGATTTGTTCCTCCATGTGACGGAGAGGTATCTCAGGGCCCACTCGGTAATACAACATCACAATGAGCCTTGCAAGCAATGTGACTAATTGTTAGTTGCGGGATCTTGTATTACGGAACGAGTAAAGAGACTTGTCGGTAACGAGGTTGAACTTGGTATGGAGATACCGACGATCGAATCTCGGGCAAGTAACATACCGAAGAACAAAGGGAACGTTATACGGGATTAACTGAATCCTTGACATAGAGGTTCGACCGATAAAGATCTTCGTAGAATATGTAGGAACCAATGTGGACATCCAGGTCTCGCCATTGGTTATTGACCATAAAGGTGTCTTGTTCATGTCTACATAGTTCTCGAACACGCAAGGTTTGCACACTTAAGGTTTGGTGACGTTTTGGTAGTATAGAGTTATGTATGGTGATGACCGAAGTTTGTTTGGAGTCCCGGATGAGATCCTGGACGTCACGAGGAGCTCTAGAATGGTCCGGAGGTAAAGATTCATATATAGGAAGTCCCAGTTTGGTCGCCGAAAAAGTTTTGGGCTCATCGGTAGTGTACCGGGAGTGCCGGTAGTGTACCGGGAGACCTCCGGGAGGGGTATTTCGACCCTATAGAGTCCATGGGCTGTGGAAGAATAATAACCTGCCCTTAGTGAGCTGGTGGAACAGCCACAAAAGTCCCATGGCGCCAGGAGGAAAAAGGCCTAAAGAAAAAGGTGGAAAAAAGGCAAAAAGGGTGAATCCTACTCCTACTAGGATTGGAGGAGGAGTAGGACTCCTCCACCTTGGCCGGCCAACTCCTAGAGGGCCTTGCCCTTAGCCAAGGCTGAGTATCCTCTCCTCCTATATATGCTGGTGGAATAGAGGGTTTTTGCACATAATTTACGGCCACGTGCTACCCGTTCCACCGGTGCTCCTCTAGATCGGTTTTCCGCAGTGCTTAGGCGAAGCCCTGCCGGAATCACTCCACCGCCATCGCCGGAGCGCCATCACACTGCCGGTGAACTCTGCCTCCTCTCCGCCTCCTCTTGCTGGATCAAGACGGTGGAGATCAAGGCCACGGGACGTTCGTGATTGGATCACGGGACAGATCGTGACGAGATCGCGTGACGGTTTGTGATTGGTTCGCGGGACGGTTCGTGATTAGATCGCGGAATGCTCGGCGATTTCGATCGCGAAGAAGTTTGACTACACCAACCGCGTTTCTTAACGCTTCCCGCTTAGCGATCTACTAGGTACGTAGATCCACTCTCCCTCTCGTAGATGCTCATCACCATGGATAGGTTTGCGTGCGCGTAGGAAAAATTATGTTTCCCATGCAATGTTCCCCAACAGATACCATTCCAACTTTCAACCTTTTCAGAGTTCATTGGAAGTGCTTTTCAATTTCAGGGTTATTTTCTGAAATAAAATCAATAAGTGCATGAAAAATAGCAAATGAGGTCAGAAAGGGTTGAAAATTGATGACGTGGCTTTGAATGCTGCAATTTGAAGGGACAAAAAGTATGGAGTCAAATAATTTAAAAAGAATGAAATGCATTTGTAACAGGCGAGTTTTCGTTCGAAACCCTGATACTTCGAAAGAGATTGTCCGTTTTGTACACGAGGTGCGTCCAGTTTTTTCCGTAACCCTCTCAACTTTTTAGCACATGCTATGTGGGACAAATGATGATACCATGCCAACTTTCAACCTTTTCAGAGTATATTTGAAGTGCTTTTCATTTTCAGGGTTATTTTGCTAAAATAAAATCGTTAAGTGCATGAAAAATAGCAAATGAGGTCAAAAAGGGTTGAAAATTTATGATGTAGCTTTGAATGCTGCATTTTGAAGGAACAAAAATTATGGAGTTCAAATAAGTTAAAAAGAATGAAATGCCTTTGTAACAGGCGACTTTTTCTCCGAAACCCTCAAACTTCGAAAGAGATTGTCCATTTTGTACACGAAGTGCATCCAGTTTTTCTCGTAACCCTCTAAACTTTTTATAACATGCTATGTGGGTGAAATGATGATACCATACCAAGTTTCAACCTTTTTAGAGTTCATTTGAAGTGTTTTTCAATTTTAGGGTTATATTGCCGAAATAAAATTAGTAAGTGCATGAAAAATAACAAATGAGGTCAGAAAGGGTTGAAAATTGATGATGCGGCTTTGAATGCTTCATTTTGAAGGCACGAAAAGTATGGAGTTCAAATAAGTTAAAAATTATGAAATGCCTTTGTAACAGGCGAGTTTTTGTTCGAAACCCTCATACTTCGAAAGAGCTTGTCGATTTTGTACACGAAGTGCATCCAGTTTTTACCGTAACCCTCTCAACTTTTAATAACATGCTATGTGGGGGAAATGATGATACCATGCCAACTTTCAACCTTTTTAAGGTTCATTTTAAGTGCTTTTTAATTTCAGGGTTATTTTGTTGAAATAAAATCAATAAGTGCATGTAAAATAGCAAATGAGGTCAGAAAGGCTCAAAAATTGATGGTGTGGCTTTGAATGCTGTATTTTGAAGGCACAAAAATTATGGAGTTCAAATAAGTTAAAAATAATGAAATGCCTTTGTAATAGGCGAGTTTTCGTTCGAAACCCTCATACTCCGAAAGAGATTCTCCATTTTGTACCCGAAGTGCATCCAGTTTTTGCCGTAACTCTGTCAAATTTTTGTAACATGCTATGTGGGTGAAATGATGATAGCATGCCAACGTTCAACCTTTTCAGAGTTCATTTGAAGTGTTTTTCAATTTCAGGGTTATTTTACTGAAATAAAATCGATAAGTGCATGAAAAATAAAAATGAGGTCAGAAAGGGTTGAAAATAGATGTGGCTTTGAATGCTGCATTTTGAAGGAAAAAGTAAGGAGTTCGAATAAGTTAAAACGAATGAAATGCATTTGTAACACGCAAATTTTCGTGTGAAACCCTCATACATCAAAAGAGATTGTCCATTTTGTACACGAAGTGCATCTAGTTTTTCCCATAACCCTCTCAACTATTTATAACAAGCTATGTGGGTGAAATGATGATACCATGCCAACTTTCAACCTTTTCAGAGTTCATTGGAAGTGCTTTTCAATTTCAGGGTTATTTTGTTGAAATAAAATCAGTAAGTGCACGAAAAATAGCAAATGAGGTCAGAAAGGGATGAAAATTGATGATGTGGCTTTGAATGCTGCATTTTGAAGGCACAAAAAGCATGGAGTTCAAATAAGGTAAAAAGAATGAAATGCCTTGGTAACAGGCGACTTTTCGTCCGAAACCCTCATACTTCGAAAGAGATTGTCCATTTTGTACACGAGGTGCGTCCAGTTTTTGCCGTAACCCTCTCAACTTTCTAGCACATGCTATGTGGGTGAAATGATGATACCATGCCAACTTTCAACATTTTCAGAGTATATTTGACGTGCTTTTAAATTTCAGGGTTATTTTGCTACAATAAAATCACTAAGTGCATGAAAAATAGCAAATGAGGACAGAAAGGGTTGACAATTTATGATGTGGCTTTGAATGCTGTGTTTTGAAGGAACAAAAATTATGGAGTTCAAATAAGTTAAAAATAATGAAATGCCTTTGTAATAGGCGAGTTTTCGTTCGAAACCCTCATACTCCGAAAGAGATTGTCCATTTTGTACCCGAAGTGCATCCAGTTTTTGCCGTAACCCTCTCAACTTTTTATAACATGTTACGTGGGTGAAATTATGATACCATGCCAACTTTCAACCTTTTCAGGGTTCATTTAAAGTGCTTTTCAATTTCAGGGTTATTTTGTTGAAATAAAATCAATAAGTGCATGAAAAATAACAAATGAGGTCAAAAAGGGTTGAAAATAGAGGTGCCTTTGAATGCTGCATTTTGAAGGTAAAAAGTATGGAGTTCGAATAAGTTAAAACAAATGAAATGCATTTGTAACACGCAGGTTTTCGTGTGAAACCCTCATACTTCAAAAGAGATTGTCCATTTTGTACACAAAGTGCATCCAGTTTTTCCCATAACCCTCTCAACTTTTTATAACATGCTATGTTGGTGAAATTATGATACCATGCCAACTTTCAACCTTTTCAGAGTTCATTGGAAGTGCCTTTCAATTTCAGGGTTATTTTGTTGAAATAAAATCAGTAAGTGCATGAAAAATAGCAAATGAGGTCAAAAAGGGTTGAAAATTGATGATGTGGCTTTGAATGCTGCATTTTGAAGGCACAAAAAGCATGGAGTTCAAATAAGGTAAAAAGAATGAAATGCCTTTGTAACAGGTCAGTTTTCGTCCGAAACCCTCATACTTCAAAATAGATTGTCCATTTTGTACACGAGGTGCGTCCAGTTTTTGCCGTAACCCTCTCAACTTTCTAGCACATGCTATGTGGGTGAAATGATGATACCATGCCAACTTTCAACCTTTTCAGAGTATATTTGACGTGCTTTTAAATTTCAGGGTTAATTTGCTACAATAAAATCACTAAGTGCACGAAAAATAGCAAATGAGGTCAGAAAGGGTTGACATTTGTGATGTGGCTTTGAATGCTGCGTTTTGAAGGAACAAAAATTATGGAGTTCAAATAAGTTAAAAAGAATGAATTGCCTTTGTAAGAGGCAGGTTTTCGTCCGAAACACTCATACTTCGAAAGAGATTGTCCATTTTGTACACGAAGTGCATCCAGTTTTTGCCGTAACCCTGTCAAATTTTTATAACATGTTATGTGGGTGAAATTATGATTCCATGCCAACTTTCAACCTTTTCAGGGTTCATTTAAAGTGCTTTTCAATTTCAGGGTTATTTTGCTGAAATTAAATCAGTAAGTGCATGGAAAATAGCAAATGAGGTCAGAAAGGGTTTAAAATTGGAGTTGAATATGAGCATGTAGGAAAAAGAATCGATGAATTTGGAGTTGCGGATCTCAAGTTATAAGCAAAACAAAATTTGAATAAAATATGTCCAGAACTGCTCGAACTCTTGTTGCGGTTACTGTAGCGTCGCCATGTGGCGCATTACTACTGGAAGAAGTTGTTCACTACGAAGCTTATATGGCGGATGACCGCAAATTAATGGATAACGGTTCGGCCCAAAAAAACAACAGTAGGTGATCTAATCTCGGTCGTAGGTTGCCGATCGAACAGAGGGAAGGTGCTCACCGGAGAAACAGGGGAGGTGACCACCGAACTTGAAGAGGATAACGGTGTCGGCGGCTCTGTCGTGGGTCGTGGTGGACCTCCGGTGACTCCTCGGAGACAAAGAGGCTATGGGAGGATGTGGAGTTCTGCGGCGGTGATCTGGGTGGAGTTAGAAGCCACGGGGACGTCTTCTGTTGGCGATGCAGCGATGTTCGTTCTCGGCCGTCGGCGATGATCTTCTTGTCAGGGTCACGGACGTCGCTACACGGCTCCCCTGCACCAGGTAGAAGTTGAGGGTGAGAGAGGAGATCAATTTGGATCGAATAGGAGAAATAGTAGGGGCTGGGAACCACGGGTGGCAACAGAATCAGCAGGGGAAGAAGCTTCCCGAAGGCGGACTCCAGCAAGATCGAACAGAAGATTCACGGCTCGGGAGAAGGATATTTTGCAAAAAAATAGCAAAGGAGGAGGAGGTGAATACATATAAGGAAGTGGCGGTGAGGGATGAGCAAGGTCAAGGCCTAATCGACCAAGGATTTGGATCCGGAGCGGCGTGCCTCTCGTGCGTGAACAGGAAACTGACGGGAGACAGGTGATGACAAGGCGGGCCCCATGCGTCAGTGGGTAGAGGAAGAAAAATGGAATAAGGAGAGCTACGGGGTTGGGCTGCCCTGCTACTGCTGTAGTGCACGAGAGCGAGGGATAGAGATGGGCCAGGCTTCAGGGGATTCAAAAGAATAATGAACTCTGGCTAAAAATAAAATCCAATGCTATAGGAACTAAAACAAAAATACCTGGTGATTTTTTTAAATTTTTTATCAAATCACACAGTAAATTATAATAGCAATTTTATAAAACAGTACACATTTTTACAAGTCGAATAAAAGTGTCAAAAATATTTTTATGCAATAGATGCTAATAAAAAGCACTAAGACCAACTCTATAAATAAATCAGAGTTTGTAAAATCTCAAAATAAATAGCATGAACTCAAAATAATATTCTAAGTATTTTCCAACTATAACTAATAGGGAAGAAGTCATATTATGTCCACACCAAATATTTTGCCTTGAATAGGCAAACACTTTGAATACTCAAAAAAATTTCAAATATGCCTTGAAATCATGAAGAAACAGAATGGTCCTATTAACATTCCAAATCTAAAAATTTGGGTTGTTACAACTTTTTATAACATGTTATGTGGGTAAAATTATGATACCATGCCAACTTTCAACCTTTTCAGAGTTCATTTGAAGTGTTTTTCAATTTCAGGGTTATTTTGTTGAAATAAAATCAGTAAGTGCATGAAAAATAGCAAATGAGGTTAGAAAGGGTTGAAAATTGATGATGTGTCTTTGAATGCTGCATTTTGAAAGAACAAAAATTATGGAGTTCAAACAAGTTGAAAAGAATGAAATGCCGTTGTAACACGCGAGCTTTCTTCGGGAACCCTCCGACTTCGAAAGAGATTGTCCATTTTGTACACGAAGTGCATCCGGTTTTGTCGTAACCCTCTCAACTTTTTAAAACATGCTATGTGGTTGAAATGATGATACCAAGCCTTCTGTCAACCTTTTCAGAATATATTTGAAGTGCTTTTCAATTTCAGGCTTATTTTGCTGAAATAAAATGAGTAAGTGCATGAAAAATAACAAATGAAGTCAGAATGGCTTGAAAATTGATGATTTGGCTTTGAATGATGCATTTTGAAGGCACAAAAAACAATGGAGTTCAAATAAGTGAAAAACAATGAAATGCCTTTGTAACACGCGAGTTTTCGTCCGAAACCCTCATACTTCGAAAGAGATTGTACATTTTGTACACAAAGTGCGTCAAGTTTTTGCCGTAACCATCTCAACTTTTTAGCACATGCTATGTGGTTGAAATGATGATACCAAGCCTACTTTCAAACTTTTCAGAAATATATTTGAAGTGCTTTTCAATTTCAGGCTTATTTTGCTAAAATAAAATGAGTAAGTGCATGAAAAATAGCAAATGAAGTCAGAAAGGCTTGAAAATTCATGATGTGGCTTTGAATGCTGCATTTTGAAGGCACAAAAATTATGGAGTAAAAACAAGTTTAAAAGGATGAAATGCCTTTGTAACAGGCGAGTTTTTGTCCGGAACCCTCCTACTTCAAAAGAGATTGTCCATTTGGTACATGAAGTTCATCCGGTTTTTGACATAACCCTCTAAACTTTTTAGCACATGCTAAGTGGGTGAAATGATGATACCATGCCAAATTTCAACCTTTTCTGAGTATATTTGAAGTGCTTTTCAATCTAGGGTTTATTTTGCTGAAATAAAATCACTAAGTGCATGAAAAATAGCAAATGAGGCCAAAAAGGGTTGAGAATTGATGATGTGGCTTTGAATGCTACGTTCTGAAGGCACAAAAAGTATGGAGTTCAAATAAGTTATAAAGAATGAAATGCTTTTGTAACAGGTGAGTTTTCGTTCGAAACCTCATACTTCGAAAGAGATTGTCCATTTTGTACATGAAGTGCATCCAGTTTTTGCCGTAACCTTCTCAACTTTTTATAACATGCTATGTGGGTGAAATGATGATACCATGCCGAGTTTCAACCTTTTCAGTGTATATTTGAAGTGCTTTTCAATTTCAGGGTTATTTTGCTGAAATAAAATACGTAAGTGCATGAAAAATAGCAAATGAGTTCATAAAGGGGTGAAAATTGATGATGCGGCTTTGAATGCTGAATTTTGATGGAACAAAAAGTATGGACTTCAAATAAGTTAAAAAGAATGAAATGCATTTGGAACACGCGAGTTTTCATGCGAAACCCTCATCCTTCGAAAGAGATTGTCCATTTTGTAGACTAGGTGCCTTCAGTTTTTGCCGTAAGACTCTCAATTTTTTATAACAAGCTATGTGGGTGAAATGAAGATACCATGCCAAGTTTCAACCTCTTGAGAGTTCATTTGAAGTGCTTGTCAATTTCAAGGCTATTTTGCTGAAATAAAATCACTAAGTGCATGAAAAATAGCAAATGAGGTCAGAAAGGGTTTAAAATTGATGATGTGGCTTTGAAAGCTGCATTTTGAAGGCACAAAAAGTATGGAGTTCAAATAAGTCAAAAAGAATGAAATGCCTTTGTAACACGCGAGTTTTCGTCCGAAACCCTCATACCTCGAAAGAGATTGTCCATTATGTACACTAAGTGCATCCAGTTTTTAACGTAACCCTCTAAACAGTTTATACCATGCTATGTGGGTGAGATGATGATACCATTCCAACTTTCAACCTTTTCAGAGTTCATTTGAAGTGCTTTTCAATTTCAGGGTTATTTCGCTGAAATAAAATCAGTAAGTGCATGAAAATTAGCAAATGAGGTCACAAAGGGTTGAAATGGATGACGTGGCTTCGAATGCTACATTTTGATCGCACAAAAATTTTGGAGTTCAAATAAGTTAAAAATAATGAAATGCCTTTGTAACAGGCGAGTTTTCGTCCGAAACCCTCATACTTCGAAAGAGATTGTCCATTTTGTACATGAAGTGCATCCAGTTTTTGCCGTAACCCTCTCAACTTTTTATAACATGCTATGTGAGTGAAATGATGATACCATGCCAACTTTCAACCTTTTTTGAGTTCATATGAAGTGCTTTTCAATTTCAGTGTTATTTTGCTGAAAGAAAATCAGTAAGTGCATGAAAAATAGCGAATGAGGTTAGAAAGGATTGAAAATTGATGATGTGGCTTTGAATGCTGCATTTTGAAGGCACAAAAGGTATGGATTTCAAATAAGTTAAAATGAATGAAAAGCCTTTGTAACAGGTAACTTTTCGTCCGAAACCCTCATACTTCGAAAGAGATTGTCCATTTTGTACATGAAGTGCATCCGGTTTTTGCCGTAACCCTCTTAACTTTTTATAATATGTTATGTTGGTGAAATGATGATACCATGCCAACTTTCAACCTTTTTACAGTTCATTTGAAGTGCTTTTCAATTTTAGGGTTATTTTGCTGAAATAAAATCGATAAGTGCATGAAAAATAGCAAATGAGGTCAGAAAGGGTGGAAAATTGATGATGTGGCTTTCAATGCTGTGTTTTGAAGGAACAAATAGTATGGAGTTCAAATAAGTTAAAAAGAATGAAATGCCTTTGTAAGAGGCGAGTTTTCGTCCGAAACCCTCATACTTCGAAAGAGATTGTCAATTTTGTACACAAAGTGCATCCAGTTTTTGCTGTAACCCTCTCAACTTTTCATAACATGCTACGTGTGTGAAATGATGATACCATGCCAACTTTCATCCTTTTCAGAGTTCATTTGAAGTGCTTTTCAATTTCAACTTTTTTTGCTGAAATAAAATCAGTAAGTGCAGGAAAAATAGCAAATGAGGTTAGAAAGGGTTGAAAATTGATGATGTGGCTTTGAATGCTGCATTTTGAAGGCACAGAAAGTATGGAGTTAAAATAAGTTAAAAAGAATGAAATGCCTTTGTAACACGCGAGTTTTCGTCCAAAACCCTCCTACTTCGAAAAAGATTGTCCATTCTGTACACAAAGTCCGTCAAGTTTTTGCCGTAACTCTCTCAACTTTTGAGCACATGCTATGTGGTTGAAATGATCATACCAAGCCTACTTTCAACCTTTTCAGAATATATTTGAAGTGCTTTTCAATTTCAAGGTTATTTTGCTGAAAGAAAATCAGTAAGTGCATGAAAAATAGCAAATGAGGTCAGAAAGGATTGAAAATTGATGATGTGGGTTTGAATGCTGCATTTTGAAGGCACAAAAGGTATGGATTTCAAATAAGTTAAAATGAATGAAAAGCCTTTGTAACAGGTGACTTTTCGTCCGAAACCCTCATACTTCGAAAGAGATTGTCCATTTTGTACACGAAGTGCATCCGGTTTTTGCCGTAACCCTCTTAACTTTTTATAATATGTTATGTGGGTGAAATGATGATACCATGCCAACTTTCAACCTTTTTACAATTCATTTGAAGTGCTTTTCAATTTTAGGGTTATTTTGCTAAAATAAAATCGATAAGTGCATGAAAAATAGCAAATGAGGTCAGAAAGGGTGGAAAATTGATGATGTGGCTTTCAATGCTGTGTTTTCAAGGCACAAATAGTATGGAGTTCAAATAAGTTAAACAGAATGAAATGCCTTTGTAAGAGGCGAGTTTTCGTCCGAAACCCTCATACTTCGAAAGAGATTGTCAATTTTGTACACGAAGTGCATCCTGTTTTTTCTGTAACCCTCTCAACTTTTCATAACATGCTACGTATGTGAAATGATAATACCATGCCAACTTTCATCCTATTCAGAGTTCATTTGAAGTGCTTTTCAATTTCAACTTTTTTTGCTGAAATAAAATCAGCAAGTGCATGAAAAATAGCAAATCAGGTTAGAAAGGGTTGAAAATTGATGTTAGTCCTGGTTCATGCTGGCTACAACGGCTAGGAGCAAGGCGACCTTTAGTACCAGCTCGTGAGGAACCTTTAGTACCGGTTCGTCTCACGAGCCGGTACTAAAGGGGGCATGGCAGGGTTTTTGTCAAACATGGGCCCCGCTTTCACCTTTAGTACCGGCTGGTGTCACCAGCCGGTACTAAAGGGCAACCTACATATACATCCGTCCACAGCCGATCGAAAGAGCTCTGTTTTCTCCCCTGTTCTTCTTCTTGCTCAAAGCTCATCCTCCATTTTGCCAAGGATTTGTCAAGATTTAAAGGCACCCCATCTATCCAAGTGTTCATAAAGGTTAGCAACTTTGCTCCTTCATCTCTTGCTAGATTAGCTTGTGGTATGCTCAAAGATATGTGATATGTGATGTGTGGGAGTTTATTTGATTCATATCCAATTTGAGCTCAAATTAACTTGTTAGGTTGCATATGTGTAGGTGTGGTTTATTTGGTGTCCCTTCCCATGTTCTTCTTCTTGCTTGAAGCTCATCCTCCATTTTGCCAAGGATTTGTCAAGATTTAAAGGCACCCCATCTATCCAAGTGTTCATAAAGGTTAGCAACTTTGCTCCTTCATCTCTTGCTAGATTAGCTTGTGGTATGCTCAAAGATATGTGATATGTTATTTGTGGGAGTTTATTTGATTTATATACAAATTGAGATCAAATTAACTTGTTAGGTTGCATATGTGTAGGTGTGGTTTATTTGGTGTGTCTTCCCACCATCCTCGGCCGTCCTAACCATCGTCCATCGTCCGCACCGTCTCGTCGCGGCACTGGCCACCTTGGTGAGCCTCTTGTTCTTCTTAAAATCTTTAAAAAAAATTACTTGTATGATTTAGATAGCTGCGTGTACGATTTAATTACTTGTATTATTGTTAGTTATTCTATAGTGTAATGGTTATGGTATCCGCCCACGTCGGCCCTCGTCCAGTCTATGATTCAGATGTGGTCTGTTGTTAATTATCTTTTATAACTATTTCACACATCATCTAATGTCTATGACAATTAATTATGCCACCAAATTGACATAGATGTTTTTATCTATAGGAAGTAGTTGAACCAGAAATTCCAACCGACTATGCAATTCTGCTCGAGAAATTAACACAAGCTGAAAAAGAAATTGATCATTTGAAAGAAAAATTGAAAAGAACTGAAGATGAGAAGATGGGATTGGAGTTGCATGTTGCTGATATCGTCGATGATCACAAGAACAAGATGGTTGGAATGCTCTTGAAGCTTAGAAAGATTAGAAAATATGCCACTGATAAAGAGGCTTGGTATCATTATGTTGTTGGCTCGATTGTTACTTTAGTTGCGATTATGATCGCATTTTTTGTTGTATTCACATGTTTTAGATAGTTGGTGTTGTTTTATGAGATGTATATGTATGAACTATAAGTATCCATTATTTGCAGTAATAACATATGGTCACTACTAGCTCTACTTTTGGTTGTAATGTGATGATCAAGTTGTATTAATTTGGTCACTTCGATGTTGTGTAGTGAACATGAGCCGGCAATGGATGTACGATGACCGACTAAGTCCAGGGTTTCTTAATGGCCTGCATGATTTTATTCGTGTGGCTAAGACAAATAAGTAGAATGGTTTCATGTGTTGTCCATGTCGTGACTGTAAGAATGATAGGAGTTACTATAACTCAAAAACCCTTCACTACCACCTGCTGAAGTCCGGTTTCATGTCCACCTATAGCTGTTGGACCAAGCACGAAGAGGGGTTATAATGGAAGACAATGAAGTAGAAGAGGATGATGACAACTATCCTTTTGCTGATACAACAATGGGGGAAGCTGAAGAAGAGGCATCAATGGGGGAAGCTGAAGAAGAGGCATCAGATGAGCCCGCTGATGATTTGAGTCAGGTCATTGCTGATGCAAAGAGAAACTGCGAAAATGATAAGGAGAGGTTGAAGTTGAAACGCATGTTAGAGGATCACAAGAAATTATTGTATCCAAATTGTGAAGATGAACAGAAAAAGCTGGGTACCACGCTGGAATTGCTGCAATGGAAGGCGAAGACTGGTGTAACTGACAAGGGATTTCAAGAATTGCTGATAATGATAAAGAAGATGCTTCCAAAGGATAACGAATTGCCTGAAAGTACGTACGAAGCAAAGAAGGTTGTCTGCCCTCTAGGATTACAGGTGTAGAAGATACATGCACGCCCTAATGACTGCAACCTCTACCACGGTGAGGAGTACGTGAATTTGGACACATGCCCGGTATGCAGTGCACTGCACTATAAGATCCCCTGCGATGACCCTAGTGATGTGGAGGGCGAATGCCACAGGAAGAGGGTTCCTGCCAAGGTGATGTTGTATGCCCCTATAATACCACGGTTGAAACATTTGTTCCAAAACAAAGAGCATGCCAAGTTGTTGCGATGGCACAAAGAAGAACGTAAGAAAGACGGGATGTTGAGAGCACCCGCTGATGGGTCGCAGTGGAGAAAAAATGAGAGGGGGTTTGAGGACTTTGCAGCTGACGCAACGAACTTATGGTTTGTTATTAGTACAGATGACATGAATCCTTTTGGCGAGCAGAGCTCTAGTCACAGCACCTGGCCCGTGACTCTATGTATCTACAACCTTCCTCCTTGGTTGTGCATGAAGCGGAAGTTCATTATGATGCCAGTGCTCATTCAAGGCCCTAAGAAACCCGACAACGACATTGATGTCTACCTAAGGCCACTAGTTGATGAACTTCTACAGTTGTGGAAAAAACCAGGTGTGTGTGTGTGGGATACGCACACACGGAAGGAAATTGACCTACGAGCGTTGCTATTTGTAACCATCAATGATTGGCCTACTCTTAGTAACCTTTCAGGACATAAAAACAAGGGATACAATGCATGCACGCACTGTTTAGATGATACTGAAAGTATATATTTGGATAAATGTAAGAAGAATGTGCACCTGGGACATCGTCGATTTCTACCGATCAAGCATATCTTAAGAAAGGCAGGCAAACATTTCAAATGTGAGCTAGATAACCGAAAGAAGCCTGGCCTCCGTACTGGTGAATATATATTTGATATGGTCAAGGATTGACAGGTAATCTTTGGAAAGGGTCCTGGCAGACATTCTGTTCCGAATGACGCCAATGGACATGCACCCATGTGGAAGAATAAATCTATATTTTGGGAACTTGAATATTGGAAAGCCCTAGAGGTCCGCAATGCAATCGACGTGATGCATGTGACGAAGAATCTTCGTGCGAACCTGCTAGGCTTCTTGGGCGTGTATGGAAAGACAAAAGATACACTGGAGGCACGGGACAACAACCAAAGAATTAATGAAAAAGACGGCATGCCTCCAAGCAGTATCAAGGTCCTGCCAGCTACGCTCTTACGAAAGAAGAGAAGGAATTCTTTTTTGAATGTCTGCTCAGTATTAATGTTACGTCTCGCTTCTCATCGAATATAAAGGGAATAATAAATATGGCAGAGAAAAAATTGATGTCATGCCAAGTTACAACCTTTTCAGAGTTCATTTGTACTGCTTTTCAAATTCAGGGTCATTTAGCTCAAAATAAATCATTAAATGCATGAAAAATATCAAATGAAGTCAGAAAGGGTTGAAAATTGATGATGTGCCTTTGAATGGTGCATATTGAACACACAAAAAGTATGGAGTTAAAATAAGTTATTAAAAATGAAATCCCTTTGTAATAGATGAGTTTTCGTGCAAAACCCTCATACTTCTTATGAGATTGACCAGTTTGTACACGAAGTGATTCCAGTTTTTGTCGTAACCCTCTCAACTCTCAGGAAGTTGCCATGTGGGTGAAATTATGATGTCATGCCAAGTTACAACCTTTTCAGAGTTCATTTGTACTGCTTTTCAAATTCAGGGTCATTTAGCTCAAAATAAATCATTAAATGCATGAAAAATATCAAATGAAGTCAGAAAGGGTTGAAAATTGATGATGTGCCTTTGAATGGTGCATATTGAACACACAAAAATTATGGAGTTAAAATAAGTTATTAAAAATGAAATCCCTTCGTAATAGATGAGTTTACGTCCGAAAGCCTCATACTTCTTATGAGATTGTCCAGTTTGTACACAAAGTGCATCCAGTTTTTGCCGTAACCCTCTCAACTCTCTAGAAGTTGCTATGTGGGTCAAATTATTATGTCATGCCTAGTTACAACCTTTTCAGAGTTCATTTGTACTGCTTTTCAAATTCAGTGTCATTTAGCTCACAATAAATCATTAAATGCATGAAAAATATCAAATGAAGTCAGAAAGGGTTGAAAATTCATGATCTGCCTTTGAATGGTGCATGTTGAACACACAAAAAGTATGGAGTTAAAATAAGTTATTAAAAATGAAATCCCTTTGTAATAGATGAGTTTTCGTGCGAAACCCCCATACTTCTTATGAGATTGTCCACTTTGTACCCGAAGTGCATCCAGTTTTGGCCAAAACCCTCTCGACTCTCTAGAAGTTGCTATGTGGGTGAAATTATGATGTCATGGCAAGTTACAACCTTTTCAGAGTTCATTTGTACTGCTTTTCAAATTCAGGGTCATTTAGCTGAAAATAAATCATTAAATGCACGAAAAATATCAAATGAAGTCAGAAAGGGTTGAAAATTGATGATGTGCCTTTGAATGGGGCATATTGAACACACAAAAACTATGTAGTTAAAATAAGTTATTAAAAATGAAATCCCTTTGTAATAGATGAGTTTTCGTGCGAAACCCTCATACTTCTTATGAGATTGTCCAGTTTGTACACGAAGTGCATCCAGTTTTGGCCGTAACCCTCTCAACTCTCTAGAAGTTGCTATGTGGGTGAAATTATGATGTCATGCAAAGTTACAACCTTTTCAGAGTTCATTTGTACTGGTTTCAAATTCAGGGTCATTTAGCTAAAAATAAATCATTAAATGCATGAAAAATATCAAATGTAGTCAGAAAGGGTTGAAAATTGATGATGTGCTTTTGAATGGTGCATATTGAACACACAAAAAGTACGGAGTCAAAATAAGTTATTAAAAATGAAATCCCTTTGTAATAGATGAGTTTTCGTGCGAAACCCTCATACTTCTTATGAGATTGTCCAGTTTGTACACGAAGTGCATCCAGTTTTTCCCGTAACCCTCTCAACTCTCTAGAAGGTGCCATCTGGGTGAAATTATGATGTCATGCCAAGTGACAACCTTTTCAGAGTTCATTTGTACTGCTTTTCAAATTCAGGGTCATTTAGCTCAACATAAATCATTAAATGCAAGAAAAATATCAAATGAAGTCAGAAAGGGTTGAAAATTGATGATGTGCCTTTCAATGGGGCATATTGAGCACACAGAAAGTATGTAGTTAAAATAAGATATTAAAATGAAATCCCTTTCTAATAGATGAGTTTTCGTGCGAAACCCTCATACTTCTTATGAGATTGTCCAGTTTGTACACGAAGTGCATCCAGTTTTTGCCGTAACCCTCTCAAGTCTCTAGAAGTTGCTATGTTGGTGAAATTATGATGTCATGCCAAGTTACAACCTTTTCAGAGTTCATTTGTATTGCTTTTCAAATTCAGGGTCATTTAGCTCAACATAAATCATTAAATGCATGAAAAAGATCAAATGAAGTCAGAAAGGGTTGAAAATTGATGATGTGCCTTTGAATGGTGCATATTGAAAACACAAAATGTATGGAGTTAAAATAAGTTATTAAAAATGAAATCCCTTTGTAATAGATGAGTTTTCGTGCGGAACCCTCATACTTCTAATGAGATTGCCAATTTGTACAAGAAGTGCATCCAGTTTTTCCCGTAACCCTCTCAACTCTCTAGAAGTTGCCATGTGGGTGAAATTATGATGTCATGCCAAGTTACAACCTTTTCAGAGTTCATTTGTACTGCTTTTCAAATTCAGGGTCATTTAGCTCAACATAAATCATTAAATGCATGAAAAATATCAAATGAAGTCAGAAAGGGTTGAAAATTGATGATGTGCCTTTCAATGGGGCATATTGAGCACACAGAAAGTATGTAGTTAAAATAAGAGATTAAAAATGAAATCCCTTTGTAATAGATGAGTTTTCGTGCGAAACCCTCATACTTCTTATGAGATTGTCCAGTTTGTACACGAACTGCATCCAGTTTTTGCCGTAACCCTCTCAATTCTCTAGAAGTTGCTATGTGGGTGAAATTATCATGTCATGCCAATTTACAACCTTTTCAGAGTTCATTTGTATTGCTTTTCAAATTCAGGGTCATTTAGCTCAACATAAATCATTAAGTGCATGAAAAAGATCAAATGAAGTCAGGAAGGGTTGAAAATTGATGATCTGCCTTTGAATGGTTCATATTGAACACACAAAAAGTATGGAGTTAAAATAAGTTATTAAAAATGAAATCCCTTTGTAATAGATGAGTTTTCGTGCGAAACCCTCATACTTCTTATGAGATTGTCCAGTTTGTACAAGAAGTGCATCCAGTTTTTGCCGTAACCCTCTCAAGTCTCTAGAAGTTGCCATGTGGGTGAAATTATCATGTCATGCAAAGTTACAACCTTTTTAGAGTTCATTTGTGCTACTTTTCAAATTCAGGGTCATTTAGCTCAACATAAATCATTAAATGCATGAAAAATATGAAATGAAGTCACAAAGGGTTGAAAATTGATGATATGCCTTTGAATGGGGCTTATTTAACACACAAAAATTATGTAGTTAAAATAAGTTATTAAAAATGAAATCCCTTTTGTAATAGATGAATTTTCGTGCGAAACCCTCATACTTCTTATGAGATTGTCCAGTTTGTACACGAAGTGCATCCAGTTTTTGCTGTAACCCTCTCAACTCTCTAGAAATTGCTATGTGGGTGAAATTATGATGTCATGCAAAGTTACAACCCTTTCAGAGTTCATTTGTACTGCTTTTCAAATTCAGGGTCATTTAGCTCAAAATAAATCATTAAATGCATGAAAAATATCAAATGAAGTCAGAAAGGGTTGAAAATTGATGATGTGCCTTTGAATGGTGCATATTGAACACACAAAAATTATGGAGTTAAAATAAGTTATTAAAAATGAAATCCCTTCGTAATAGATGAGTTTACGTCCGAAAGCCTCATACTTCTTATGAGATTGTCCAGTTTGTACACAAAGTGCATCCAGTTTTTGCCGTAACCCTCTCAACTCTCTAGAAGTTGCTATGTGGGTCAAATTATTATGTCATGCCTAGTTACAACCTTTTCAGAGTTCATTTGTACTGCTTTTCAAATTCAGTGTCATTTAGCTCACAATAAATCATTAAATGCATGAAAAATATCAAATGAAGTCAGAAAGGGTTGAAAATTCATGATCTGCCTTTGAATGGTGCATGTTGAACACACAAAAAGTATGGAGTTAAAATAAGTTATTAAAAATGAAATCCCTTTGTAATAGATGAGTTTTCGTGCGAAACCCCCATACTTCTTATGAGATTGTCCACTTTGTACCCGAAGTGCATCCAGTTTTGGCCAAAACCCTCTCGACTCTCTAGAAGTTGCTATGTGGGTGAAATTATGATGTCATGGCAAGTTACAACCTTTTCAGAGTTCATTTGTACTGCTTTTCAAATTCAGGGTCATTTAGCTGAAAATAAATCATTAAATGCACGAAAAATATCAAATGAAGTCAGAAAGGGTTGAAAATTGATGATGTGCCTTTGAATGGGGCATATTGAACACACAAAAACTATGTAGTTAAAATAAGTTATTAAAAATGAAATCCCTTTGTAATAGATGAGTTTTCGTGCGAAACCCTCATACTTCTTATGAGATTGTCCAGTTTGTACACGAAGTGCATCCAGTTTTGGCCGTAACCCTCTCAACTCTCTAGAAGTTGCTATGTGGGTGAAATTATGATGTCATGCAAAGTTACAACCTTTTCAGAGTTCATTTGTACTGGTTTCAAATTCAGGGTCATTTAGCTAAAAATAAATCATTAAATGCATGAAAAATATCAAATGTAGTCAGAAAGGGTTGAAAATTGATGATGTGCTTTTGAATGGTGCATATTGAACACACAAAAAGTACGGAGTCAAAATAAGTTATTAAAAATGAAATCCCTTTGTAATAGATGAGTTTTCGTGCGAAACCCTCATACTTCTTATGAGATTGTCCAGTTTGTACACGAAGTGCATCCAGTTTTTCCCGTAACCCTCTCAACTCTCTAGAAGGTGCCATCTGGGTGAAATTATGATGTCATGCCAAGTGACAACCTTTTCAGAGTTCATTTGTACTGCTTTTCAAATTCAGGGTCATTTAGCTCAACATAAATCATTAAATGCAAGAAAAATATCAAATGAAGTCAGAAAGGGTTGAAAATTGATGATGTGCCTTTCAATGGGGCATATTGAGCACACAGAAAGTATGTAGTTAAAATAAGATATTAAAATGAAATCCCTTTCTAATAGATGAGTTTTCGTGCGAAACCCTCATACTTCTTATGAGATTGTCCAGTTTGTACACGAAGTGCATCCAGTTTTTGCCGTAACCCTCTCAAGTCTCTAGAAGTTGCTATGTTGGTGAAATTATGATGTCATGCCAAGTTACAACCTTTTCAGAGTTCATTTGTATTGCTTTTCAAATTCAGGGTCATTTAGCTCAACATAAATCATTAAATGCATGAAAAAGATCAAATGAAGTCAGAAAGGGTTGAAAATTGATGATGTGCCTTTGAATGGTGCATATTGAAAACACAAAATGTATGGAGTTAAAATAAGTTATTAAAAATGAAATCCCTTTGTAATAGATGAGTTTTCGTGCGGAACCCTCATACTTCTAATGAGATTGCCAATTTGTACAAGAAGTGCATCCAGTTTTTCCCGTAACCCTCTCAACTCTCTAGAAGTTGCCATGTGGGTGAAATTATGATGTCATGCCAAGTTACAACCTTTTCAGAGTTCATTTGTACTGCTTTTCAAATTCAGGGTCATTTAGCTCAACATAAATCATTAAATGCATGAAAAATATCAAATGAAGTCAGAAAGGGTTGAAAATTGATGATGTGCCTTTCAATGGGGCATATTGAGCACACAGAAAGTATGTAGTTAAAATAAGAGATTAAAAATGAAATCCCTTTGTAATAGATGAGTTTTCGTGCGAAACCCTCATACTTCTTATGAGATTGTCCAGTTTGTACACGAACTGCATCCAGTTTTTGCCGTAACCCTCTCAATTCTCTAGAAGTTGCTATGTGGGTGAAATTATCATGTCATGCCAATTTACAACCTTTTCAGAGTTCATTTGTATTGCTTTTCAAATTCAGGGTCATTTAGCTCAACATAAATCATTAAGTGCATGAAAAAGATCAAATGAAGTCAGGAAGGGTTGAAAATTGATGATCTGCCTTTGAATGGTTCATATTGAACACACAAAAAGTATGGAGTTAAAATAAGTTATTAAAAATGAAATCCCTTTGTAATAGATGAGTTTTCGTGCGAAACCCTCATACTTCTTATGAGATTGTCCAGTTTGTACAAGAAGTGCATCCAGTTTTTGCCGTAACCCTCTCAAGTCTCTAGAAGTTGCCATGTGGGTGAAATTATCATGTCATGCAAAGTTACAACCTTTTTAGAGTTCATTTGTGCTACTTTTCAAATTCAGGGTCATGTAGCTCAACATAAATCATTAAATGCATGAAAAATATGAAATGAAGTCACAAAGGGTTGAAAATTGATGATATGCCTTTGAATGGGGCTTATTTAACACACAAAAATTATGTAGTTAAAATAAGTTATTAAAAATGAAATCCCTTTTGTAATAGATGAATTTTCGTGCGAAACCCTCATACTTCTTATGAGATTGTCCAGTTTGTACACGAAGTGCATCCAGTTTTTGCTGTAACCCTCTCAACTCTCTAGAAATTGCTATGTGGGTGAAATTATGATGTCATGCAAAGTTACAACCCTTTCAGAGTTCATTTGTACTGCTTTTCAAATTCAGGGTCATTTAGCTCAAAATAAATCATTAAATGCATGA
The DNA here is from genome assembly GCA_022496015.1 of Hordeum marinum. NCBI lineage: Eukaryota > Viridiplantae > Streptophyta > Magnoliopsida > Poales > Poaceae > Hordeum > Hordeum marinum. The sequence continues at coordinate 326,421,491 of CM039677.1, forward strand.
AAAATATCAAATGAAGTCAGAAAGGGTTGAAAATTCATGATGTACCTTTGAATGGTCCATATTGAACACACAAAAAGTACGGAGTTAAAATAAGTTATTAAAAATGAAATCCCTTTGTAATAGATGAGTTTTCGTGCGAAACCCTCATACTTCTTATGAGATTGTCCAGTTTGTACAAGAAGTGCATCCAGTTTTTGTCGTAACCCTCTCAAGTCTCTAGAAGTTGCCATGTGGGTGAAATTATGATGTCATGCAAAGTTACAACCTTTTCAAAGTTCATTTGTGCTACTTTTCAAATTCAGGCTCATTTAGCTCAACATAAATCATTAAATGCATGAAAAATATCAAATGAAGTCAGAAAGGGTTGAAAATTGATTATATGCCTTTGAATGGGGCTTATTGAACACAAAAAAATTATGTAGTTAAAATAAGTTATTAAAAATGAAATCCCTTTGTAATAGATGAGTTTTCATGCGAAACCCTCATACTTCTTATGAGATTGTCCAATTTGTACACGAAGTGCATCCAGTTTTTGCCGTAACCCTCTCAACTCTCTAGAAATTGCTATGTGGGTGAAATTATGATTTCATGCAAAGTTACAACCTTTTCAGAGTTCATTTGTATTGCTTTTCAAATTCAGGGTCATTTTGTTCAAAATAAATCATTAAATGCATGAAAAATATCAAATGAAGTCAGAAAGGGTTGAAAATTCATGATGTACCTTTGAATGGTGCATATTGAACACACAAAAAGTATGGAGTTAAAACAAGTTATTAAAAATGAAATCCCTTTGTAATAGATGAGTTTTCGTCCGAAACCCTCATACTTCTTATGAGATTGTCCAGGTTGTACTCGAAGTGCATCCAGTTTTTGCCATAACTCTCTCAACTCTCTAGAAGTTTCTATGTGGGTGAAATTATGATGTCATGCCAAGTTACAACCTTTTCAGAGTTCATTTGTACTGCTTTTCAAATTCATGGTCATTTAGCTCAAAATAAATCGTTAAATGCATGAAAAATATCAAATGAAGTCAGAAAGGGTTGAAAATTCATGATGTGCCTTTGAATGGTGTATATTGAACACATAAAAACAATGGAGTTAAATAAGTTATTAAAAATGAAATCCCTTGGTAATAGATGAGTTTTCGTCCGAAACCCTCATACTTCTTATGAGATTGTCCAGGTTGTACCTGAAGTGCATCCAGTTTTTGCCATAACCCTCTGAACTCTCTAGAAGTTTCTATGTGGGTGAAATTATGATGTCATGCCAAATTACAACCTTTTCAAAGTTCATTTGTACTGCTTTTCAAATTCAGGGTCATTTAGCTCAAAATAAATCGTTAAATGCATGAAAAATATCATATGAAGTCAGAAAGGGTTGAAAATTGATGATGTGCCTTTGAATGGTGCATATTGAACACACAAAAAGTACGGAGTTAAAATAAGTTATTAAAAATGAAATCCCTTTGTAATAGATGAGTTTTCGTGCGAAACCCTCATACTTCTTCTGAGATTGTCCAGTTTGTACACGAAGTGCATCTAGTTTTTGCCGTAACCCTCTCAACTATCTAGAAGGTGCCATGTGGGTGAAATTATGATGTCATGCCAAGTTACAACCTTTTCAGAGTTCATTTTTACTGCTTTTCAAATTCAGGGTCATTAAGCTCAAAATAAATCATTAAATGCATGAAAATTATCAAATGAAGTCAGAAAGGGTTCAAAATTGATGATGTGCCTTTGAATGGGGCATATTGAACACACAAAAAGTATGTAGTTAAAATAAGTTATTAAAAATGAAATCCCTTTGTAATAGATGAGTTTTCGTGCGAAACCCTCATACTTCTTATGAGATTGTCCAGTTTGTACACGGAGTGCATCCAGTTTTTGCCGTAACCCTCTCAACTCTCTAGAAGTTGCTATGTGGGTGAAATTATGATGTCATGCAAAGTTACAACCTTTTCAGAGTTCATTTGTACTGCTTTTCAAATTCAGGGTCATTTAGCTCAGAATAAATCATTAAATGCATGAAAAATATGAAATGAAGTCAGAAAGGGTTGAAAATTCATGATGTACCTTTGAATGGTGCATATTGAACACACAAAAAGTATGGAGTCAAAATAAGTTATTAAAAATGAAATCCCTTTGTAATAGATGAGTTTTCGTCCGAAACCCTCATACTTCTTATGAGATTGTCCAGTTTGTACCCGAAGTCCATCTAGTTTTTGCCATAACCCTCTCAACTCTCTAGAAGTTTCTATGTGGGTGAAATTATGAATTCATGCCAAGTTACAACCTTTTCAGAGTTCATTTGTACTACTTTTCAAATTCAGGGTCATTTAGCTCAAAATAAATCGTTAAATGCATGAAAAATATCATATGAAGTCAAAAAGGGTTGAAAATTGATGATGTGCCTTTGAATGGTGCATATTGAACACACAAAAATTATGGAGTTAAAATAAGTTATTAAAAATGAAATACCTTTGTAATAGATGAGTTTTCGTCTGAAACCCTCATACTTCTTATGAGATTGTCCAGTTTGTACCCGAAGTGCATCTAGTTTTTGCCATAACCCTCTCAACTCTCTAGAAGTTTCTATGTGGGTGAAAGTATGATGTCATGCCAAGTTACAACCTTTTCAGAGTTCATTTGTACTGCTTTTCAAATTCAGGGTCATTTAGCTCAAAATAAATCGTTAAATGCATGAAAAATATCATATGAAGTCAAAAAGGGTTGAAAATTGATGATGTGCCTTTGAATGGTGCATATTGAACACACAAAAATTATGGAGTTAAAATAAGTTATTAAAAATGAAATCCCTTTGTAATAGATGAGTTTTCGTCCGAAACCCTCATACTTCTTATGAGATTGTCCAGTTTGTACCCGAAGTGCATCTAGTTTTTGCCATAACCCCCTCAACTCTCTAGAAGTTTCTATGTGGGTGAAATTATGATGTCATGCAAAGTTACAACCTTTTCAGAGTTCATTTGTACTGCTTTTCAAATTCAGGGTCATTTAGCTCAGAATAAATCATTAAATGCATGAAAAATAACAAATGAAGTCAGAAAGGGTTGACAATTCATGATGTACCTTTGAATGGTGCATATTGAACACACAAAAAGTATGTAGTTAAAATAAGTTATTAAAAATGAAATCCCTTTGTAATAGATGAGTTTTCGTCTGAAACCCTCATACTTCTTATGAGATTGTATAGGTTGTACCCGAAGTGCATTTAGTTTTTTCCATAACCCTCTCAACTCTCTAGAAGTTTCTATGTGGGTGAAATTATGATGTCATGCCAAGTTACAACCTTTTCAGAGTTCATTTGTACTGCTTTTCAAATTCACGGTCATTTAGCTCAAAATAAATCGTTAAATGCATGAAAAATATCATCTGAAGTCAGAAAGGGTTGAATATTGATGATGTGCCTTTGAATGGTGCATATTGAACACAAAAAAATTATGGAGTTAAAGTAAGTTATTAAAAATGAAATCCCTTTGTAATAGATGAGTTTTCGTTCGAAACCCTCATACTTCTTATGAGATTGTCCACTTTGTACACGAAGTGCATTCAGTTTTTGCTAACACCCTCTCAACTCTCTAGAAGTTGCCATGTGGGTGAAATTATGATGTCATGCACAGTTACAACCTTTTCAGAGTTCATTTGTACTGCTTTTCAAATTCAAGGTCATTTAGCTCAACATAAATCATTAAATGCATGAAAAATATCAAATGAAGTCAGAAAGGGTTGAAAATGGATGATGTGCCTTTGAATGGTGCATATTGAACACACAAAAAGTATGGAGTTAAAATAAGTTATTAAAAATGAAATCCCTTTGTAATAGATGAGTTTTCATGCGAAACCCTCATACTTCTTATCAGATTGTCCAGTTTGTACACGAAGTGCATCCAGTTTTTGCCGTAACCCTCTCAACTATCTATAAGTTGCCATGTGGGTGAAATTATGATGTCACCAAGTTACAACCTTTTGAGAGTTCATTTGTACTGCTTTTCAAATTCATGGTCATTTAGCTGAAAATAAATCATTAAATGCATAAAAAATAACAAATGAAGTCAGAAAGGGTTGAAAATTGATGATGTGCCTTTGAATGGGGCATATTGAACACACAAAAAGTATGTAGTTAAAATAAGTTATTAAAAATGAAATCCCTTTGTAATAGATGAGTTTTCGTGCGAAACCCTCATACTTCTTATGAGATTGTCCAGTTTGTACACGAAGTGCATCCAGTTTTTGCCGTAACCCTCTCAACTCTCTAGAAGTTGCTATGTGGGTGAAATTATGACGTCATGCAAAGTTACAACCTTTTCAGAGTTCATTTATACTGATTTTCAAATTCAGGGTCATTTAGCTCAGAATAAATCATTAAATGCATGAAAAATATCAAATGAAGTCAGAAAGGGTTGAAAATTCATGATGTACCTTTGAATGGAGCATATTGAACACACAAAAAGTATGGAGTTAAAATAAGTTATTAAAAATGAAATCCCTTTGTAATAGATGAGTTTTCGTCCGAAACCCTCATACTTCTTATGAGATTGTCCAGGTTGTACCCGAAGTGCATTTAGTTTTTTCCATAACCCTCTCAACTCTCTAGAAGTTTCTATGTTGGTGAAATTATGATGTCATGCCATGTTACAACCTTTTCAGAGTTCATTTGTACTGCTTTTGAAATTCACGGTCATTTAGCTCAAAATAAATCATTCAATGCATAAAAAATATCAAATGAAGTCAGAAAGGGTTGAAAATTGATGATCTGCCTTTGAATGGGGCATATTGAACACACAAAAAGTATGTAGTTAAAATAAGTTATTAAAAATGAAATCCGTTTGTAATAGATGAGTTTTCGTGCGAAACCCTCATACTTCTTATGAGATTGTCCAGTTTGTACACGAAGTGCATCCACTTTTTGCCGTAACCCTCTCAACTATCTAGAAGTTGCCATGTGGGTGAAATTATGATGTCATGCCAAGTTACAACCTTTTCAGAGTTCATTTGTACTGCTTTTCAAATTCAGGGTCATTTAGCTCAAAATAAATCATTAAATGCATGAAAATTATCAAATGAAGTCAGAAAGGGTTGAAAATTGATGATGTGCCTTTGAATGGGGCATATTGAACACACAAAAAGTATGTAGTTAAAATAAGTTATTAAAAATGAAATCCCTTTGTAATAGATGAGTTTTCGTGCGAAACCCTCATACTTCTTATGAGATTGTCCAGTTTGTACACGAAGTGCATCCAGTTTTTGCCGTAACCCTCTCAACTCTCTAGAAGTTGCTATGTGGGTGAAATTATGATGTCATGCAAAGTTACAAACTTTTAAGAGTCCATTTGTACTGCTTTTCAAATTCAGGGTCATTTAGCTCAGAATAAATCATTAAATGCACGAAAAATAACAAATGAAGTCAGAAAGGGTTGAAAATTCATGATGTACCTTTGAATGGTGCATATTGAACACACAAAAAGTATGGAGTTAAAATAAGTTATTAAAAATGAAATCCCTTTGTAATAGATGAGTTTTCCTCCGAAACCCTCATACTTCTTATGAGATTGTCCAATTTGTACCCGAAGTGCATCTAGTTTTTGCCATAACCCTCTCAACTCTCTAGAAGTTTCTATGTGGGTGAAATTATGATGTCATGCCAAGTTACAACCTTTTGAGAGTTCATTTGTACTGCTTTTCAAATTCAGGGTCATTTAGCTCAAAATAAATCGTTAAATGCATGAAAAATATCATATGAAGTCAAAAAGGGTTGAAAATTGATGATGTGCCTTTGAATGGTGCATATTGAACACACAAAAATTATGGAGTTAAAATAAGTTATTAAAAATGAAATCCCTTTGTAATAGGTGAGTTTTCGTCCGAAACCCTCATACTTCTTATGAGATTGTCCAGTTTGTACCCGAAGTGCATCTAGTTTTTGCCATAACCCTCTCAACTCTCTAGAAGTTTCTATGTGGGTGAAATTATGATGTCATGCCAAGTTACAACCTTTTCAGAGTTCATTTGTACTGCTTTTCAAATTCACGGTCATTTAGCTCAAAATAAATCGTTAAATGCATGAAAAACATCATCTGAAGTCAGAAAGGGTTGAAAATTGATGATGTGCCTTTGAATGGTGCATATTGAACACAAAAAAATTATGGAGCTAAAATAAGTTATTAAAAATGAAATCCCTTTGTAATAGATGAGTTTTCGTCCGAAACCCTCATACTTCTTATGAGATTGTCCAGGTTGTACCCGAAGTGCATTTAGTTTTTTCCATAACCCTCTCAACTCTCTAGAAGTTTCTATGTGGGTGAAATTATGATGTCATGCCAAGTTACAACCTTTTCAGAGTTCATTTGTACTGCTTTTCAAATTCACGGTCATTTAGCTCAAAATAAATCGTTAAATGCATGAAAAACATCATCTGAAGTCAGAAAGGGTTGAAAATTGATGATGTAACTTTGAATGGTGCATATTGAACACAAAAAAATTATGGAGTTAAAATAAGTTATTAAAAATGAAATCCCTTTGTAATAGATGAGTTTTCGTGCGAAACCCTCAGACTTCTTATGAGATTGTCCAGTTTGTACACGAAGTGCATCCAGTTTTTGCTGTAACCCTCTCAACTCTCTAGAAGTTACCATGTGGGTGAAATTATGATGTCATGCCAAGTTACAACCTTTTCAGAGTTAATTTGTACTGCTTTTCAAATTTAGGGTCATTTAGCTCAACATAAATCATTAAATGCACGAAAAATATCAAATGAAGTCACAAAGGGTTGAAAATGGATGATGTGCCTTTGAATGGTGCATATTGAACACCCAAAAAGTATGGAGTTAAAATAAGTTATTAAAAATGAAATCCCTTTGTAATAGATGAGTTTTCGTGCGAAACCCTCGTACTTGTTATGAGATTGTCCAGTTTGTACACGAAGCGCATCCAGTTTTTGCCGTAACCCTCTCAACAATCTATAAGTTGCCATGTGGGTGAAATTATGATGTCATGCCAAGTTACAACCTTTTCAGAGTTCATTTGTACTGCTTTTCAAATTCAGAGTCATTTAGCTGAAAATAAATCATTAAATGCATGAAAAATAACAAATGAAGTCAGAAAGGGTTGAAAATTCATGATGTGCCTTTGAATGGGGCATATTGAACACACAAAAAGTATGTAGTTAAAATAAGTTATTAAAAACGAAATACCTTTGTAATAGATGAGTTTTCGTGTGAAACCCTCATACTTCTTATGAGATTGTCCAGTTTGTACACGAAGTGCATCCAGTTTTGTCCGTAACCCTCTCAACTCTCTAGAAGTTGCTATGTGGGTGAAATTATGATGTCATGCAAAGTTACAACCTTTTCAGAGTTCATTTCTACTGCTTTTCAAATTCAGGGTCATTTAGCTCAGAATAAATCATTAAATGCATGAAAAATATCAAATGAAGTCAGAAAGGTTGAAAATTCATGATGTACCTTTGAATGGAGCATATTGAGCACACAAAAAGTATGGAGTTTAAATAAGTTATTAAAAATGAAATCCCTTTGTAATAGATGAGTTTTCGTCCGAAACCCTCATACTTCTTATGAGATTGTCCAGGTTGTACCCGAAGTGCATTTAGTTTTTTCCGTAACCCTCTCAACTCTCTAGAAGTTTCTATCTGGGTGAAATTTTGATGTCATGCCATGTTACAACCTTTTCAGAGTTCACTTGTAGTGCTTTTCAAATTCAGGGTCATTTAGCTCAAAATAAATCGTTAAATGCATGAAAAATATCATATGAAGTCAGAAAGGGTTCAAAATTGATGATGTGCCTTTCAATGGTTCATATTGAACACACAAAAATTATGGAGTTAAAATAAGTTATTAAAAATGAAATCCCTTTGTAATAGATGAGTTTTCGTGCGAAACCCTCATACTTCTTATGAGATTGTCCAGTTTGTACACGAAGTGCATCCAGTTTTTGCCGTAACCCTCTTAACTATCTAGAAGTTTCCATGTGGGTGAAATTATGATGTCATGCCAAGTTACAACCTTTTCGGAGTTCATTTGTACTGCTTTTCAAATTTAGGGTCATTTAGCTCAAAATAAATCATTAAATGCATGAAAATTATCAAGTGAAGTCAGAAAGGGTTGAAAATTGATGATGTGCCTTTCAATGGGGCATATTGAACACACAAAAAGTATGGAGTTAAAATAAGTTATTAAAAATGAAATCCCTCTGTAATAGATGAGTTTTCGTGCGAAACCCTCATACTTCTTATGAGATTGTCTAGTTTGTACATGAAGTGCATCCAGTTTTTGCCGTAACCCTCTCAACTCTCTAGAAGTTGCTATGTGGGTGAAATTATGACGTCATGCAAAGTTACAACCTTTTCTGAGTTCATTTGTACTGCTTTTCAAATTCAGTGTCATTTAGCTCAGAATAAATCATTAAATGCATGAAAAATATCAAATGAAGTCAGAAAGGGTTGAAAATTCATGATGTACCTTTGAATGGTGCATATTGAACACACAAAAAGTATGGAGTTAAAATAAGTTATTAAAAATGAAACCCCTTTGTAATAGATGAGTTTTCGTCCGAAACCCTCATACTTCTTATGAGATTGTCCAGTTTGTACCCGAAGTGCATCTAGTTTTTGCCGTAACCCTCTCAACTCTCTAGAAGTTCCTATGTGGTTGAAATTATGATGTCATGCAAAGTTACAAACTTTTAAGAGTCCATTTGTACTGCTTTTCAAATTCAGGGTCATTTAGCTCAGAATAAATCATTAAATGCATGAAAAATATCAAATGAAGTCAGAAAGGGTTGAAAATTGATGATGTGCCTTTGAATGGTGCATATTGAACACACAAAAAGTATGTAGTAAAAATAAGTTATTAAAAATGAAATCCCTTTGTAATAGATGAGTTTTCGTGCGAAACCCTCATATTTCTTATGAGATTGTCCAGTTTGTACACGAAGTGCATCCAGTTTTTGCCGTTACCCTCTCAACTCTCTAGAAGTTGCTATGTGGGTGAAATTATGATGTCATGCAAAGTTACAAACTTTTACGAGTCCATTTGTGCTGTTTTTCAAATTTAGGGTCATTTAGCTCAGAATAAATCATTAAATGCATGAAAAATATCAAATGAAGTCAGAAAGGGTTGAAAATTCTTGATGTACCTTTGAATGGTGCATATTGAACACACAAAAAGTATGGAGTTAAAATAAGTTATTAAAAATGAAATCCCTTTGTAATAGATGAGTTTTCGTCCGAAACCCTCATACTTCTTATGAGATTGTCCAATTTGTACCCGAAGTGCATCTAGTTTTTGCCATAACCCTCTCAACTCTCTAGAAGTTTCTATGTGGGTGACATTATGATGTCATGCCAAGTTACAACCTTTTCAGAGTTCATTTGTACTGCTTTTCAAATTCAGGGTCATTTAGCTCAAAATAAATCGTTAAATGCATGAAAAATATCATATGAAGTCAAAAAGGGTTGAAAATTGATGATGTGCCTTTGAATGGTGCATATTGAACACACAAAAATTATGGAGTTAAAATAAGTTATTAAAAATGAAATCCCTTTGTAATAGATGAGTATTCGTGCGAAACCCTCATACTTCTTATTAGATTGTCCAGTTTGTACCCGAAGTGCATCTAGTTTTTGCCATAACCCTCTCAACTCTCTAGAAGTTTCTATGTGGGTGAAATTATGATGTCATGCAAAGTTACAACCTTTTCAGAGTTCATCTGTACTACTTTTCAAATTCAGGGTCATTTAGCTCAGAATAAATCATTAAATGCATGAAAAATAAAAAATGAAGTGAGAAAGGGTTGAAAATTCATGATGTACCTTTTAATGGTGCATATTGAACACACAAAAATTATGGAGTTAAAATAAGTTATTAAAAATGAAATCCCTTTGTAATAGATGAGTTTTCGTCCGAAACCCTCATACTTCTTATGAGATTGTCCAGGTTGTACCCGAAGTGCATTTAGTTTTTTCTATAACCCTCTCAACTCTCTAGAAGTTTCTATGTGGGTGAAATTATGATGTCATGCCAAGTTACAACCTTTTCAGAGTTCATTTGTACTGCTTTTCAAATTCACGGTCATTTAGCTCAAAATAAATCGTTAAATGCATGAAAAACATCATCTGAAGTTAGAAAGGGTTGAAAATTGATGATGTGCCTTTGAATGGTGCATATTGAACACAAAAAAATTATGGAGTTAAAATAAGTAATTAAAAATGAAATCCCTTTGTAATAGATGAGTTTTCGTGCGAAACCCTCAGACTTCTTATGAGATTGTCCAGTTTGTACACGAAGTGCATCCAGATTTTGCTGTAACCCTCTCAACGCTCTAGAAGTTACCATGTGGGTGAAATTATGATGTCATGCCAAGTTACAACCTTTTCAGAGTTAATTTGTACTGCTTTTCAAATTCAGGGTCATTTAGCTCAACATAAATCATTAAATGCATGAAAAATATCAAATGAAGTCAAAAAGGGTTGAAAATGGATGATGTGCCTTTGAATGGTGCATATTGAACACCCAAAAAGTATGGAGTTAAAATAAGTGATTAAAAATGAAATCCCTTTGTAGTAGATGAGTTTTCGTGCGAAACCCTCATACTTCTTATGAGATTGCCCAGTTTGTACACGAAGTGCATCCAGTTTTTGCCGTAACCCTCTCAAAAATCTATAAGTTGCCATGTGGGTGAAATTATGATGTCATGCCAAGTTACAACCTTTTCAGAGTTCGTTTGTACTGCTTTTCAAATTCAGGGTCATTTAGCTGAAAATAAATCATTAAATGCATGAAAAATAACAAATGAAGTCAGAAAGGGTTGAAAATTGATGATGTGCCTTTGAATGGGGCATATTGAACACACAAAAAGTATGTAGTTAAAATAAGTTATTAAAAATGAAATACCTTTGTAATAGATGAGTTTTCGTGCGAAACCCTCATACTTCTTATGAGATTGTCCAGTTTGTACACGAAGTGCATCCAGTTTTGTCCGTAACCCTCTCAACTCTCTAGAAGTTGCTATGTGGGTGAAATTGTGATGTCATGCAAAGTTACAACCTTTTCAGAGTTCATTTATACTGCTTTTCAAATTCAGGGTCATTTCGCTCAGAATAAATCATTAAATGCATGAAAAATATCAAATGAAGTCAGAAAGGTTGAAAATTCATGATGTACCTTTGAATGGAGCATATTGAGCACACAAAAAGTATGGAGTTTAAATAAGTTATTAAAAAAGAAATCCCTTTGTAATAGATGAGTTTTCGTCCGAAACCCTCATACTTCTTATGAGATTTTCCAGGTTGTACCCGAAGTGCATTTAGTTTTTTCCATAACCCTCTCAACTCTCTAGAAGTTTCTATGTGGGTGAAATTATGATGTCATGCCATGTTACAACCTTTTCAGAGTTCATTTGTACTGCTTTTCAAATTCAGGGTCATTTAGCTCAAAATAAATCGTTAAATGCATGAAAAATATCATATGAAGTCAGAAAGGGTTGAAAATTGATGATGTGCCTTTCAATGGTTCATATTGAACACACAAAAATTATGGAGTTAAAATAAGTTATTAAAAATGAAATCCCTTTGTAATAGATGAGTTTTCGTGCGAAACCCTCATACTTCTTATGAGATTGTCCAGTTTGTACACGAAGTGCATCCAGTTTTTGCCGTAACCCTCTCAACTATCTAGAAGTTTCCATGTGGGTGAAATTATGATGTCATGCCAAGTTACAACCTTTTTGGAGTTCATTTGTACTGCTTTTCAAATTCAGGGTCATTTAGCTCAAAATAAATCATTAAATGCATGAAAATTATCAAGTGAAGTCAGAAAGGGTTGAAAATTGATGATGTGCCTTTCAATGGGGCATATTGAACACACAAAAAGTATGTAGTTAAAATAAGTTATTAAAAATGAAATCCCTTTGTAATAGATGAGTTTTCGTGCGAAACCCTCATACTTCTTACGAGATTGTCCAGTTTGTACACGAAGTGCATCCAGTTCTTGCCGTAACCCTCTCAACTCTCTAGAAGTTTCTATGTGGGTGAAATTATGATGTCATGCCAAGTTACAACCTTTTCAGAGTTCATTTGTACTGCTTTTCAAATTCAGGGTCATTTAGCTCAAAATAAATCGTTAAATGCATGAAAAATATCATATGAAGTCAGAAAGGGTTGAAAATTGATGATGTGCCTTTGAATGGTGCATATTGAACACACAAAAAGTATGGAGTTAAAATAAGTTATTAAAAATGAAATCCCTTTGTAATAGATGAGTTTTCGTGCGAAACCCTCATACTACTTATGAGATTGTCTAGTTTGTACACGAAGTGCATCCAGTTTTTGCCGTAACCCTCTCAACTATCTAGAAGTTGCCAGGTGGGTGAAATTGTGGTGTCCTGCAAAGTTACAACCTTTTCAGAGTTCATTTGTACTGCTTTTCAAATTCAGGGTCATTTAGCTCAAAATAAATCATTACATGCATGAAAAATATCAAATGAAGTCAAAAAGGGTTGAAAATTGATGATGTGCCTTTGAAAGGGGCATATTGAACGCACAAATAGTATGTAGTTAAAATAAGTTATTAAAAATGAAATCCCTTTGTAATAGATGAGTTTTCGTGTGAAACCCTCATACTTCTTATGAGATTGTCCAGTTTGTACACGAAGTGCATCCAGTTTTTTCCATAACCCTCTCAACTCTCTAGAACTTTCTATGTGGGTGAAATTGTGATGCCATGCCAAGTTACAACCTTTTCAGACTTCATTTGTACTGCTTTTCAAATTCAGGGTCATTTAGCTCAGAATAAATCATTAAATGCATGAAATATATCATATGAAGTTAGAAAGGGTTGAAAATTGATGATGTGCCTTTGAATGGTGAATATTGAACACACAAAAAGTATGGAGTTAAAATAAGTTATTAAAAATGAAATCCCTTTGTAATAGATGAGTTTTCGCGCGAAACCCTCATACTTCTTATGAGATTGTCCATTTTGTACACGAAGTGCATCCAGTTTTTCCCGTAACCCTATCAACTCTCTAGAACTTACCATGTGGGTGAAATTATGATGTCATGCCAAGTTACAACCTTTTCAGAGTTCATTTGTACTGCTTTTCAAATTCAGGGTCATTTAGCTCAAAATAAATCATTAAATGCATGAAAAATATCAAATGAAGTCAGAAAGGGTTGAAAATTGATGATGTGCCTTTGAATGCTGCATATTGAACACACAAAAAGTATGGAGTTAAAATAGGTTATTAAAAATGAAATCCCTTTGTAATAGATGAGTTTTCGTGCGAAACCCTCATACTTCTTATGAGATTGTCCAGTTTGTACACGAAGTGCATTCAGTTTTTGCCGTAACCCTCTGAACTCTCTAGAAGTTGCCATGTGGGTGAAATTATGATGTCATGCACAGTTACAACCTTTTCAGAGTTCATTCGTAGTACTTTTCAAATTCAGGGTCATTTAGCTCAAAATAAATCATTAAATGCATGACAAATATCAAATGAAGTCAGAAAGGGTTGAAAATGGATGATGTGCCTTTAAATGGTGCATATTGAACACACAAAAAGTATGTAGTTAAAATAAGCTATTAAAAATGAAATCGCTTTGTAATAGATAAGTTTTCGTGCGAAACTCTCATACTTCTTATGAGATTGTCCAGTGTGTACACGAAGTGCATCCAGTTTTTGCCGTAACCCTCTCAACTATCTAGAAGTTTCCATGTGGGTGAAATTATGATGTCATGCCAAGTTACAACCTTTTCGGAGTTCATTTGTACTGCTTTCCAAATTCAGGGTCATTTAGCTCAAAATAAATCATTAAATGCATGAAAATTATCAAGTGAAGTCAGAAAGGGTTGAAAATTGATGATGTGCCTTTCAATGGGGCATATTGAACACACAAAAAGTATGTAGTTAAAATAAGTTATTAAAAATGAAATCCCTTTGTAATAGATGAGTTTTCGTGCGAAACCCTCATACTTCTTACGAGATTCTCCAGTTTGTACACGAAGTGCATCCAGTTTTTGCCGTAACCCTCTCAACTCTCTAGAAGTTTCTATGTGGGTGAAATTATGATGTCATGCCAAGTTACAACCTTTTCAGAGTTCATTTGTACTGCTTTTCAAATTCAGGGTCATTTAGCTCAAAATAAATCGTTAAATGCATGAAAAATATCATATGAAGTCAGAAAGGGTTGAAAATTGATGATGTTCCTTTGAATGGTGCATATTGAACACACAAAAAGTATGGAGTTAAAATAAGTTATTAAATATGAAATCCCTTTGTAATAGATGAGTTTTCGCGCGAAACCCTCATACTTCTTATGAGATTGTCCAGTTTGTACACGAAGTGCATCCAGTTTGTCCCGTAACCCTCTCAACTCTCCAGAAGTTACCATGTGGGTGAAATTATGATGTCATTCCAAGTTACAACCTTTTCAGAGTTCATTTGTACTGCTTTTCAAATTCAGGGTCATTTAGCTCAACACAAGTCATTAAATGCATGAAAAATATCAAATGAAGTCTGAAAGGGTTGAAAATTGATGATGTGTCTTTGAATGGTGCATATTGAACACACAAAAAGTATGGAGTTAAAATAAGTTATTAAAAATGAAATCCCTTTGTAATAGATGAGTTTTCGTGCGAAACCCTCATACTACTTATGAGATTGTCCAGTTTGTACACGAAGTGCATCCAGTTTTTGCCGTAACCCTCTCAACTATCTAGAAGTTGCCTGGTGGGTGAAATTGTGATGTGCTGCAAAGTTACAACCTTTTCAGAGTTCATTTGTACTGCTTTTCAAATTCAGGGTCATTTAGCTCAAAATAAATCATTACATGCATGAAAAATATCAAATGAAGTAAGAAAGGGTTGAAAATTGATGATGTGCCTTTGAAAGGGGCATATTGAACGCACAAAAAGTATGTAGTTAAAATAAGTTATTAAAAATGAAATCCCTTTGTAATAGATGAGTTTTCGTGCGAAACCCTCATACTTCTTATGAGATTGTCCAGTTTGTACACGAAGTGCATCCAGTTTTTTCCATAACCCTCTCAACTCTCTAGAACTTTCTATGTGGGTGAAATTGTGATGCCATGCCAAGTTACAACCTTTTCAGAGTTCATTTGTACTGCTTTTCAAATTCAGGGTCATTTAGCTCAGAATAAATCATTAAATGCATGAAAAATATCAAATGAAGTTAGAAAGGGTTGAAAATTGATGATGTGCCTTTGAATGGTGAATATTGAACACACAAAAAGTATGGAGTTAAAATAAGTTATTAAAAATGAAATCCCTTTGTAATAGATGAGTTTTCGCGCGAAACCCTCATACTTCTTATGAGATTGTCCATTTTGTACACGAAGTGCATCCAGTTTTTCCCGTAACCCTATCAACTCTCTAGAAGTTACCATGTGGGTGAAATTATGATGTCATGCCAAGTTACAACCTTTTCAGAGTTCATTTGTACTGCTTTTCAAATTCAGGGTCATTTAGCTCAAAATAAATCATTAAATGCATGAAAAATATCAAATGAAGTCAGAAAGGGTTGAAAATTGATGATGTGCCTTTGAATGCTGCATAATTAACACACAAAAAGTATGGAGTTAAAATAGGTTATTAAAAATGAAATCCCTTTGTAATAGATGAGTTTTCGTGCGAAACCCTCATACTTCTTATGAGATTGTCCAGTTTGTACACGAAGTGCATTCAGTTTTTGCCGTAACCCTCTGAACTCTCTAGAAGTTGCCATGTGGGTGAAATTATGATGTCTTGCACAGTTACAACCTTTTCAGAGTTCATTCGTAGTACTTTTCAAATTCAGGGTCATTTAGCTCAAAATAAATCATTAAATGCATGAAAAATATCAAATGATGTCAAAAAGGGTTGAAAATGGATGATGTGCCTTTCAATGGTGCATATTGAACACACAAAAAGTATGTAGTTAAAATAAGCTATTAAAAATGAAATCGCTTTGTAATAGATAAGTTTTCGTGCGAAACTCTCACACTTCTTATGAGATTGTCCAGTGTGTACACGAAGTGCATCCAGTTTTTGCCGTAACCCTCTCAACTCTCTAGAAGTTGCTATGTGGGTGAAATTATGATGTCATGCAAACTTACAACCTTTTGAGAGTTCATTTGTACTGCTTTTCAAATTCAGGGTCATTTAGCTCAAAATAAATCATTAAATCCATGAAAAATATCAAATGAAGTCAGAAAGAGTTGAAAATTGATGATGTGCCTTTGAATGGTGCATATTGAACACACAAAAAGTATGGAGTTAAAATAAGTTATTAAAAATGAAATCCCTTTGTAATAGATGAGTTTCCGTGCGAAACCCTCATACTTCTTATGAGATTGTCTAGTTTGTAGACCAAGTGCATCCAGTTTTTCCCGTAACCCTCTCAACTCTCAGGAAGTTGCCATGTGGGTGAAATGATGATGTCGTGCCAAGTTACAACCTTTTCAGAGTTCATTTGTACTGCTTTTCAAATTCACGGTCATTTAGCTCAACATAAATCATTAAATGCATGAAAAAGATCAAATGAAGTCAGAAAGGGTTGAAAATTGATGATGTGCCTTTGAATGGTGCATATTGAACACACAAAAAGTATGGAGTTAAAATAAGTTATTAAAAATGAAATCCCTTTGTAATAGATGAGTTTTCGTGCGAAACCCTCATACTTCTTATGAGATTGTCCAGTTTGTACAAGAAGTGCATCCAGTTTTCGCCGTAACCCTCTCAACTCTCTAGAAGTTGCCATGTGGGTAAAATTATGATGTCATGCAAAGTTACAACCTTTTCAGAGTTCATTTGTACTGCTTTTCAAATTCAGGGTCATTTAGCTCAACATAAATCATTACATGCATGAAAAATATCAAATGAAGTAAGAAAGGGTTGAAAATTGATGATGTGCCTTTGAAAGGGGCATATTGAACGCACAAAAAGTATGTAGTTAAAATAAGTTATTAAAAATGAAATCCCTTTGTAATAGATGAGTTTTCGTGCGAAACCCTCATACTTCTTATGAGATTGTCCAGTTTGTACAAGAAGTGCATCCAGTTTTCGCCGTAACCCTCTCAACTCTCTAGAAGTTGCCATGTGGGTAAAATTATGATGTCATGCAAAGTTACAACCTTTTCAGAGTTCATTTGTACTGCTTTTCAAATTCAGGGTCATTTAGCTCAACATAAATCATTACATGCATGAAAAATATCAAATGAAGTAAGAAAGGGTTGAAAATTGATGATGTGCCTTTGAAAGGGGCATATTGAACGCACAAAAAGTATGTAGTTAAAATAAGTTATTAAAAATGAAATCCCTTTGTAATAGATGAGTTTTCGTCCGAAACCCTCATACTTCTTATGAGATTGTCCAGGTTGTACACGAAGTGCATCCATTTTTTGCCATAACCCTCTCAACTCTCTAGAAGTTACCATGTGGGTGAAATTATGATGTCATGCCAAGTTACAACCTTTTCAGAGTTCATTTGTACTGCTTTTCAAATTCAGGGTCATTTAGCTCAACATAAAACATTAAATGCATGAAAAATATCATATGAAGTCAGAAAGGGTTGAAAATTGATGATGTGCCTTTGAATGGTGCATATTGAACACACAAAAAGTATGGAGTTAAAATAAGTTATTAAAAATGAAATCCCTTTGTAATAGATGAGTTTTCGTGCGAAACCCTCATACTTCTTACGAGATTGTCCAGTTTGTACACGAAGTGCATCCAGTTTTTGCCGTAACCCTCTCATCTCTCTAGAAGTTTCTATGTGGGTGAAATTATGATGTCATGCCAAGTTACAACCTTTTCAGAGTTCATTTGTACTGCTTTTCAAATTCAGGGTCATTTAGCTCAAAATAAATCGATAAATGCATGAAAAATATCATATGAGGTTAGAAAGGGTTGAAAATTGATGATGTGCCTATGAATGGTGCATATTGAACAGACAAAAAGTATGGAGTTAAAATAAGTTACTAAATATGAAATCCCTTTGTAATAGATGAGTTTTCGTGCGAAACCCTCACACTTCTTACGAGATTGTCCAGTTTGTACACGAAGTGCATCCAGTTTTTGCCGTAACCCTCTCAACTCTCTAGAAATTTCTATGTGGGTGAAATTATGATGTCATGCCAAGTTACAACCTTTTCAGAGTTCATTTGTACTGCTTTTCAAATTCAGGGTCATTTAGCTCAAAATCGTTAAATGCATGAAAAATATCATATGAAGTTAGAAAGGGTTGAAAATTGGTGATGTGCCTTTGAATGGTGCATATTGAACACACAAAAAGTATGGAGTTAAAATAAGTTATTAAAAATGAAATGCCTTTGTAATAGATGAGTTTTCGCGCGAAACCCTCATACTTCTTATGAGATTGTCCATTTTGTACACGAAGTGCATCCAGTTTTTCCCGTAACCCTCTCAACTCTCTAGAAGTTACCATGTGGGTGAAATTATGATGTCATGCCAAGTTACAACCTTTTCAAAGTTCATTTGTACTGCTTTTCAAATTCAGGGTCATTTAGCTCAACATAAATCATTAAATGCATGAAAAATATCAAATGAAGTCAGAAAGGGTTGAAAATTGATGATGTGCCTTTGAATGGTGCATATTGAACACACAAAAAGTATGTAGTTAAAATAAGTTATTAAAAATGAAATCCCTTTGTAATAGATGAGTTTTTGTGCGAAACCCTCATACTTCTTATGAGATTGTCCAGTTTGTACACGAAGTGCATCCAGTTTTTGCCGTAACCCTCTCAACTATATAAAAGTTGCCATGTGGGTGAAATTATGATCTCATGCCAGGTTACAACCTTTTCAGAGTTCATTTGTACTGCTTTTCAAATTCAGGGTCATTTAGCTCAAAATAAATCATTAAATGCATGAAAAATATCAAATGAAGTCAGAAAGGGTTGAAAATTGATGATGTGCCTTTGAATGGGGCATATTGAACACACAAAAAGTATGTAGTTAAAATAAGTTATTAAAAATGAAATCCCTTTGTAATAGATGAGTTTTCGTGCGAAACCCTCATACTCCTTATGAGATTGTCCAGTTTGTACACGAACTGCGTCCAGTTTTTGCCGTAACCCTCTCAACTATCTAAAAGTTGCCATGTGCGTGAAATTATGATGTCATGCCAAGTTACTACCTTTTCAGAGTCCATTTGTACTGCTTTTCAAATTCAGGGTCATTTAGCTCAGAATAAACCATTAAAGGCATGAAAAATATCAAATGAAGTCAGAAAGGGTTGAAAATTCGTGATGTACCTTTGAATGGTGCATATTGAACACACAAGAAGTATGGAGTTAAAATAAGTTATTAAAAATGAAATCCCTTTGTAATAGATGAGTTTTCATCCGAAACCCTCATACTTTTTACGAGATTGTCCAGGTTGTACCCGAAGTGCATCTAGTTTTTGCCATAACCCTCTCAACTCTCTAGAAGTTTCTATGTGGGTGAGATTATGATGTCATGCCAAGTTACAACCTTTTGAAAGTTCATTTGTACTGCTTTTCAAATTCAGGGTCATTTAGCTCAAAATAAATCATTAAATGCATGAAAAATATCAAATGAAGTCAGAAAGGGTTGAAAATTGATGATGTGCCTTTGAATGCTGCATATTGAACACACAAAAAGTATGGAGTTAAAATAGGTTATTAAAAATGAAATCCCTTCGTAATAGATGAGTTTTCGTGCGAAACCCTCATACTTGTTATGAGATTGTCCAGTTTGTACACGAAGTGCATTCAGTTTTTGCCGTAACCCTCTGAACTCTCTAGAAGTTGCCATGTGGGTGAAATTATGATGTCATGCACAGTTACAACCTTTTCAGAGTTCATTCGTAGTACTTTTCAAATTCAGGGTCATTTAGCTCAAAATAAATCATTAAATGCATGAAAAATATCAAATGAAGTCAGAAAGGGTTGAAAATGGATGATGTTCCTTTCAATGGTGCATATCGAACACACAAAAAGTATGTAGTTAAAATAAGCTATTAAAAATGAAATCGCTTTGCAATAGATAAGTTTTCGTGCGAAACTCTCATACTTCTTATGAGATTGTCCAGTGTGTACACGAAGTGCATCCAGTTTTTGCCGTAACCCTCTCAACTCTCTAGAAGTTGCTATGTGGGTGAAATTATGATGGCATGCAAACTTACAACCTTTTGAGAGTTCATTTGTACTTCTTTTCAAATTCAGGGTCATTTAGCTCAAAATAAATCATTAAATCCATGAAAAATATCAAATGAAGTCAGAAAGAGTTGAAAATTGCTGATGTGCCTTTGAATGGTGCATATTGAACACACAAAAAGTATGGAGTTAAAATAAGTTATTAAAAATGAAATCCCTTTGTAATAGATGAGTTTCCGTGCGAAACCCTCATACTTCTTATGAGATTGTCCAGTTTGTAGACGAAGTGCACCCAGTTTTTCCCGTAACCCTCTCAACTCTCAGGAAGGTGCCATGTGGGTGAAATGATGATGTCATGCCAAGTTACAACCTTTTCAGAGTTCATTTGTACTGCTTTTCAAATTCACGGTCATTTAGCTCAACATAAATCATTAAATGCATGAAAAAGATCAAATGAAGTCAGAAAGGGTTGAAAATTGATGATGTGCCTTTGAATGGTGCATATTGAACACACAAAAAGTATGGAGTTAAAATAAGTTATTAAAAATGAAATCCCTTTGTAATAGATGAGTTTTCGTGCGAAACCCTCATACTTCTTATGAGATTGTCCAGTTTGTCCAAGAAGTGCATCCAGTTTTCGCCGTAACCCTCTCAACTCTCTAGAAGTTGCCATGTGGGTAAAATTATGATGTCATGCAAAGTTACAACCTTTTGAGAGTTCATTTGTACTACTTTTCAAATTCAGGGTCATTTAGCTCAACATAAATCATTAAATGCATGAAAAATATCAAATGAAGTCAGAAAGGGTTGAAAATTGATGATACGCCTTTGAATGGGGCTTATTGAACACACAAAAAGTATGTAGTTA
This sequence comes from Hordeum marinum, assembly GCA_022496015.1. Taxonomy (NCBI): domain Eukaryota; kingdom Viridiplantae; phylum Streptophyta; class Magnoliopsida; order Poales; family Poaceae; genus Hordeum; species Hordeum marinum. The sequence continues at coordinate 326,442,525 of CM039677.1, forward strand.
AAATAAGTTATTAATAATGAAATCCCTTTGTAATAGATGAGTTTTCGTCCGAAACCCTCATACTTCTTATGAGATTGTCCAGGTTGTACACGAAGTGCATCCATTTTTTGCCATAACCCTCTCAACTCTCTAGAAGTTACCATGTGGGTGAAATTATGATGTCATGCCAAGTTACAACCTTTTCAGAGTTCATTTGTACTGCTTTTCAAATTCAGGGTCAATTAGCTCAACATAAAACATTAAATGCATGAAAAATATCATATGAAGTCAGAAAGGGTTGAAAATTGATGATGTGCCTTTGAATGGTGCATATTGAACACACAAAAAGTATGGAGTTAAAATAAGTTATTAAAAATGAAATCCCTTTATAATAGATGAGTTTTCGTGCGAAACCCTCATACTTCTTACGAGATTGTCCAGTTTGTACACGAAGTGCATCCAGTTTTTGCCGTAACCCTCTCATCTCTCTAGAAGTTTCTATGTGGGTGAAATTATGATGTCATGCCAAGTTACAACCTTTTCAGAGTTCATTTGTACTGCTTTTCAAATTCAGGGTCATTTAGCTCAAAATAAATCGTTAAATGCATGAAAAATATCATATGAGGTTAGAAAGGGTTGAAAATTGATGATGTGCCTTTGAATGGTGCATATTGAACACACAAAAAGTATGGAGTTAAAATAAGTTATTAAAAGGGAAATCCCTTTGTAATAGATGAGTTTTCGCGCGAAACCCTCATACTTCTTATGAGATTGTCCATTTTGTACACGAAGTGCATCCAGTTTTTCCCGTAACGCTCTCAACTCTCTAGAAGTTACCATGTGGGTGAAATTATGATGTCATGCCAAGTTACAACCTTTTCAGAGTTCATTTGTACTGCTTTTCAAATTCAGGGTCATTTAGCTCAACATAAATCATTAAATGCATGAAAAATATCAAATGATGTCAGAAAGGGTTGAAAATTGATGATGTGCCTTTGAATGGTGCATATTGAACACACAAAAAGTATGTTGTTAAAATAAGTTATTAAAAATGAAATCCCTTTGTAATAGATGAGTTTTCGTGCGAAACCCTCATACTTCTTACGAGATTGTCCAGTTTGTACACGAAGTGCATCCAGTTTTTGCCGTAACCCTCTCAACTCTCTAGAAGTTTCTATGAGGGTGAAATTATGATATCATGCCAAGTTACAACCTTTTCAGAGTTCATTTGTACTGCTTTTCAAATTCAGGGTCATTTAGCTCAAAATAAATCGTTAAATGCATGAAAAATATCATATGAAGTAAGAAAGGGTTGAAAATTGATGATATGCCTTTGAATGGTTCATATTGAACACACAAAAAGTATGGAGTTAAAATAAGTTATTAAAAATGAAATCCCTTTGTAATAGATGAGTTTTCGCGCGAAACCCTCATACTTCTTATGAGATTGTCCAGTTTGTACACGAAGTGCATCCAGTTTTTCCTGTAACCCTCTCAACTCTCCAGAAGTTACCATGTGGGTGAAATTATGATGTCATGCCAAGTTACTACCTTTTGAGAGTTCATTTGTACTGTTTTTCAAATTCAGGGTCATTTAGCTCAATATAAATCATTAAATGCATGAAAAATATCAAATGAAGTCAGAAAGGGTTGAAAATTGATGATGTGCCTTTGAATGGTGCATATTGAACACACAAAAAGTATGTAGTTAAAATAAGTTATTAAAAATGAAATCCCTTTGTAATAGATGAGTTTTCGTGCGAAACCCTCATACTTCTTATGAGATTGTCCAGTTTGTACACGAACTGCGTCCAGTTTTTCCCGTAACCCTCTCAACTCTCTATAAGTTACCATGTGGGTGAAATTATGATGTCATGCCAAGTTACAACCTTTTCAAAGTTCATTTGTACTGCTTTTCAAATTCAGGGTCATTTAGCTCAACATAAATCATTAAATGCATGAAAAATATCAAATGAAGTCAGAAAGGGTTGAAAATTGATGATGTGCCTTTGAATGGTGCATATTGAACTCACAAAAAGTATGGAGTTAAAATAAGTTATTAAAAATGAAATCCCTTTGTAAGAGATGAGTTTTCGTGCGAAACCCTCATACTTCTTACGAGATTGTCCAGTTTGTACACGAAGTGCATCCAGTTTTTGCCGTAACCCTCTCAACCCTCTACAAGTTTCTATGTGGGTGAAATTATGATATCATGCCAAGTTACAACCTTTTCAGAGTTCATTTGTACTGCTTTTCAAATTCAGGGTCATTTAGCTCAAAATAAATCGTTAAATGCGTGAAAAATATCATATGAAGTCAGAAAGGGTTGAAAATTGATGATGTGCCTTTGAATGGTGCATATTGAACACACAAAAAGTATGGAGTTAAAATAAGTTATTAAAAATGAAATCCCTTTGTAATAGATGAGTTTTCGCGCGAAACCCTCACACTTCTTATGAGATTGTCCAGTTTGTACACGAAGTGCATCCAGTTTTTCCCGTAACCCTCTCAACTCTCCAGAAGTTACCATGTGGGTGAAATTATGATGGCATGCCAAGTTACTACCTTTTGAGAGTTCATTTGTACTGTTTTTCAAATTCAGGGTCATTTAGCTCAACATAAATCATTAAATGCGTGAAAAATATCAAATGAAGTCAGAAAGGGTTGAAAATTGATGATGTGCCTTTGAATGGTGCATATTGAACACACAAAAAGTACGTAGTTAAAATAAGTTATTAAAAATGAAATCCCTTTGTAATAGATGAGTTTTCGTGCGAAACCCTCATACTTCTTATGAGATTGTCCAGTTTGTACACGAAGTGCATCCAGTTTTTGCCGTAACCCTCTCAACTATATAAAAGTTGCCATGTGGGTGAAATTATGATCTCATGCCAAGTTACAACCTTTTCAGAGTTCATTTGTACTGCTTTTCAAATTCAGGGTCATTTAGCTCAAAATAAATCATTAAATGCATGAAAAATATCAAATGAAGTCAGAAAGGGTTGAAAATTGATGATGTGCCTTTGAATGGGGCATATTGAACACACAAAAAGTATGTAGTTAAAATAAGTTATTAAAAATGAAATCCCTTTGTAATAGATGAGTTTTCGTGCGAAACCCTCATACTTCTTATGAGATTGTCCAGTTTGTACACGAACTGCGTCCCGTTTTTGCCGTAACCCTCTCAACTATCTAAAACTTGCCATGTGCGTGAAATTATGATGTCATGCAAAGTTACTACCTTTTCAGAGTTCATTTGTATTGATTTTCAGCTTCAGGGTCATTTAGCTCAGAATAAATCATTAAAGGCATGAAAAATATCAAAGGAAGTCAGAAAGGGTTGAAAATTCATGATGTACCTTTGAATGGTGCATATTGAACACACAAGAAGTATGGAGTTAAAGTAAGTTATTAAAAATGAAATCCCTTTGTAATAGATGAGTTTTCATCCGTAACCCTCATACTTCTTACGAGATTGTCCAGCTTGTACCCGAAGTGCATCTAGTTTTTGCCATAACCCTCTCAACTCTCTAGAAGTTTGTATGTGGGTGAGATTATGATGTCATGCCAAGTTAGAACCTTTTCAGAGTTCATTTGTACTGCTTTTCAAATTCAGGGTCATTTAGCTCAAAATAAATCATTAAATGCATGAAAAATATCAAATGAAGTCAGAAAGGGTTGAAAATTGATGATGTGCCTTTGAATGCTGCATATTGAACACAAAAAAAGTATGGAGTTAAAATAAGTTATTAAAAATGAAATCCCTTTGTAATAGATGAGTTTTCATACGAAACCCTCATACTTCTTATGAGATTGTCCAGTTTGTACACGAAGTGCATTCAGTTTTTGCCGTAACCCTCTTAGCTGTCTAGAAGTTGCCATGTGGGTGAAATTATGATCTCATGCCAAGTTACAACCTTTTCAGAGTTCATTTGTACTGCTTTTCAAATTCAGGGTCATTTAGCTCAAAATAAATCATTAAATGCATGAAAAATATCAAATGAAGTCAGAAAGGGTTGAAAATGGATGATGTGCCTTTTAATGGGGCATATTGAACACACAAAAAGTATGTAGTTAAAATAAGTTATTAAAAATGAAATCCCTTTGTAATAGACGAGTTTTCGTGCGAAACCCTCATACTTATGAGATTGTCCAGTTTGTACACGAACTGCGTCCAGTTTTTGCCGTAATCCTCTCAACTATCTAAAAGTTGCCATGTGCGTGAAATTATGATGTCATGCCAAGTTACTACCTTTTCAGAGTTCATTTGTACTGCTTTTCAAATTCAGGGTCATTTAGCTCAGAATAAATCATTAAAGGCATGAAAAATATCATATGAAGTTAGAAAGGGTTGAAAATTGATGATGTGCCTTTGAATGGTGCATATTGAACACACAAAAAGTATGGAGTTAAAATAAGTTATTAAAAATGAAATCCCTTTGTAATAGATGAGTTTTCGCGCGAAACCCTCATACTTCTTATGAGATTGTCCATTTTGTACACGAAGTGCATCCAGTTTTTCCCGTAACCCTCTCAACTCTCTAGAAGTTACCATGTGGGTGAAATTATGATGTCATGCCAAGTTACAACCTTTTCAGAGTTCATTTGTACTGCTTTTCAAATTCAGGGTCATTTAGCTCAACATAAATCATTAAATGCATGAAAAATATCAAATGAAGTCCGAAAGGGTTGAAAATTGATGATGTGCCTTTGAATGGTGCATATTGAACACACAAAAAGTATGGAGTTAAAATAAGTTATTAAAAATGAAATCCCTTTCTAATAGATGAGTTTTCGTGCGAAACTCTCATACTTCTTACGAGATTGTCCAGTTTGTACACGAAGTGCATCCAGTTTTTGCCGTAACCCTCTCAACTCTCTAGAAGTTTCTATGTGGGTGAAATTATGATATCGTGCCAAGTTACAACCTTTTCAGAGTTCATTTGTACTGCTTTTCAAATTCAGGGTCAGTTAGCTCAAAATAAATCGTTAAATGCATGAAAAATATCATATGAAGTCAGAAAGGGTTGAAAATTGATGATGTGCCTTTGAATGGTGCATATTGAACACACAAAAAGTATGGAGTTAAAATAAGATATTAAAAATGAAATCCCTTTTTAATAGATGAGTTTTCGCGCGAAACCCTCATACTTCTTATGAGATTGTCCAGTTTGTACACGAAGTGCATCCAGTTATTCCCGTAACCCTCTCAACTCTCCAGAAGTTACCTTGTGGGTGAAATTATGATGTCATGCCAAGTTACTACCTTTTGAGAGTTCATTTGTACTGTTTTTCAAATTCAGGGTCATTTAGCTCAACATAAATCATTAAATGCATGAAAAATATCAAATGAAGTCAGAAAGGGTTGAAAATTGATGATGTGCCTTTGAATGGTGCATATTGAACACACAAAAAGTATGTAGTTAAAATAAGTTATTAAAAATGAAATCCCTTTGTAATAGATGAGTTTTCGTGCGAAACCCTCATACTTCTTATGAGATTGTCCAGTTTGTACACGAAGTGCATCCAGTTTTTGCCGTAACCCTCTCAACTATATAAAAGTTGCCATGTGGGTGAAATTATGATCTCATGCCAGGTTACAACCTTTTCAGAGTTCATTTGTACTGCTTTTCAAATTCAGGGTCATTTAGCTCAAAATAAATCATTAAATGCATGAAAAATATCAAATGAAGTCAGAAAGGGTTGAAAATTGATGATGTGCCTTTGAATGGGGCATATTGAACACACAAAAAGTATGTAGTTAAAATAAGTTATTAAAAATGAAATCCCTTTGTAATAGATGAGTTTTCGTGCAAAACCCTCATACTTCTTATGAGATTGTCCAGTTTGTACACGAACTGCGTCCCGTTTTTGCCGTAACCCTCTCAACTATTTAAAACTTGCCATGTGCGTGAAATTATGATGTCATGCGAAGTTACTACCTTTTCAGAGTTCATTTGTATTGATTTTCAAATTCAGGGTCATTTAGCTCAGAATAAATCATTAAAGGCATGAAAAATATCAAATGAAGTCAGAAAGGGTTGAAAATTCATGATGTACCTTTGAATGGTGCATATTCAACACACAAGAAGTATGGAGTTAAAGTAAGTTATTAAAAATGAAATCCCTTTGTAATAGATGAGTTTTCATCCGTAACCCTCATACTTCTTACGAGATTGTCCAGCTTGTACCCGAAGTGCATCTAGTTTTTGCCATAACCCTCTCAACTCTCTAGAAGTTTGTATGTGGGTGAGATTATGATGTCATGCCAAGTTACAACCTTTTCAGAGTTCATTTGTACTGCTTTTCAAATTCAGGGTCATTTAGCTCAAAATAAATCATTAAATGCATGAAAAATATCAAATGAAGTCAGAAAGGGTTGAAAATTGATGATGTGCCTTTGAATGCTGCATATTGAACACAAAAAAAGTATGGAGTTAAAATAAGGTATTAAAAATGAAATCCCTTTGTAACAGATGAGTTTTCATACGAAACCCTCATACTTCTTATGAGATTGTCCAGTTTGTACACGAAGTGCATTCAGTTTTTGCCGTAACCCTCTCAACTCTCTAGAAGTTGCCATGTGGGTGAAATTATGATGTCATGCACAGTTACAACCTTTTCAGAGTTCATTCGTACTACTTTTCAAATTCAGGGTCATTTAGCTCAAAATAAATCATTAAATGCATGAAAAATATCAAATGAAGTCAGAAAGGGTTGAAAATTGATGATGTGCCTTTCAATGGTGCATATTGAACACACAAAAAGTATGTAGTTAAATTAAGCTATTAAAAATGAAATCCCTTTGTAATAGATAAGTTTTCGTGCTAAAACTCTCATACTTCTTATGAGATTGTCCAGTGTGTACACGAAGTGCATCCAGTTTTTGCCGTAACCCTCTCAACTCTCTAGAAGTTGCTATGTGGGTGAAATTATGATGTCATGCAAACTTACAACCTTTTGAGAGTTCATTTGTACTGCTTTTCAAATTCACGGTCATTTAGCTCAACATAAATCATTAAATGCATGAAAAAGATCAAATGAAGTCAGAAAGGGTTGAAAATTGATGATGTGCCTTTGAATGGTGCATATTGAACACACAAAAAGTATGGAGTTAAAATAAGTTATTAAAAATGAAATCCCTTTGTAATAGATGAGTTTTCGTGCGAAACCCTCATACTTCTTATGAGATTGTCCAGTTTGTACAAGAAGTGCATCCAGTTTTCGCCGTAACCCTCTCAACTCTCTAGAAGTTGCCATGTGGGTAAAATTATGATGTCATGCAAAGTTACAACCTTTTCAGAGTTCATTTGTGATGCTTTTCAAATTCAGGGTCACTTAGCTCAACATAAATCATTAAATGCATGAAAAATATCAAATGAAGTCAGAAAGGGTTGAAAATTGATGATATGCCTTTGAATGGGGCTTATTGAACACACAAAAAGTACGTAGTTAAAATAAGTTATTAAAAATGAAATCCCTTTGTAATAGATGAGTTTTCGTCCGAAACCCTCATACTTCTTATGAGATTGTCCAGGTTGTACACGAAGTGCATCCAGTTTTTGCCATAACCCTCTCAACTCTCTAGAAGTTTCTATGTGGGTTAAATTATGATGTCATGCAAAGTTACAACCTTTCTAGAGTTCATTTGTACTGCTTTTGAAATTCAGGGTCATTTAGCTCAAAATAAATCATTGAATGCATGAAAAATATCAAATGAAGTCAGAAAGGGTTGAAAATTGATGATGTGCCTTTGAATGGGGCATATTGAACACACAAAAAGTATGTAGTTAAAATAAGTTACTAAAAATGAAATCCCTTTGTAATAGATGTGTTTTCGTCCGAAACCCTCATACTTCTTATGAGATTGTCCAGGTTGTACCCGTAGTGCATCTAGTTTTTGCCATTACCCTCTCAACTCTCTAGAAGTTGCTATGTGGGTGAAATTATGATGTCATGCAAAGTTACAACCTTTTCAGAGTTCATTTGTACTGCTTTTCAAATTCAGGGTCATGTAGCTCAGAATAAATCGTTAAATGCATGAAAAATATCAAATGAAGTCAGAAAGGGTTGAAAATTCATCATGTGCCGTTAAATGGTATATTGAACACACAAAAAGTATGGAGTTAAAATAAGTTATTAAAAATGAAATCCCTTGGTAATAGATGAGCTTTCGTCCGAAACCCTCATACTTCTTATGAGATTGTCCAGGTTCTACCCGAAGTGCATCTAGTTTTTTCCATAACCCTCTCAACTCTCTAGAAGTTTCTATGTGGGTGAAATTATGATGTCATGCCAAGTTACAACCTTTTCAGAGTTCATTTGTACTGCTTTTCAAATTCAGGGTCATTTAGCTCAAAATAAATCGTTAAATGCATGAAAAATATCATATGAAGTCAGAAAGGGTTGAAAATTGATGATGTGCCTTTGAATGGTGCATATTGAACACACAAAAAGTATGGAGTTAAAATAAGTTATTAAAAATGAAATCCCTTTGTAATAGATAAGTTTTCGTGCTAAAACTCTCATACTTCTTATGAGATTGTCTAGTGTGTACACGAAGTGCATCCAGTTTTTGCCGTAACCCTCTCAACTCTCTAGAAGTTGCTATGTGGGTGAAATTATGATGTCATGCAAACTTACAACCTTTTGAGAGTTCATTTGTACTGCTTTTCAAATTCACGGTCATTTAGCTCAACATAAATCATTAAATGCATGAAAAAGATCAAATGAAGTCAGAAAGGGTTGAAAATTGATGATGTGCCTTTGAATGGTGCATATTGAACACACAAAAAGTATGGAGTTAAAATAAGTTATTAAAAATGAAATCCCTTTGTAATAGATGAGTTTTCGTGCGAAACCCTCATACTTCTTATGAGATTGTCCAGTTTGTACAAGAAGTGCATCCAGTTTTCGCCGTAACCCTCTCAACTCTCTAGAAGTTGCCATGTGGGTAAAATTATGATGTCATGCAAAGTTACAACCTTTTCAGAGTTCATTTGTACTGCTTTTCAAATTCAGGGTCATTTAGCTCAACATAAATCATTAAATGCATGAAAAATATCAAATGAAGTCAGAAAGGGTTGAAAATTGATGATATGCCTTTGAATGGGGCTTATTGAACACACAAAAAGTATGTAGTTAAAATAAGTTATTAATAATGAAATCCCTTTGTAATAGATGAGTTTTCGTGCGAAACCCTCATACTTCTTATGAGATTGTCCAGTTTGTACACGAAGTGCATCCAGTTTTTGCCGTAACCCTCTCAACTATATAAAAGTTGCCATGTGGGTGAAATTATGATCTCATGCCAAGTTACAACCTTTTCAGAGTTCATTTGTACTGCTTTTCAAATTCAGGGTCATTTAGCTCAAAATAAATCATTAAATGCATGAAAAATATCAAATGAAGTCAGAAAGGGTTGAAAATTGATGATGTGCCTTTGAATGGGGCATATTGAACACACAAAAAGTATGTAGTTAAAATAAGTTATTAAAAATGAAATCCCTTTGTAATAGATGAGTTTTCGTGCGAAACCCTCATACTTCTTATGAGATTGTCCAGTTTGTACACGAACTGCGTCCCGTTTTTGCCGTAACCCTCTCAACTATCTAAAACTTGCCATGTGCGTGAAATTATGATGTCATGCGAAGTTACTACCTTTTCAGAGTTCATTTTTATTGATTTTCAAATTCAGGGTCATTTAGCTCAGAATAAATCATTAAAGGCATGAAAAATATCAAATGAAGTCAGAAAGGGTTGAAAATTCATGATGTACCTTTGAATGGTGCATATTGAACACACAAGAAGTATGGAGTTAAAGTAAGTTATTAAAAATGAAATCCCTTTGTAATAGATGAGTTTTCATCCGTAACCCTCATACTTCTTACGAGATTGTCCAGCTTGTACCCGAAGTGCATCTAGTTTTTGCCATAACCCTCTCAACTCTCTAGAAGTTTGTATGTGGGTGAGATTATGATGTCATGCCAAGTTACAACCTTTTCAGAGTTCATTTGTACTGCTTTTCAAATTCAGGGTCATTTAGCTCAAAATAAATCATTAAATGCATGAAAAATATCAAATGAAGTCAGAAAGGGTTGAAAATTGATGATGTGCCTTTGAATGCTGCATATTGAACACAAAAAAAGTATGGAGTTAAAATAAGTTATTAAAAATGAAATCCCTTTGTAACAGATGAGTTTTCATACGAAACCCTCATACTTCTTATGAGATTGTCCAGTTTGTACACGAAGTGCATTCAGTTTTTGCCGTAACCCTCTCAACTCTCTAGAAGTTGCCATGTGGGTGAAATTATGATGTCATGCACAGTTACAACCTTTTCAGAGTTCATTCGTACTACTTTTCAAATTCAGGGTCATTTAGCTCAAAATAAATCATTAAATGCATGAAAAATATCAAATGAAGTCAGAAAGGGTTGAAAATTTATGATGTGCCTTTCAATGGTGCATATTGAACACACAAAAACTATGTAGTTAAAATAAGCTATTAAAAATGAAATCCCTTTGTAATAGATAAGTTTTCGTGCTAAAACTCTCATACTTCTTATGAGATTGTCCAGTGTGTACACGATATGCATCCAGTTTTTGCCGTAACCCCCTCAACTCTCTAGAAGTTGCTATGTGGGTGAAATTATGATGTCATGCAAACTTACAACCTTTTGAGAGTTCATTTGTACTGCTTTTCAAATTCACGGTCATTTAGCTCAACATAAATCATTAAATGCATGAAAAAGATCAAATGAAGTCAGAAAGGGTTGAAAATTGATGATGTGCCTTTGAATGGTGCATATTGAACACACAAAAAGTATGGAGTTAAAATAAGTTATTAAAAATGAAATCCCTTTGTAATAGATGAGTTTTCGTGCGAAACCCTCATACTTCTTATGAGATTGTCCAGTTTGTACAAGAAGTGCATCCAGTTTTCGCCGTAACCCTCTCAACTCTCTAGAAGTTTCCATGTGGGTAAAATTATGATGTCATGCAAAGTTACAACCTTTTCAGAGTTGATTTGTACTGCTTTTCAAATTCAGGGTCACTTAGCTCAACATAAATCATTAAATGCATGAAAAATATCAAATGAAGTCAGAAAGGGTTGAAAATTGATGATATGCCTTTGAGTGGGGCTTATTGAACACACAAAAAGTATGTAGTTAAAATAAGTTATTAAAAATGAAATCCCTTTGTAATAGATGAGTTTTCGTCCGAAACCCTCATACTTCTTATGAGATTGTCCAGGTTGTACACGAAGTGCATCCAGTTTTTGCCATAACCCTCTCAACTCTCTAGAAGTTTCTATGTGGGTTAAATTATGATGTCATGCAAAGTTACAACCTTTCTAGAGTTCATTTGTACTGCTTTTGAAATTCAGGGTCATTTAGCTCAAAATAAATCATTGAATGCATGAAAAATATCAAATGAAGTCAGAAAGGGTTGAAAATTGATGATGTGCCTTTGAATGGGGCATATTGAACACACAAAAAGTATGTAGTTAAAATAAGTTACTAAAAATGAAATCCCTTTGTAATAGATTTGTTTTCGTCCGAAACCCTCATACTTCTTATGAGATTGTCCAGGTTGTACCCGTAGTGCATCTAGTTTTTGCCATTACCCTCTCAACTCTATAGAAGTTGCTATGTGGGTGAAATTATGATGTCATGCAAAGTTACAACCTTTTCAGAGTTCATTTGTACTGCTTTTCAAATTCAGGGTCATGTAGCTCAGAATAAATCGTTAAATGCATGAAAAATATCAAATGAAGTCAGAAAGGGTTGAAAATTCATCATGTGCCTTTAAATGGTATATTGAACACACAAAAAGTATGTAGTTAAAATAAGTTATTTAAAATGAAATCCCTTGGTAATAGATGAGCTTTCGTCCGAAACCCTCATACTTCTTATGAGATTGTCCAGGTTCTACCCGAAGTGCATCTAGTTTTTTCCATAACCCTCTCAACTCTCTAGAAGTTTCTATGTGGGTGAAATTATGATGTCATGCCAAGTTACAACCTTTTGAGAGTTCATTTGTACTGCTTTTCAAATTCAGGGTCATTTAGCTCAAAATAAATCGTTAAATGCATGAAAAATATCATATGAAGTCAGAAAGGGTTGAAAATTGATGATGTGCCTTTGAATGGTGCATATTGAACACACAACAAGTATGGAGCTAAAATAAGTTATTAAAAATGAAATCCCTTTGTAATAGATAAGTTTTCGTGCTAAAACTCTCATACTTCTTATGAGATTGTCTAGTGTGTACACGAAGTGCATCCAGTTTTTGCCGTAACCCTCTCAACTCTCTAGAAGTTTTTATGTGGGTGAAATTATGATGTCATGCAAACTTACAACCTTTTGAGAGTTCATTTGTATTGCTTTTCAAATTCGCGGTCATTTAGCTCAACATAAATCATTAAATGCATGAAAAAGATCAAATGAAGTCAGAAAGGGTTGAAAATTGATGATGTGCCTTTGAATGGTGCATATTGAACACACAAAAAGTATGGAGTTAAAATAAGTTATTAAAAATGAAATCCCTTTGTAATAGATGAGTTTTCGTGCGAAACCCTCATACTTCTTATGAGATTGTCCAGTTTGTACAAGAAGTGCATCCAGTTTTCGCCGTAACCCTCTCAACTCTCTAGAAGTTGCCACGTGGGTAAAATTATGATGTCATGCAAAGTTACAACCTTTTCAGAGTTCATTTGTACTGCTTTTCAAATTCAGGGTCATTTAGCTCAACATAAATCATTAAATGCATGAAAAATATCAAATGAAGTCAGAAAGGGTTGAAAATTGATGATATGCCTTTGAATGGGGCTTATTGAACACACAAAAAGTATGTAGTTAAAATAAGTTATTAATAATGTAATCCCTTTGTAATAGATGAGTTTTCGTCCGAAACCCTCATACTTCTTATGAGATTGTCCAGGTTGTACACGAAGTGCATCCAGTTTTTGCCATAACCCTCTCAACTCTCTAGAAGTTTCTATGTGGGTTAAATTATGATGTCATGCAAAGTTACAACCTTTCTAGAGTTCATTTGTACTGCTTTTGAAATTCAGGGTCATTTAGCTCAAAATAAATCATTGAATGCATGAAAAATATCAAATGAAGTCAGAAAGGGTTGAAAATTGATGATGTGCCTTTGAATGGGGCATATTGAACACACAAAAAGTATGTAGTTAAAATAAGTTACTAAAAATGAAATCCCTTTGTAATAGATGTGTTTTCGTCCGAAACCCTCATACTTCTTATGAGATTGTCCAGGTTGTACCCGTAGTGCATCTAGTTTTTGCCATTACCCTCTCAACTCTCTAGAAGTTGCTATGTGGGTGAAATTATGATGTGATGCAAAGTTACAACCTTTTCAGAGTTCATTTGTACTGCTTTTCAAATTCAGGGTCATGTAGCTTAGAATAAATCGTTAAATGCATGAAAAATATCAAATGAAGTCAGAAAGGGTTGAAAATTCATCATGTGCCTTTGAATGGTGTATATTGAACACACAAAAAGTATGGAGTTAAAATAATTTATTAAAAATGAAATCCCTTGGTAATAGATGAGCTTTCGTCCGAAACCCTCATACTTCTTATGAGATTGTCCAGGTTCTACCCGAAGTGCATCTAGTTTTTTCCATAACCCTCTCAACTCTCTAGAAGTTTCTATGTGGGTGAAATTATGATGTCATGCCAAGTTACAACCTTTTCAGAGTTCATTTGTACTGCTTTTCAAATTCAGGGTCATTTAGCTCAAAATAAATCGTTAAATGCATGAAAAATATCATATGAAGTCAGAAAGGGTTGAAAATTGATGATGTGCCTTTGAATGGTGCATATTGAACACACAAAAAGTATGGAGTTAAAATAAGTTATTAAAAAAGAAACCCCTTTGTAATAGATGAGTTTTCGTGCGAAACCCTCATACTTCTTATGAGATTTTCCAGTTTATACACGAAGTGCATCGAGTTTTTGCCGTAACCCTCTCAACTCTCTAGAAGTTACCATGTGGGTGAAATTATGATGTCATGCCAAGTTACAACCTTTTCAGAGTTCATTTGTACTCCTTTTCTAATTCAGGGTCATTTAGCTCAATATAAATCATTAAATGCATTAAAAATATCAAATGAAGTTAGAAAGGGTTGAAAATTGATGATGTGCCTTTCGATGGTGCATATTGAACACACAAAAAGTATGGAGTCAAAAGAAGGTATTAAAAATGAAATCCCTCTGTAATAGATGAGTTTTCGTGCGAAACCCTCATACTTCTTATGAGATTGTCCAGTTTGTACACGAAGTGCATCCAGTTTTTCCCGTAACCCTCTCAACTCTCTAGAAGTTGCCATGTGGGTGAAATTATGATGTCATGCCAAGTTACAACCTTTTCAGACTTCATTTGAACTGCTTTACAAATTCAGGGTCATTTAGCTCAAAATAAATCATTAAATGCATGAAAAAGATCAAATGAAGTCAGAAAGGGTTGAAAATTGATGATGTGCCTTTGAATGGTGCATATTGAACACACAAAAAGTATGTAGTTAAAATAAGTTATTAAAAAAGGAATCCCTTTGTAATAGATGAGTTTTCGTGCGAAACCCTCATACTTCTTATGAGATTGTCCAGTTTATACACGAAGTGCATCCAGTTTTTGCCGTAACCCTCTCAACTCTCTAGAAGTTACCATGTGGGTGAAATTATGATGTCATGCCAAGTTACAACCTTTTGAGAGTTCATTTGTACTGCTTTTCAAATTCAGGGTCATTTAGCTCAAAATAAATCGTTAAATGCATGAAAAATATCAAATGAAGTCAGAAAGGGTTGAAAATTGACGATGTGCCTTTGAATGGTGCATATTGAACACACAAAAAGTATGGAGTTAAAATAAGTTATTAAAAATGAAATCCCTTTGTAATAGATGAGTTTTCGTGCGAAACCCTCATACTTCTTATGAGATTGTCCAGTTTGTACAAGAAGTGCATCCAGTTTTCGCCGTAACCCTCTCAACTCTCTAGAAGTTGCCACGTGGGTAAAATTATGATGTCATGCAATGTTACAACCTTTTCAGAGTTCATTTGTACTCCTTTTCTAATTCAGGGTCATTTAGCTCAATATAAATCATTAAATGCATTAAAAATATCAAATGAAGTTAGAAAGGGTTGAAAATTGATGATGTGCCTTTGAATGGTGCATATTGAACACACAAAAAGTATGGAGTCAAAATAAGGTATTAAAAATGAAATCCCTGTGTAATAGATGAGTTTTCGTGTGAAACCCTCATACTTCTTATGAGATTGTCCAGTTTGTACACGAAGTGCATCCAGTTTTTCCCGTAACCCTCTCAACTCTCTAGAAGTTGCTATGTGGGTGAAATTATGATGTGATGCAAAGTTACAACCTTTTCAGAGTTCATTTGTACTGCTTTTCAAATTCAGGGTCATGTAGCTCAGAATAAATCGTTAAATGCATGAAAAATATCAAATGAAGTCAGAAAGGGTTGAATATTCATCATGTGCCTTTGAATGGTGTATATTGAACACACAAAAAGTATGGAGTTAAAATAAGTTATTAAAAATGAAATCCCTTGGTAATAGATGAGCTTTCGTCCGAAACCCTCGTACTTCTTATGAGATTGTCCAGGTTCTACCCGAAGTGCATCTAGTTTTTGCCATAACCCTCTCAACTCTCTAGAAGTTTCTATGTGGGTGAAATTATGATGTCATGCCAAGTTACAACCTTTTCAGAGTTCATTTGTACTGCTTTTCAAATTCAGGGTCATTTAGCTCAAAATAAATCGTTAAATGCATGAAAAATATCATATGAAGTCAGAAAGGGTTGAAAATTGATGATGTGCCTTTGAATGGTGCATATTGAACACACAAAAAGTATGGAGTTAAAATAAGTTATTAAAAAAGAAATCCCTTTGTAATAGATGAGTTTTGGTGCGAAACCCTCATACTTCTTATGAGATTGTCCAGTTTATACACGAAGTGCATCCAGTTTTTATCGTAACCCTCTCAACTCTCGAGAAGTTACCATGTGGGTGAAATTATGATTTCATGCCAAGTTACAACCTTTTCAGAGTTCATTTGTACTCCTTTTCTAATTCAGGGTCATTCAGCTCAATATAAATCATTAAATGCATTATAAATATCAAATGAAGTTAGAAAGGGTTGAAAATTGATGATGTGCCTTTGAATGGTTCATATTGAACACACAAAAAGTATGGAGTCAAAATAAGATATTAAAAATGAAATCCCTCTGTATTAGATGAGTTTTCGTGCGAAACCATCATACTTCTTATGAGATTGTCCAGTTTGTACACGAAGTGCATCCAGTTTTTCCCGTACCCCTCTCAACTCTCTATAAGTTGCCATGTGGGTGAAATTATGATGTCATGCCAAGTTACAACCTTTTCAGAGTTCATTTGTACTGCTTTACAAATTGAGTGTCATTTAGCTCAACATAAATCATTAAATGCATGAAAAATATCAAATGAAGTCAGAAAGGGTTGAAAATTGATGATGTGCCTTTGAATGGTGCATATTGAACACACAAAAAGTGTGGAGTTAAAATAAGTTATTAAAAATGAAATCCCTCTGTAATAGATGAGTTTTCGTGCGAAACCCTCATACTTCTTATGAGATTGTCCAGTTTATACACGAAGTGCATCCAGTTTTTGCCGTAACCCTCTCAACTCTCTAGAAATTTCTATGTGGGTGAAATTATGATGTCATGCCAAGTTACAACCTTTTCAGAGTTCATTTGTACTGCTTTTCAAGTTCAGGGTCATTTAGCTCAAAATAAATCATTAAATGCATGAAAAATATCAATTGAAGTAAGAAAGGGTTGAAAATTCATGATGTACCTTTGAATGGTGCATATTGAACACACAAAAAGTATGGAGTTAAAATAAGTTATTAAAAATGAAATCCCTTTGTAATAGATGAGTTTTCGTCCGAAACCCTCATACTTCTTATGAGATTGTCCAGGTTGTACCCGAAGTGCATCCAGTTTTTGCCGTCACCCTCTGAACTCTCTAGAAGTTACCATGTGGGCAAAATTATGATGTCATGCCAAGTTACAACCTTTTCAGAGTTCATTTGTACTGCTTTTCAAATTCAGGGTCATTTAGCTCAACATAAATCATTAAATGCATGAAAAATATCAAATGAAGACAGAAAGGGTTGAAAATTGATGATGTGCCTTTGAATGGTGCATATTGAACACACAAAAAGTATGGAGTTGAAATAAGTTATTAAAAATGAAACCCCTTTGTAATAGATGAGTTTTCGTGCGAAACCCTCATACTTCTTATGAGATTGTCCAGTTTGTACACGAAGTGCATCCAGTTTTTGCCGTAACCCTCTCAACTATCTAGAAGTTGCCATGTGGGTGAAATTATGATGTCATGCCAAGTTACAACCTTTTCAGAGTTCATTTGTACTGCTTTTCAAATTCAGGGTCATTTAGCTCAAAATAAATCATTAAATGCATGAAAAATATCAAATGAAATCAGAAAGGGTTAAAAATTGATGATGTGCCTTTGAATGGGGCATATTGAACACACAAAAAGTATGTAGCTAAAATAAGTTATTAAAAATTAAATCCCTTTGTAATAGATGAGTTTTCGTGCGAAACGCTCATACTTCTTATGAGATTGTCCAGTTTGTACACGAAGTGCATCCAGTTTTTGCCGTAACCCTCTCAACTCTCTAGAAATTGCTATGTGGGTGAAAATATGATGTCATGCAAAGTTACAACCTTTTCAGAGTTCATTTGTACTGCTTTTCAAATTCAGGGTCATTTATCTCAAAATAAATCATTAAATGCATGAAAAATATCAATTGAAGTCAGAAAGGGTTGAAAATTCATGATGTACCTTTGAATGGTGAATATTGAACACATAAAATGTATGGAGTTAAAATAAGTTATTAAAAATGAAATCCCTTTGTAATAGATGAGTTTTCGTCCGAAACCCTCACACTTCTTATGAGATTGTCCAGGTTGTACCCGAAGTGCATCCAGTTTTTGCCGTCACCCTCTGAACTCTCTAGAAGTTACCATGTGGGCGAAATTATGATGTCATGCCAAGTTACAACCTTTTCAGAGTTCATTTGTACTGCTTTTCAAATTCAGGCTCATTTAGCTCAACATAAATCATTAAATGCATGAAAAATATCAAATGAAGTCAGAAAGGAGTGAAAATTGATGATGTGCCTTTGAATGGTGCATATTGAACACACAAAAAGTATGGAGTTGAAATAAGTTATTAAAAATGAAACCCCTTTGTAATAGATGAGTTTTCGTGCGAAACCCTTATACTTCTTATGAGATTGTCCAGTTTGTACACGAAGTGCATCCAGTTTTTGCCGTAACCCTCTCAACTATCTAGAAGTTGCCATGTGGGTGAAATTATGATGTCATGCCAAGTTACAACCTTTTCAGAATTCATTTGTACTGCTTTTCAAATTCAGGGTCATTTAGCTCAAAATAAATCATTAAATGCATGAAAAATATCAAATGAAATCAGAAAGGGTTGAAAATTCATGATGTGCCTTTGAATGGGGCATATTGAACACACAAAAAGTATGTAGCTAAAATAAGTTATTAAAAAAGAAATCCCTTTCTAATAGATGAGTTTTCGTGCGAAACGCTCATACTTCTTATGAGATTGTCCAGTTTGTACACGAAGTGCATCCAGTTTTTGCCGTAACCCTCTCAACTCTCTAGAAATTGCTATGTGGGTGAAATTATGATGTCATGCAAAGTTACAACCTTTTCAGAGTTCATTTGTACTGCTTTTCAAATTCAGGGTCATTTAGCTCAAAATAAATCATTAAATGCATGAAAAATATCAATTGAAGTCAGAAAGGGTTGAAAATTCATGATGTGCCTTTGAATGGTGAATATTGAACACATAAAAGGTATGGAGTTAAAATAAGTTATTAAAAATGAAATCCCTTTGTAATAGATGAGTTTTCGTTCGAAACCCTCATACTTTTATGAGATTGTCCAGGTTGTACCCGAAGTGCATCCAGTTTTTGCCGTCACCCTCTGAACTCTCTAGAAGTTACCATGTGGGCGAAATTATGATGTCATGCCAAGTTACAACCTTTTCAGAGTTCATTTGTACTGCTTTTCAAATTCAGGGTCATTTAGCTCAACATAAATCATTAAATGCATGAAAAATATCAAATGAAGTCAGAAAGGGTTGAAAATTGATGATGTGCCTTTGAATGTCGCATATTGAACACACAAAAAGTATGGAGTTGAAATAAGTTATTAAAAATGAAACCCCTTTGTAATAGATGAGTTTTCGTGCGAAACCCTCATACTTCTTATGAGATTGTCCAGTTTGTACACGAAGTGCATCCAGTTTTTGCCGTAACCCTCTCAACTATCTAGAAGTTGCCATGTGGGTGAAATTATGATGTCATGCCAAGTTACAACCTTTTCAGAATTCATTTGTACTGCTTTTCAAATTCAGGGTCATTTAGCTCAAAATAAATCATTAAATGCATGAAAAATATCAAATGAAATCAGAAAGGGTTGAAAATTCATGATGTGCCTTTGAATGGGGCATATTGAACACACAAAAAGTATGTAGCTAAAATAAGTTATTAAAAATGAAATCCCTTTGTAATAGATGAGTTTTCGTGCGAAACCCTCATACTTCTTATGAGATTGTCCAGTTTGTACACGAAGTGCATCCAGTTTTTGCCGTAACCCTCTCAACTATCTAGAAGTTGCCATGTGGGTGAAATTATGATGTCATGCCAAGTTACAACCTTTTCAGAATTCATTTGTACTGCTTTTCAAATTCAGGGTCATTTAGCTCAAAATAAATCATTAAATGCATGAAAAATATCAAAAGAAATCAGAAAGGGTTGAAAATTCATGATGTGCCTTTGAATGGGGCATATTGAACACACAAAAAGTATGTAGCTAAAATAAGTTATTAAAAAAGAAATCCCTTTCTAATAGATGAGTTTTCGTGCGAAACGCTCATACTTCTTATGAGATTGTCCAGTTTGTACACGAAGTGCATCCAGTTTTTGCCGTAACCCTCTCAACTCTCTAGAAGTTGCCATGTGGGTGAAATTATGATGTCATGCAAAGTTACAACCTTTTCAGAGTTCATTTGTACTGCTTTTCAAATTCAGGGTCATTTAGCTCAAAATAAATCATTAAATGCATGAAAAATATCAAAAGAAATCAGAAAGGGTTGAAAATTCATGATGTGCCTTTGAATGGGGCATATTGAACACACAAAAAGTATGTAGCTAAAATAAGTTATTAAAAAAGAAATCCCTTTCTAATAGATGAGTTTTCGTGCGAAACGCTCATACTTCTTATGAGATTGTCCAGTTTGTACACGAAGTGCATCCAGTTTTTGCCGTAACCCTCTCAACTCTCTAGAAATTGCTATGTGGGTGAAATTATGATGTCATGCAAAGTTACAACCTTTTCAGAGTTCATTTGTACTGCTTTTCAAATTCAGGGTCATTTAGCTCAAAATAAATCATTAAATGCATGAAAAATATCAATTGAAGTCAGAAAGGGTTGAAAATTCATGATGTACCTTTGAATGGTGAATATTGAACACATAAAAGGTATGGAGTTAAAATAAGTTATTAAAAATGAAATCCCTTTGTAATAGATGAGTTTTCGTTCGAAACCCTCATACTTTTATGAGATTGTCCAGGTTGTACCCGAAGTGCATCCAGTTTTTGCCGTCACCCTCTGAACTCTCTAGAAGTTACCATGTGGGCGAAATTATGATGTCATGCCAAGTTACAACCTTTTCAGAGTTCATTTGTACTGCTTTTCAAATTCAGGGTCATTTAGCTCAACATAAATCATTAAATGCATGAAAAATATCAAATGAAGTCAGAAAGGGTTGAAAATTGATGATGTGCCTTTGAATGTCGCATATTGAACACACAAAAAGTATGGAGTTGAAATAAGTTATTAAAAATGAAACCCCTTTGTAATAGATGAGTTTTCGTGCGAAACCCTCATACTTCTTATGAGATTGTCCAGTTTGTACACGAAGTGCATCCAGTTTTTGCCGTAACCCTCTCAACTATCTAGAAGTTGCCATGTGGGTGAAATTATGATGTCATGCCAAGTTACAACCTTTTCAGAATTCATTTGTACTGCTTTTCAAATTCAGGGTCATTTAGCTCAAAATAAATCATTAAATGCATGAAAAATATCAAATGAAATCAGAAAGGGTTGAAAATTCATGATGTGCCTTTGAATGGGGCATATTGAACACACAAAAAGTATGTAGCTAAAATAAGTTATTAAAAATGAAATCCCTTTGTAATAGATGAGTTTTCGTGCGAAACCCTCATACTTCTTATGAGATTGTCCAGTTTGTACACGAAGTGCATCCAGTTTTTGCCGTAACCCTCTCAACTATCTACAAGTTGCCATGTGGGTGAAATTATGATGTCATGCCAAGTTACAACCTTTTCAGAATTCATTTGTACTGCTTTTCAAATTCAGGGTCATTTAGCTCAAAATAAATCATTAAATGCATGAAAAATATCAAAAGAAATCAGAAAGGGTTGAAAATTCATGATGTGCCTTTGAATGGGGCATATTGAACACACAAAAAGTATGTAGCTAAAATAAGTTATTAAAAAAGAAATCCCTTTCTAATAGATGAGTTTTCGTGCGAAACGCTCATACTTCTTATGAGATTGTCCAGTTTGTACACGAAGTGCATCCAGTTTTTGCCGTAACCCTCTCAACTCTCTAGAAATTGCTATGTGGGTGAAATTATGATGTCATGCAAAGTTACAACCTTTTCAGAGTTCATTTGTACTGCTTTTCAAATTCAGGGTCATTTAGCTCAAAATAAATCATTAAATGCATGAAAAATATCAATTGAAGTCAGAAAGGGTTGAAAATTCATGATGTACCTTTGAATGGTGAATATTGAACACATAAAAGGTATGGAGTTAAAATAAGTTATTAAAAATGAAATCCCTTTGTAATAGATGAGTTTTCGTTCGAAACCCTCATACTTTTATGAGATTGTCCAGGTTGTACCCGAAGTGCATCCAGTTTTTGCCGTCACCCTCTGAACTCTCTAGAAGTTACCATGTGGGCGAAATTATGATGTCATGCCAAGTTACAACCTTTTCAGAGTTCATTTGTACTGCTTTTCAAATTCAGGGTCATTTAGCTCAACATAAATCATTAAATGCATGAAAAATATCAAATGAAGTCAGAAAGGGTTGAAAATTGATGATGTGCCTTTGAATGTCGCATATTGAACACACAAAAAGTATGGAGTTGAAATAAGTTATTAAAAATGAAACCCCTTTGTAATAGATGAGTTTTCGTGCGAAACCCTCATACTTCTTATGAGATTGTCCAGTTTGTACACGAAGTGCATCCAGTTTTTGCCGTAACCCTCTCAACTATCTAGAAGTTGCCATGTGGGTGAAATTATGATGTCATGCCAAGTTACAACCTTTTCAGAATTCATTTGTACTGCTTTTCAAATTCAGGGTCATTTAGCTCAAAATAAATCATTAAATGCATGAAAAATATCAAATGAAATCAGAAAGGGTTGAAAATTCATGATGTGCCTTTGAATGGGGCATATTGAACACACAAAAAGTATGTAGCTAAAATAAGTTATTAAAAATGAAATCCCTTTGTAATAGATGAGTTTTCGTGCGAAACCCTCATACTTCTTATGAGATTGTCCAGTTTGTACACGAAGTGCATCCAGTTTTTGCCGTAACCCTCTCAACTATCTAGAAGTTGCCATGTGGGTGAAATTATGATGTCATGCCAAGTTACAACCTTTTCAGAATTCATTTGTACTGCTTTTCAAATTCAGGGTCATTTAGCTCAAAATAAATCATTAAATGCATGAAAAATATCAAAAGAAATCAGAAAGGGTTGAAAAATTCATGATGTGCCTTTGAATGGGGCATATTGAACACACAAAAAGTATGTAGCTAAAATAAGTTATTAAAAAAGAAATCCCTTTCTAATAGATGAGTTTTCGTGCGAAACGCTCATACTTCTTATGAGATTGTCCAGTTTGTACACGAAGTGCATCCAGTTTTTGCCGTAACCCTCTCAACTCTCTAGAAGTTGCCATGTGGGTGAAATTATGATGTCATGCAAAGTTACAACCTTTTCAGAGTTCATTTGTACTGCTTTTCAAATTCAGGGTCATTTAGCTCAAAATAAATCATTAAATGCATGAAAAATATCAAAAGAAATCAGAAAGGGTTGAAAATTCATGATGTGCCTTTGAATGGGGCATATTGAACACACAAAAAGTATGTAGCTAAAATAAGTTATTAAAAAAGAAATCCCTTTCTAATAGATGAGTTTTCGTGCGAAACGCTCATACTTCTTATGAGATTGTCCAGTTTGTACACGAAGTGCATCCAGTTTTTGCCGTAACCCTCTCAACTCTCTAGAAATTGCTATGTGGGTGAAATTATGATGTCATGCAAAGTTACAACCTTTTCAGAGTTCATTTGTACTGCTTTTCAAATTCAGGGTCATTTAGCTCAAAATAAATCATTAAATGCATGAAAAATATCAATTGAAGTCAGAAAGGGTTGAAAATTCATGATGTACCTTTGAATGGTGAATATTGAACACATAAAAGGTATGGAGTTAAAATAAGTTATTAAAAATGAAATCCCTTTGTAATAGATGAGTTTTCGTTCGAAACCCTCATACTTTTATGAGATTGTCCAGGTTGTACCCGAAGTGCATCCAGTTTTTGCCGTCACCCTCTGAACTCTCTAGAAGTTACCATGTGGGCGAAATTATGATGTCATGCCAAGTTACAACCTTTTCAGAGTTCATTTGTACTGCTTTTCAAATTCAGGGTCATTTAGCTCAACATAAATCATTAAATGCATGAAAAATATCAAATGAAGTCAGAAAGGGTTGAAAATTGATGATGTGCCTTTGAATGTCGCATATTGAACACACAAAAAGTATGGAGTTGAAATAAGTTATTAAAAATGAAACCCCTTTGTAATAGATGAGTTTTCGTGCGAAACCCTCATACTTCTTATGAGATTGTCCAGTTTGTACACGAAGTGCATCCAGTTTTTGCCGTAACCCTCTCAACTATCTAGAAGTTGCCATGTGGGTGAAATTATGATGTCATGCCAAGTTACAACCTTTTCAGAATTCATTTGTACTGCTTTTCAAATTCAGGGTCATTTAGCTCAAAATAAATCATTAAATGCATGAAAAATATCAAATGAAATCAGAAAGGGTTGAAAATTGATGATGTGCCTTTGAATGGGGCATATTGAACACACAAAAAGTATGTAGCTAAAATAAGTTATTAAAAATGAAATCCCTTTGTAATAGATGCGTTTTCATGCGAAATCCTCATACTTCTTATGAGATTGTCCAGTTTGTACACGAAGTGCATCCAGTTTTTACCGTAACCCTCTCAACTCTCTAGAAGTTGCTATGTGGGTGAAATTATGATGTCATGCAAACTTACAACCTTTTAAGAGTTCATTTGTACTGCTTTTCAAATTCAGGGTCATTTAGCTTAAAATAAATCATTAAATGCATGAAAAATATCAAATGAAGTCAGAAAGGGTTGAAAATTCATGATGTACCTTTGAATGGTGCATATTGAACACACAAAATGTATGGAGTTAAAATAAGTTATTAAAAATGAAATCCCTTTGTAATAGATGAGTTTTCGTGCGAAACCCTCATACTTCTTATGAGATTGTCCAGTTTGTACACGAAGTGCATCCTGTTTTCGCCGTAACCCTCTCAACTCTCTAGAAGTTACCATGTGGGTGAAATTATGATGTCATGCCAAGTTACAACCTTTTCAGAGTTCATTTGTACTGCTTTTCAAATTCAGGGTCATTTAGCTCAACATAAATCATTAAATGCATGAAAAATATCAAATGCTATCAGAAAGGGTTGAAAATTGATGGTGTGCCTTTCAATGGTGCATATTGAACACACAAAAATTATGGAGTCAAAATAAGTTATTAAAAATGAAATCCCTTTGTAATAGATGAGTTTTCGTGCGAAACCCTCATACTTCTTATGAGATTGTCCAGTTTGTACACGAAGTGCATCCAGTTTTGCCCGTAACCCTCTCAACTCGCTAGAAGTTGCCATGTGGGTGAAATTATGATGTCATGCCAAGTTACAACCTTTTCAGAGTTCATTTGTACTG
The DNA here is from genome assembly GCA_022496015.1 of Hordeum marinum. NCBI lineage: Eukaryota > Viridiplantae > Streptophyta > Magnoliopsida > Poales > Poaceae > Hordeum > Hordeum marinum. The sequence goes on from CM039677.1 coordinate 326,467,732, forward strand.
CTTTTCAAATTCAGGGTCGTTTAGCTCAACATAAATCATTAAATGCATGAAAAATATCATATGAAGTCAGAAAGGGTTGAAAATTGATGATGTGCCTTTGAATGGTGCATATTGAACAAACAAAAATTATGGAGTTAAAATAAGTTATTAAAAATGAGATCCCTTTGTAATAGATGAGTTATCGTGCGAAACCCTCATACTTCTTATGAGATTGTCCAGTTTGTACACGAAGTGCATCCAGTTTTGCCCGTAACCCTGTCAACTCTCTAGAAGTTGCCATGTGGGTGAAATTATGATGTCATGCCAAGTTACAACCTTTTCAGAGTTCATTTGTACTGTTTTTCAAATTCAGGGTCATTTAGCTCAACATAAATCATTAAATGCATGAAAAATATCATATGAAGTCAGAAAGGGTTGAAAATTGATGATGTGCCTTTCAATGGTGCATATTGAACACACAAAAATTATGGAGTTACAATAAGTTATTAAAAATGAAATCCCTTTGTAATAGATGAGTTCTCGTGCGAAACCCTCATACTTCTTATGAGATTGTCCAGTTTGTAGACGAAGTGCATCCAGTTTTTGCCGTAACCCTCTCAACTCTCTAGATGTTACCATGTGGGTGAAATTATGATGTCATGCAAAGTTACAACGTTTTCAGTGTTCATTTGTACTGCTTTTCAAATTCAGTGTCATTTAGCTCAACATAAATCATTAAATGCATGAAAAATATCAAATGAAGTCAGAAAGGGTTGAAAATTGATTATGTGCCTTTGGATGGTGCATATTGAACACACAAAAAGTATGGAGCTAAAATAAGTTATTAAAAATGAAATCCATTTGTAATAGATGAGTTTTCGTGCGAAACCCTCATACCTCTTATGAGATTGTCCAGTTTGTACACGAAGTGCATCCAGTTTTTGCCGTAACCCTCTCAACTATCTAGAAGTTGCCATGTGGGTGAAATTATGATGTCATGCCAAGTTACAACTTTTCCAGAGTTCATTTGTACTGCTTTTCAAATTCAGGGTCATTTAGCTCAACATAAATCATTAAATGCATGAAAAATATCAAATGAAATTAGAAAGGGTTGAAAATTGATGATGTGCCTTTCAATGGTGCATATTGAACACACAAAAAGTATGGAGGCAAAATAAGTTATTAAAAATGAAATCCCTTTGTAATAGATGAGTTTTCGTGCGAAACCCTCATACTTCGTATGAGATTGTCCAGTTTGTACACGAAGTGCATCCAGTTTTTCCCGTAACCCTCTCAACTCTCTAGAAGTTGTCATGTGGGTGAAATTATGATGTCATGCCAATTTACAACCTTTTCAGAGTTCATTTGTACTGCTTTTCAAATTCAGGGTCATTTAGCTCAACATAAATCATTAAATGCATGAAAAATATCATATGAAGTCAGAAAGGGTTGAAAATTGATGATGTGCCTTTGAATGGTGCATATTGAACACACAAAAAGTATGGAGGTAAAATAAGTTATTAAAAATGAAATGCCTTTGTAATAGATGAGTTTTCGTGCGAAACCCTCATACTTCTTATGAGATTGTCCAGTTTGTACACGAAGTGCATCGAGTTTTTGCCGTAACCCTCTCAACTATCTAGAAGTTTCTATGTGGGTGAAATTATGATGTCATGCCAAGTTACAACCTTTTCAGAGTTCATTTGAATTGCTTTTCAAATTCAGGGTCATTTAGCTCAACATAAATCATTAAATGCATGAAAAATATCAAATGAAATCAGAAAGGGTTGAAAATTGATGGTGTGCCTTTCAATGGTGCATATTGAACACACAAAAATTATGGAGTCAAAATAAGTTATTAAAAATGAAATCCCTTTGTAATAGATGAGTTTTCGTGTGAAACCCTCATACTTCTTATGAGATTGTCCAGTTTGTACACGAAGTGCATCCAGTTTTTGCCGTAACCCTCTCAACTCTCTAGAAGTTGCCATGTGGGTGAAATTATGATGTCATGCCAAGTTACAACTTTTTCAGAGTTCATTTGTACTGCTTTTCAAATTCAGGGTCATTTAGCTCAACATAAATCATTAAATGCATGAAAAATATCAAATGAAATTAGAAATGGTTGAAAATTGATGATGTGCCTTTCAATGGTGCATATTGAACACACAAAAAGTATGGAGGCAAAATAAGTTATTAAAAATGAAATCCCTTTGTAATAGATGAGTTTTCGTGCGAAACCCTCATACTTCGTATGAGATTGTCCAGTTTGTACACGAAGTGCATCCAGTTTTTCCCGTAACCCTCTCAACTCTCTAGAAGTTGCCATGTGGGTGAAATTATGATGTCATGCCAAGTTACAACCTTTTCAGAGTTCATTTCTACTGCTTTTCAAATTCAGGGTCATTTAGCTCAACATAAATCATTAAATGCATGAAAAATATCAAATGAAGTCAGAAAGGGTTGAAAATTGATGATGTGCCTTTGAATGGTGCATATTGAACACACAAAAAGTATGGAGCTAAAATAAGTTATTAAAAATGAAATCCCTTTGTAATAGATGAGTTTTCGTGCGAAATCCTCATACTTCTTATGAGATTGTCCAGTTTGTACACGAAGTGCATCCAGTTTTTGCCGTAACCGTCTCAACTATCTAGAAGTTTCCATGTGGGTGAAATTATGTTGTCATGCCAAGTTACAACCTTTTCAGAGTTCATTTGTACTGCTTTTCAAATTCAGGGTCATTTAGCTCAACATACATCATTAAATGCATGAAAAATATCAAATGAAGTCAGAAAGGGTTCAAAATTTATGATGTGCCTTTAAATGGTGCATATTGAACACCGAAAAAGTATGGAGTCAAAATAAGTTATTTAAAATGAAATCCCTTTGTAATAGATGAGTTTTCGTGCGAAACCCTCATACTTCTTATGAGATTGTCCAGTTTGTACACGAAGTGCATCCTGTTTTTGCCGTAACCCTCTCAACTCTCTAGAAGTTACCATGTGGGTGAAATTATGATGTCATGCCAAGTTACAACCTTTTCAGAGTTCATTTGTACTGCTTTTCAAATTCAGGGTGATTTAGCTCAACATAAATCATTAAATGCATGAAAAATATCAAATGAAATCAGAAAGGGTTGAAAATTGATGGTGTGCCTTTCAATGGTGCATATTGAACACACAAAAATTATGGAGTCAAAATAAGTTATTAAAAATGAAATCCCTTTGTAATAGATGAGTTTTCGTGTGAAACCCTCATACTTCTTATGAGATTGTCCAGTTTGTACACGAAGTGCATCCAGTTTTTGCCGTAACCCTCTCAACTCTCTAGAAGTTACCATGTGGGTGAAATTATGATGTCATGCCTAGTTACAACCTTTTCAGAGTTCATTTCTACTGCTTTTCAAATTCAGGGTCATTTAGCTCAACATAAATCATTAAATGCATGAAAAATATCAAATGAAGTCAGAAAGGGTTGAAAATTGATGATGTGCCTTTGAATGGTGCATATTGAACACACAAAAAGTATGGAGCTAAAATAAGTTATTAAAAATGAAATCCCTTTGTAATAGATGAGTTTTCGTGCGAAATCCTCATACTTCTTATGAGATTGTCCAGTTTGTACACGAAGTGCATCCAGTTTTTGCCGTAACCGTCTCAACTATCTACAAGTTTCCATGTGGGTGAAATTATGTTGTCATGCCAAGTTACAACCTTTTCAGAGTTCATTTGTACTGCTTTTCAAATTCAGGGTCATTTAGCTCAACATACATCATTAAATGCATGAAAAATATCAAATGAAGTGAGAAAGGGTTGAAAATTTATGATGTGCCTTTAAATGGTGCATATTGAACACCCAAAAAGTATGGAGTCAAAATAAGTTATTTAAAATGAAATCCCTTAGTAATAGATGAGTTTTCATGCGAAACCCTCATACTTCTTATGACATTGTCCAGTTCGTCCAGGAAGTGCATCCAGTTTTTGCCGTAACCCTCTCAACTATCTAGAAGTTTCTATGTGGGTGAGATTATGATGTCATGCCAAGTTACAAACTTTTTAGAGTTGATTTGTACTGCTTTTCAAATTCAGGGTCGTTTAGCTCAAAATAAATCGTTAAATGCATGAAAAATATCATATGAAGTCAGAAAGGGTTGAAAATTGATGATGCGCCTTTGAATGGTCCATATTGAACACACAAAAAGTATGGAGTTAAAATAGGTTATTAAAAATGAAATCTCTTTTGTAATAGATGAGTTTTCGTGCGAAACCCTCATACTTCTTATGAGATTGTCCAGTTTGTACACGAAGTGCATCCAGTTTTTGTTGTAACCCTCTCAACTCTCTAGAAGTTACCATGTGGGTGAAATTATGATGTCATGCCAAGTTACAACCTTTTCAGAGTTCATTTGTACTGATTTTCAACTTCAGGGTCATTTAGCTCAACATAAATCATTAAATGCATGAAAAATATCAAATGAAGTCAGAAAGGGTTGAAAATTGATGATGTGCCTTTGAATGGGGCATATTGAACACACAAAAAGTATGGAGTAAAAATAAGTTATTAAAAATGAAATCCGTTTGTAATAGATGAGTTTCGTGCGAAACCCTCATACTTCTTATGAGATTGTCCAGTTTGTACACGAAGTGCATCCAGTTTTTGTCGTAACCCTCTCAACTCTCTAGAAGTTACCATGTGGGTGAAATTATAATGTCATGCCAAGTTACAACCTTTTCAGAGTTCATTTGTACTGATTTTCAAATTCAGGGTCATTTAGCTCAACATAAATCATTAAATGCATGAAAAATATCAAATGAAGTCAGAAAGGGTTGAAAATTGATGATGTGCCTTTGAATGGGGCATATTGAACACACAAAAAGTATGTAGTTAAAATAAGTTATTAAAAATGAAATCCCTTTGGAATAGATGAGTTTTCGTGCGAAACCCTCGTACTTCTTATGAGATTGTCCAGTGTGTAGACGAAGTCCATCCAGTTTTTGCCGTAACCCTCTCAACTCTCTAGAAGTTGCTATGTGGGTGAAATTATGTTGTCATGCAAAGTTACAACCTTTTCGGAGTTCATTTGTACTGCTTTTCAAATTCAGGGACATTTAGCTCAAAATAAATCATTAAATGCATGAAAAATATCAAATGAAGTCAGAAAGGGTTGAAAATTGATGATGTGCCTTTGAATGGTGCATATTGAACACACAAAAAGTATGGAGTCAAAATAAGTTATTAAAAATGAAATCCCTTTGTAATAGATGAGTTTTCGTGCGAAACCCTCATACTTCTTATGAGATTGTCCAGTGTGTACACGAAGTGCATTCAGTTTTTGCCGTAACCCTCTTAGCTGTCTAGACGTTGCCATGTGGGTGAAATTATGATGTCATGCACAGTTACAACCTTTTCAGAGTTTATTTGTACTGCTTTTCAAATTCAGGGTCATTTAGCTCAAAATAAATCATTAAATGCATGAAAAATATCAAATGAAGTCAGAAAGGGTTAAAAATTGATGATGTGCCTTTGAATGGTGCATATTGAACACACAAAAAGTATGGAGTTAAAATAAGTTATTAAATATGAAGTTCCTTTGTAATAGATGAGTTTTCGTGCGAAACCCTCATACTTCTTATGAGATTGTCCAGTTTGTACACGAAGTGCATCCAGTTTTTCCCGTAACCCTCTCAACTCTCTAGAAGTTACCATGTGGGTGAAATTATGATGTCATGCGAAGTTACAACCTTTTCAGAGTTCATTTCTACTGATTTTCAAATTCAGGGTCATTTAGCTCAACATAAATCATTAAATGCATGAAAACTATCAAATGAAGTCAGAAAGGGTTGAAAATTGATGATGTGCCTTTGAATGGGGCATATTGAACACACAAAAAGTATGTAGTTAAAATAAGTTATTAAAAATGAAATACCTTTGTAATAGATGAGTTTTCGTGCGAAACCCTCATACTTCTTATGAGATGGTCCAGTTCGTACACGAAGTGCATCCAGTTTTTGTCGTAACCCTCTCAACTATCCAGAAGTTGCCATGTGGGTGAAATTATGATGTCATGCCAAGTTACAACCTTTTCAGAGTTCATTTGTACTGCTTTTCAAATTCATGGTCATTTAGCTCAACATAAATCGTTAAATGCATGAAAAATATCAAATGAAGTCAGAAAGGGTTGAAAATTGATGATGTGCCTTTGAATGGGGCATATTGAACACACAAAAAGTATGTAGTTAAAACATGTTATTAAATATGAAATCCCTTTGTAATAGATGAGTTTACGTGCGAAACCCTCATACTTCTTATGAGATTGTCAAGTTTGTACACGAAGTGCATCCAGTTTTTGCCATAACCCTCTCAACTCTCTAGAAGTTACCATGCCGGTGAAATTATGATGTCATGCCAAGTTACAACCTTTTCAGAGTTCATTTGTACTCCTTTTCAAATGCAGGGTTATTTAGCTCAAAATAAATCATTAAATGCATGAAAAATATCAAATGAAGTCAGAAAGCGTTGAAAATTGATGATGTGCCTTTGAATGGGGCATATTGAACACACAAAAAGTATGTAGTTAAAATAAGTTATTAAAAATGAAATCACTTTGTAATAGATGAGTTCTCGTCCGAAACCCTCATACTTCTTATGAGATTGTCCAGGTTGTACCCGAAGTGCATCTAATTTTTGCCATAACCCTCTCAACTCTCTAGAAGTTTCTATATGGGTGAAATTATGATGTCATGCCAAGTTACAACCTTTTCAGAGTTCATTGGTACTGCTTTTCAAATTCAGGGTCATTTAGCTCAAAATAAATCATTAAATGCATGAAAAATATCATATGAAGTCAGAAAAGGTTGAAAATTGATGATGTGCCTTTGAATGGTGCATATTGAACACACAAAAAGTATGGAGTTAAAATAAGTTATTAAAAATGAAATCCCTTTGTAATAGATGAGTTTTCGTGTGAAACCCTCATACTTCTTATGAGATTGTCCAGTTTGTACACGAAGTGCTTCCAGTTTTTGCCGTAACCCTCTCAACTCTCTAGAAGTTACCACTTGGGTGAAATTATGATGTCATGCCAAGTTACAACCTTTTCAGAGTTCATTCGTACTGCTTTACAAATTCACGGTCATTCAGCTCAACATAAATCATTAAATGCATGAAAAATATCAAATGAAGTCAGAAAGGGTTGAAAATTGATGATGTGCCTTTGAATGGTGCATATTGAACACACAAAAAGTATGGAGTTAAAATAAGTTATTCAAAATGAAATCCCTTTGTAGTAGATGAGTTTTCGTGCGAAACCCTCATACTTCTTATGAGATTGTCCAGTGTGTACACAAAGTGCATCCAGTTTTTGCCGTAACCCTCTCACCTCTCTAGAAGTTGCTATGTGGCTGAAATTATGATGTCATGCAAAGTTACAACCTTTTCATAGTTCATTCGTACTGCTTTTCAAATTCAGGGACATTTAGCTCAAAATAAACCATTAAATGCATGAAAAATATCAAATGAAGTCAGAAAGGGTTGAAAATTGATGATGTGCCTTTGAATGGTGCATATTGAACACACAAAAAGTATGGAGTTAAAATAAGTTATTAAATATGAAGTTCCTTTGTAATAGATGAGTTTTCGTGCGAAACCCTCATACTTCTTATGAGATTGTCCAGTTTGTACACGAAGTGCATCCAGTTTTTCCCGTAACCCTCTCAACTCTCTAGAAGTTACCATGTGGGTGAAATTATGATGTCATGCGAAGTTACAACCTTTTCAGAGTTCATTTCTACTGATTTTCAAATTCAGGGTCATTTAGCTCAACATAAATCATTAAATGCATGAAAACTATCAAATGAAGTCAGAAAGGGTTGAAAATTGATGATGTGCCTTTGAATGGGGCATATTGAACACACAAAAAGTATGTAGTTAAAATAAGTTATTAAAAATGAAATACCTTTGTAATAGATGAGTTTTCGTGCGAAACCCTCATACTTCTTATGAGATGGTCCAGTTCGTACACGAAGTGCATCCAGTTTTTGTCGTAACCCTCTCAACTATCCAGATGTTGCCATGTGGGTGAAATTATGATGTCATGCCAAGTTACAACCTTTTCAGAGTTCATTTGTACTGCTTTTCAAATTCATGGTCATTTAGCTCAACATAAATCGTTAAATGCATGAAAAATATCAAATGAAGTCAGAAAGGGTTGAAAATTGATGATGTGCCTTTGAATGGGGCATATTGAACACACAAAAAGTATGTAGTTAAAACATGTTATTAAATATGAAATCCCTTTGTAATAGATGAGTTTACGTGCGAAACCCTCATACTTCTTATGAGATTGTCAAGTTTGTACACGAAGTGCATCCAGTTTTTGCCATAACCCTCTCAACTCTCTAGAAGTTACCATGCCGGTGAAATTATGATGTCATGCCAAGTTACAACCTTTTCAGAGTTCATTTGTACTCCTTTTCAAATGCAGGGTTATTTAGCTCAAAATAAATCATTAAATGCATGAAAAATATCAAATGAAGTCAGAAAGCGTTGAAAATTGATGATGTGCCTTTGAATGGGGCATATTGAACACACAAAAAGTATGTAGTTAAAATAAGTTATTAAAAATGAAATCACTTTGTAATAGATGAGTTCTCGTCCGAAACCCTCATACTTCTTATGAGATTGTCCAGGTTGTACCCGAAGTGCATCTAATTTTTGCCATAACCCTCTCAACTCTCTAGAAGTTTCTATGTGGGTGAAATTATGATGTCATGCCAAGTTACAACCTTTTCAGAGTTCATTGGTACTGCTTTTCAAATTCAGGGTCATTTAGCTCAAAATAAATCATTAAATGCATGAGAAATATCATATGAAGTCAGAAAAGGTTGAAAATTGATGATGTGCCTTTGAATGGTGCATATTGAACACACAAAAAGTATGGAGTTAAAATAAGTTATTAAAAATGAAATCCCTTTGTAATAGATGAGTTTTCGTGTGAAACCCTCATACTTCTTATGAGATTGTCCAGTTTGTACACGAAGTGCTTCCAGTTTTTGCCGTAACCCTCTCAACTCTCTAGAAGTTACCACTTGGGTGAAATTATGATGTCATGCCAAGTTACAACCTTTTCAGAGTTCATTCGTACTGCTTTACAAATTCACGGTCATTCAGCTCAACATAACTCATTAAATGCATGAAAAATATCAAATGAAGTCAGAAAGGGTTGAAAATTGATGATGTGCCTTTGAATGGTGCATATTGAACACACAAAAAGTATGGAGTTAAAATAAGTTATTCAAAATGAAATCCCTTTGTAGTAGATGAGTTTTCGTGCGAAACCCTCATACTTCTTATGAGATTGTCCAGTGTGTACACAAAGTGCATCCAGTTTTTGCCGTAACCCTCTCACCTCTCTAGAAGTTGCTATGTGGCTGAAATTATGATGTCATGCAAAGTTACAACCTTTTCATAGTTCATTCGTACTGCTTTTCAAATTCAGGGACATTTAGCTCAAAATAAACCATTAAATGCATGAAAAATATCAAATGAAGTCAGAAAGGGTTGAAAATTGATGATGTGCCTTTGAATGGTGCATATTGAACACACAAAAAGTATGGAGTTAAAATAAGTTATTAAATATGAAGTTCCTTTGTAATAGATGAGTTTTCGTGCGAAACCCTCATACTTCTTATGAGATTGTCCAGTTTGTACACGAAGTGCATCCAGTTTTTCCCGTAACCCTCTCAACTCTCTAGAAGTTACCATGTGGGTGAAATTATGATGTCATGCGAAGTTACAACCTTTTCAGAGTTCATTTCTACTGATTTTCAAATTCAGGGTCATTTAGCTCAACATAAATCATTAAATGCATGAAAACTATCAAATGAAGTCAGAAAGGGTTGAAAATTGATGATGTGCCTTTGAATGGGGCATATTGAACACACAAAAAGTATGTAGTTAAAATAAGTTATTAAAAATGAAATACCTTTGTAATAGATGAGTTTTCGTGCGAAACCCTCATACTTCTTATGAGATGGTCCAGTTCGTACACGAAGTGCATCCAGTTTTTGTCGTAACCCTCTCAACTATCCAGAAGTTGCCATGTGGGTGAAATTATGATGTCATGCCAAGTTACAACCTTTTCAGAGTTCATTTGTACTGCTTTTCAAATTCATGGTCATTTAGCTCAACATAAATCGTTAAATGCATGAAAAATATCAAATGAAGTCAGAAAGGGTTGAAAATTGATGATGTGCCTTTGAATGGGGCATATTGAACACACAAAAAGTATGTAGTTAAAACATGTTATTAAATATGAAATCCCTTTGTAATAGATGAGTTTACGTGCGAAACCCTCATACTTCTTATGAGATTGTCAAGTTTGTACACGAAGTGCATCCAGTTTTTGCCATAACCCTCTCAACTCTCTAGAAGTTACCATGCCGGTGAAATTATGATGTCATGCCAAGTTACAACCTTTTCAGAGTTCATTTGTACTCCTTTTCAAATGCAGGGTTATTTAGCTCAAAATAAATCATTAAATGCATGAAAAATATCAAATGAAGTCAGAAAGCGTTGAAAATTGATGATGTGCCTTTGAATGGGGCATATTGAACACACAAAAAGTATGTAGTTAAAATAAGTTATTAAAAATGAAATCACTTTGTAATAGATGAGTTCTCGTCCGAAACCCTCATACTTCTTATGAGATTGTCCAGGTTGTACCCGAAGTGCATCTAATTTTTGCCATAACCCTCTCAACTCTCTAGAAGTTTCTATGTGGGTGAAATTATGATGTCATGCCAAGTTACAACCTTTTCAGAGTTCATTGGTACTGCTTTTCAAATTCAGGGTCATTTAGCTCAAAATAAATCATTAAATGCATGAAAAATATCATATGAAGTCAGAAAAGGTTGAAAATTGATGATGTGCCTTTGAATGGTGCATATTGAACACACAAAAAGTATGGAGTTAAAATAAGTTATTAAAAATGAAATCCCTTTGTAATAGATGAGTTTTCGTGTGAAACCCTCATACTTCTTATGAGATTGTCCAGTTTGTACACGAAGTGCTTCCAGTTTTTGCCGTAACCCTCTCAACTCTCTAGAAGTTACCACTTGGGTGAAATTATGATGTCATGCCAAGTTACAACCTTTTCAGAGTTCATTCGTACTGCTTTACAAATTCACGGTCATTCAGCTCAACATAAATCATTAAATGCATGAAAAATATCAAATGAAGTCAGAAAGGGTTGAAAATTGATGATGTGCCTTTGAATGGTGCATATTGAACACACAAAAAGTATGGAGTTAAAATAAGTTATTCAAAATGAAATCCCTTTGTAGTAGATGAGTTTTCGTGCGAAACCCTCATACTTCTTATGAGATTGTCCTGTTTGTACACGAAGTGCATCCAGTTTTTGCCGTCACCCGCTCAACTATCTAGAAGTTGCCATGTGGGTGAAATTATGATCTCATGCCAAGTTACAACCTTTTCAGAGTTCATTTGTACTGCTTTGCAAATTCAGGGTCATTTCGCTCAAAATAAATCATTAAATGCATGAAAAATATCAAATGAAGTCAGAAAGGGTTGAAAATTAATGATGTGCCTTTGAATGGGTCATATTGAACACACAAAAAGTATGTAGTTAAAATAAGTTATTAAAAATGAAATCCCTTTGTAATAGATGAGTTTTCGTGCGAAACCCTCATACTTGTTATGAGATTGTCCAGTTTGTACACGAAGTGTATCCAGTTTTTGCCGTATCCCTCTCAACTCTCTAGAACTTGCTATGTGGGTGAAATTATGATGTCATGCAAAGTTACAACCTTTTCAGGGTTCATTTGTACTGCTTTTCAAATTCAGGGTCATTTAGCTCAGAATAAATCATTAAATGCATGAAAAATATCAAATGAAGTCAGAAAGGGTTGAAAATTCATGATGTACCTTTGAATGGTGCATATTAAACACACAAAAAGTATGGAGTTAAAATAAGTTAATAAAAATTAAATCTCTTTGTAATAGATGTGTTTTCGTCCGAAAACCTCATACTTCTTATGAGATTGTCCAGGTTGTACCCGAAGTGCATCTAGTTTTTGCCATAACCCTCTCAACTCTCTAGATGTTTCTATGTGGGTGAAATTATGATGTCATGCCAAGTTACAACCTTTTCAGAGTTCATTTGTACTGCTTTTCAAATTCAGGGTCATTTAGCTCAAAATAAATCGCTAAATGCATGAAAAATAACAAATGAAGTCAGAAAGGGTTGAAAATTAATGATGTGCCTTTGAATGGTGCATATTGAACACACAAAAATTATGGAGTTAAAATAGGTTATTAAAAATGAAATCTCTTTTGTAATAGATGAGTTTTCGTGCGAAACCCTCCTACTTCTTATGAGATTGTCAAGTTTGTACACGAAGTGCATCCAGTTTTTGCCGTAACCCTCTCAACTCTCTAGAAGTTACCATGTGGGTGAAATTATGATGTCATGCCAAGTTACAACCTTTTTAGAGTTCATTTGTACTGCTTTTCAAATTCAGGGTCATTTAGCTCAAAATAAATCAATAAATGCATGAAAAATATCAAATGAACTCAGAAAGGGTTGAAAATTGATGATGTGCCTTTGAATGGGTTATATTGAACACACAAAAAGTATGTAGTTAAAATAAGTTATGAAAAATGAAATCCCTTTGTAATAGATGAGTTTTCGTGCGAAACCCTCATACTTCTTATGAGATTGTCAAGTTTGTACACGAAGTGCATCCAGTTTTTGCCATAACCCTCTCAGCTCTCTAGAAGTTTCTATGTGGGTGAAATTATGATGTCATGCCAAGTTACAACCTTTTCAGAGTTCATTTGTACTCCTTTTCAAATTCAGGGTCATTTAGCTCAAAATAAATCATTAAATGCATGAAAAATATCAAATGAAGTCAGAAAGGGTTGAAAATTAATGATGTGCCTTTGAATGGGGCATATTGAACACACAAAAAGTATGTAGTTAAAATATGTTATTAAAAATGAAATCCCTTTGTAATACATGAGTTTTCGCGCGAAACCCTCATACTTCTTATGAGATTGTCCAGTTTGTACACGAAGTGCATCCAGTTTTTGCCATAACCCTCTCAGCTCTCTAGAAGTTTCTATGTGGGTGAAATTATGATGTCATGCCAAGTTACAACCTTTTCAGAGTTCATTTGTACTGCTTTTCAAATTCAGGGTCATTTAGCTCAAAATAAATCATTAAATGCATGAAAAATATCATATGAAGTCAGAAAGGGTTTAAAATTGATGATGTGCCTTGGAATGGTGCATATTGAACACACAAAAAGTATGGAGTTAAATTAAGTTATTAAAAATGAAATCCCTTTGTAATAGATGAGTTTTCGTGTGAAACCCTCATACTTCTTATGCGATTGTCCAGTTTGTACACGAAGTGCTTCCAGTTTTTGCCGTAACCCTCTCAACTCTCTAGAAGTTACCATGTGGGTGAAATTATGATGTCATGCCAAGTTACAACCTTTTCAGAGTTCATTTGTACTGCTTTTCAAATTCACGGTCATTTAGCTCAACATAAATCATTAAATGCATGAAAAATATCAAATGAAGTCAGAAAGGGTTGAAAATTGATGATGTGCCTTTGAATGGTGCATATTGAACACACAAAAAGTATGGAGTTAAAATAAGTTATTAAAAATGAAATCCCTCTGTAGTAGATGAGTTTTCGTGCGTAACCATCATACTTCTTATGAGATTGTCCTGTATGTACACGAAGTGCATCCAGTTTTTGCCGTAACCCGCTCAACTATCTAGAAGTTGCCATGTGGGTGAAATTATGATGTCATGCCAAGTTACAACCGTTTCAGAGTTCATTTGTACTACTTTTGAAATTCAGGGTCATTTAGCTCAAAATAAATCATTAAATGCATGAAAAATATCAAATGAAGTCAGAAAGGGTTGAAAATTGATGATGTGCCTTTGAATGGGGCATATTGAACACACAAAAAGTATGTAGTTTAAATAAGTTATTAAAAATGAAATCCCTTTGTAATAGATGAGTTTTCGTCCGAAACCCTCATACTTCTTATGAGATTATCCAGGTTGGACCACAAATGCATCCAGTTTTTGCCGTAACCCTCTCAACTCTCTAGAAGTTTCTATGTCGGTGAAATTATGATGTCATGCCAAGTTACAACCTTTTCAGAGTTCATTTGTACTGCTTTTCAAATTCAGGGTCATTTAGCTCAGAATAAATCATTAAATGCATGAAAAATATCAAATGAAGTCAGAAAGGGTTGAAAATTCATGATGTACCTTTGAATGGTGCATATTTAACACACAAAAAGTAAGGAGTTAAAATAAGTTAATAAAAATTAAATCTCTTTGTAATAGATGTGTTTTCGTCCGAAAACCTCATACTTCTTATGAGATTGTCCAGGTTGTACCCGAAGTGCATCTAGTTTTTGCCATAACCCTCTCAACTCTCTAGATGTTTCTATGTGGGTGAAATTATGATGTCATGCCAAGTTACAACCTTTTCAGAGTTCATTTGTACTGCTTTTCAAATTCAGGGTCATTTAGCTCAAAATAAATCGCTAAATGCATGAAAAATAACAAATGAAGTCAGAAAGGGTTGAAAATTAATGATGTGCCTTTGAATGGTGCATATTGAACACACAAAAATTATGGAGTTAAAATAGGTTATTAAAAATGAAATCTCTTTTGTAATAGATGAGTTTTCGTGCGAAACCCTCCTACTTCTTATGAGATTGTCAAGTTTGTACACGAAGTGCATCCAGTTTTTGCCGTAACCCTCTCAACTCTCTAGAAGTTACCATGTGGGTGAAATTATGATGTCATGCCAAGTTACAACCTTTTTAGAGTTCATTTGTACTGCTTTTCAAATTCAGGGTCATTTAGCTCAAAATAAATCAATAAATGCATGAAAAATATCAAATGAACTCAGAAAGGGTTGAAAATTGATGATGTGCCTTTGAATGGGGCATATTGAACACACAAAAAGTATGTAGTTAAAATAAGTTATGAAAAATGAAATCCCTTTGTGATAGATGAGTTTTCGTGCGAAACCCTCATACTTCTTATGAGATTGTCAAGTTTGTACACGAAGTGCATCCAGTTTTTGCCATAACCCTCTCAGCTCTCTAGAAGTTTCTATGTGGGTGAAATTATGATGTCATGCCAAGTTACAACCTTTTCAGAGTTCATTTGTACTCCTTTTCAAATTCAGGGTCATTTAGCTCAAAATAAATCATTAAATGCATGAAAAATATCAAATGAAGTCAGAAAGGGTTGAAAATTAATGATGTGCCTTTGAATGGGGCATATTGAACACACAAAAAGTATGTAGTTAAAATATGTTATTAAAAATGAAATCCCTTTGTAATACATGAGTTTTCGCGCGAAACCCTCATACTTCTTATGAGATTGTCCAGTTTGTACACGAAGTGCATCCAGTTTTTGCCATAACCCTCTCAACTCTCTAGAAGTTACCATGCCGGTGAAATTATGATGTCATGCCAAGTTACAACCTTTTCAGAGTTCATTTGTACTCCTTTTCAAATGCAGGGTTATTTAGCTCAAAATAAATCATTAAATGCATGAAAAATATCAAATGAAGTCAGAAAGCGTTGAAAATTGATGATGTGCCTTTGAATGGGGCATATTGAACACACAAAAAGTATGTAGTTAAAATAAGTTATTAAAAATGAAATCACTTTGTAATAGATGAGTTCTCGTCCGAAACCCTCATACTTCTTATGAGATTGTCCAGGTTGTACCCGAAGTGCATCTAATTTTTGCCATAACCCTCTCAACTCTCTAGAAGTTTCTATGTGGGTGAAATTATGATGTCATGCCAAGTTACAACCTTTTCAGAGTTCATTGGTACTGCTTTTCAAATTCAGGGTCATTTAGCTCAAAATAAATCATTAAATGCATGAAAAATATCATATGAAGTCAGAAAAGGTTGAAAATTGATGATGTGCCTTTGAATGGTGCATATTGAACACACAAAAAGTATGGAGTTAAAATAAGTTATTAAAAATGAAATCCCTTTGTAATAGATGAGTTTTCGTGTGAAACCCTCATACTTCTTATGAGATTGTCCAGTTTGTACACGAAGTGCTTCCAGTTTTTGCCGTAACCCTCTCAACTCTCTAGAAGTTACCACTTGGGTGAAATTATGATGTCATGCCAAGTTACAACCTTTTCAGAGTTCATTCGTACTGCTTTACAAATTCACGGTCATTCAGCTCAACATAAATCATTAAATGCATGAAAAATATCAAATGAAGTCAGAAAGGGTTGAAAATTGATGATGTGCCTTTGAATGGTGCATATTGAACACACAAAAAGTATGGAGTTAAAATAAGTTATTCAAAATGAAATCCCTTTGTAGTAGATGAGTTTTCGTGCGAAACCCTCATACTTCTTATGAGATTGTCCTGTTTGTACACGAAGTGCATCCAGTTTTTGCCGTCACCCGCTCAACTATCTAGAAGTTGCCATGTGGGTGAAATTATGATCTCATGCCAAGTTACAACCTTTTCAGAGTTCATTTGTACTGCTTTGCAAATTCAGGGTCATTTCGCTCAAAATAAATCATTAAATGCATGAAAAATATCAAATGAAGTCAGAAAGGGTTGAAAATTAATGATGTGCCTTTGAATGGGTCATATTGAACACACAAAAAGTATGTAGTTAAAATAAGTTATTAAAAATGAAATCCCTTTGTAATAGATGAGTTTTCGTGCGAAACCCTCATACTTGTTATGAGATTGTCCAGTTTGTACACGAAGTGTATCCAGTTTTTGCCGTATCCCTCTCAACTCTCTAGAACTTGCTATGTGGGTGAAATTATGATGTCATGCAAAGTTACAACCTTTTCAGGGTTCATTTGTACTGCTTTTCAAATTCAGGGTCATTTAGCTCAGAATAAATCATTAAATGCATGAAAAATATCAAATGAAGTCAGAAAGGGTTGAAAATTCATGATGTACCTTTGAATGGTGCATATTAAACACACAAAAAGTATGGAGTTAAAATAAGTTAATAAAAATTAAATCTCTTTGTAATAGATGTGTTTTCGTCCGAAAACCTCATACTTCTTATGAGATTGTCCAGGTTGTACCCGAAGTGCATCTAGTTTTTGCCATAACCCTCTCAACTCTCTAGATGTTTCTATGTGGGTGAAATTATGATGTCATGCCAAGTTACAACCTTTTCAGAGTTCATTTGTACTGCTTTTCAAATTCAGGGTCATTTAGCTCAAAATAAATCGCTAAATGCATGAAAAATAACAAATGAAGTCAGAAAGGGTTGAAAATTAATGATGTGCCTTTGAATGGTGCATATTGAACACACAAAAATTATGGAGTTAAAATAGGTTATTAAAAATGAAATCTCTTTTGTAATAGATGAGTTTTCGTGCGAAACCCTCCTACTTCTTATGAGATTGTCAAGTTTGTACACGAAGTGCATCCAGTTTTTGCCGTAACCCTCTCAACTCTCTAGAAGTTACCATGTGGGTGAAATTATGATGTCATGCCAAGTTACAACCTTTTTAGAGTTCATTTGTACTGCTTTTCAAATTCAGGGTCATTTAGCTCAAAATAAATCAATAAATGCATGAAAAATATCAAATGAACTCAGAAAGGGTTGAAAATTGATGATGTGCCTTTGAATGGGTTATATTGAACACACAAAAAGTATGTAGTTAAAATAAGTTATGAAAAATGAAATCCCTTTGTAATAGATGAGTTTTCGTGCGAAACCCTCATACTTCTTATGAGATTGTCAAGTTTGTACACGAAGTGCATCCAGTTTTTGCCATAACCCTCTCAGCTCTCTAGAAGTTTCTATGTGGGTGAAATTATGATGTCATGCCAAGTTACAACCTTTTCAGAGTTCATTTGTACTCCTTTTCAAATTCAGGGTCATTTAGCTCAAAATAAATCATTAAATGCATGAAAAATATCAAATGAAGTCAGAAAGGGTTGAAAATTAATGATGTGCCTTTGAATGGGGCATATTGAACACACAAAAAGTATGTAGTTAAAATATGTTATTAAAAATGAAATCCCTTTGTAATACATGAGTTTTCGCGCGAAACCCTCATACTTCTTATGAGATTGTCCAGTTTGTACACGAAGTGCATCCAGTTTTTGCCATAACCCTCTCAGCTCTCTAGAAGTTTCTATGTGGGTGAAATTATGATGTCATGCCAAGTTACAACCTTTTCAGAGTTCATTTGTACTGCTTTTCAAATTCAGGGTCATTTAGCTCAAAATAAATCATTAAATGCATGAAAAATATCATATGAAGTCAGAAAGGGTTTAAAATTGATGATGTGCCTTGGAATGGTGCATATTGAACACACAAAAAGTATGGAGTTAAATTAAGTTATTAAAAATGAAATCCCTTTGTAATAGATGAGTTTTCGTGTGAAACCCTCATACTTCTTATGCGATTGTCCAGTTTGTACACGAAGTGCTTCCAGTTTTTGCCGTAACCCTCTCAACTCTCTAGAAGTTACCATGTGGGTGAAATTATGATGTCATGCCAAGTTACAACCTTTTCAGAGTTCATTTGTACTGCTTTTCAAATTCACGGTCATTTAGCTCAACATAAATCATTAAATGCATGAAAAATATCAAATGAAGTCAGAAAGGGTTGAAAATTGATGATGTGCCTTTGAATGGTGCATATTGAACACACAAAAAGTATGGAGTTAAAATAAGTTATTAAAAATGAAATCCCTCTGTAGTAGATGAGTTTTCGTGCGTAACCATCATACTTCTTATGAGATTGTCCTGTATGTACACGAAGTGCATCCAGTTTTTGCCGTAACCCGCTCAACTATCTAGAAGTTGCCATGTGGGTGAAATTATGATGTCATGCCAAGTTACAACCGTTTCAGAGTTCATTTGTACTGCTTTTGAAATTCAGGGTCATTTAGCTCAAAATAAATCATTAAATGCATGAAAAATATCAAATGAAGTCAGAAAGGGTTGAAAATTGATGATGTGCCTTTGAATGGGGCATATTGAACACACAAAAAGTATGTAGTTTAAATAAGTTATTAAAAATGAAATCCCTTTGTAATAGATGAGTTTTCGTCCGAAACCCTCATACTTCTTATGAGATTATCCAGGTTGGACCACAAATGCATCCAGTTTTTGCCGTAACCCTCTCAACTCTCTAGAAGTTTCTATGTCGGTGAAATTATGATGTCATGCCAAGTTACAACCTTTTCAGAGTTCATTTGTACTGCTTTTCAAATTCAGGGTCATTTAGCTCAGAATAAATCATTAAATGCATGAAAAATATCAAATGAAGTCAGAAAGGGTTGAAAATTCATGATGTACCTTTGAATGGTGCATATTTAACACACAAAAAGTAAGGAGTTAAAATAAGTTAATAAAAATTAAATCTCTTTGTAATAGATGTGTTTTCGTCCGAAAACCTCATACTTCTTATGAGATTGTCCAGGTTGTACCCGAAGTGCATCTAGTTTTTGCCATAACCCTCTCAACTCTCTAGATGTTTCTATGTGGGTGAAATTATGATGTCATGCCAAGTTACAACCTTTTCAGAGTTCATTTGTACTGCTTTTCAAATTCAGGGTCATTTAGCTCAAAATAAATCGCTAAATGCATGAAAAATAACAAATGAAGTCAGAAAGGGTTGAAAATTAATGATGTGCCTTTGAATGGTGCATATTGAACACACAAAAATTATGGAGTTAAAATAGGTTATTAAAAATGAAATCTCTTTTGTAATAGATGAGTTTTCGTGCGAAACCCTCCTACTTCTTATGAGATTGTCAAGTTTGTACACGAAGTGCATCCAGTTTTTGCCGTAACCCTCTCAACTCTCTAGAAGTTACCATGTGGGTGAAATTATGATGTCATGCCAAGTTACAACCTTTTTAGAGTTCATTTGTACTGCTTTTCAAATTCAGGGTCATTTAGCTCAAAATAAATCAATAAATGCATGAAAAATATCAAATGAACTCAGAAAGGGTTGAAAATTGATGATGTGCCTTTGAATGGGGCATATTGAACACACAAAAAGTATGTAGTTAAAATAAGTTATGAAAAATGAAATCCCTTTGTGATAGATGAGTTTTCGTGCGAAACCCTCATACTTCTTATGAGATTGTCAAGTTTGTACACGAAGTGCATCCAGTTTTTGCCATAACCCTCTCAGCTCTCTAGAAGTTTCTATGTGGGTGAAATTATGATGTCATGCCAAGTTACAACCTTTTCAGAGTTCATTTGTACTCCTTTTCAAATTCAGGGTCATTTAGCTCAAAATAAATCATTAAATGCATGAAAAATATCAAATGAAGTCAGAAAGGGTTGAAAATTAATGATGTGCCTTTGAATGGGGCATATTGAACACACAAAAAGTATGTAGTTAAAATATGTTATTAAAAATGAAATCCCTTTGTAATACATGAGTTTTCGCGCGAAACCCTCATACTTCTTATGAGATTGTCCAGTTTGTACACGAAGTGCATCCAGTTTTTGCCATAACCCTCTCAGCTCTCTAGAAGTTTCTATGTGGGTGAAATTATGATGTCATGCCAAGTTACAACCTTTTCAGAGTTCATTTGTACTGCTTTTCAAATTCAGGGTCATTTAGCTCAAAATAAATCATTAAATGCATGAAAAATATCATATGAAGTCAGAAAGGGTTGAAAATTGATGATGTGCCTTTGAATGGTGCATATTGAACACACAAAAAGTATGGAGTTAAATTAAGTTATTAAAAATGAAATCCCTTTGTAATAGATGAGTTTTCGTGTGAAACCCTCATACTTCTTATGTGATTGTCCAGTTTGTACACGAAGTGCTTCCAGTTTTTGCCGTAACCCTCTCAACTCTCTAGAAGTTACCATGTGGGTGAAATTATGATGTCATTCCAAGTTACAACCTTTTCAGAGTTCATTTGTACTGCTTTTCAAATTCACGGTCATTTAGCTCAACATAAATCATTAAATGCATGAAAAATATCAAATGAAGTCAGAAAGGGTTGAAAATTGATGATGTGCCTTTGAATGGTGCATATTGAACACACAAAAAGTATGGAGTTAAAATAAGTTATCAAAAATGAAATCCCTCTATAGTAGATGAGTTTTCGTGCGAAACCATCATACTTCTTATGAGATTGTCCTGTATGTACACGAAGTGCATCCAGTTTTTGCCGTAACCCGCTCAACTATCTAGAAGTTGCCATGTGGGTGAAATTATGATGTCATGCCAAGTTACAACCGTTTCAGAGTTCATTTGTACTGCTTTTGAAATTCAGGGTCATTTAGCTCAAAATAAATCATTAAATGCATGAAAAATATCAAATGAAGTCAGAAAGGGTTGAAAATTGATGATGTGCCTTTGAATGGGGCATATTGAACACACAAAAAGTATGTAGTTTAAATAAGTTATTAAAAATGAAATCCCTTTGTAATAGATGAGTTTTCGTCCGAAACCCTCATACTTCTTATGAGATTGTCCAGGTTGGACCAGAAGTGCATCCAGTTTTTGCCGTAACCCTCTCAACTCTCTAGAAGTTTCTATGTCGGTGAAATTATGATGTCATGCCAAGTTACAACCTTTTCAGAGTTCATTTGTATTGCTTTTCAAATTCAGGGTCATTTAGCTCAGAATAAATCATTAAATGCATGAAAAATATCAAATGAAGTCAGAAAGGGTTGGAAATTCATGATGTACCTTTGAATGGTGCATATTTAACACACAAAAAGTATGGAGTTAAAATAAGTTAATAAAAATTAAATCTCTTTGTAATAGATGTGTTTTCGTCCGAAAACCTCATACTTCTTATGAGATTGTCCAGGTTGTACCCGAAGTGCATCTAGTTTTTGCCATAACCCTCTCAACTCTCTAGATGTTTCTATGTGGGTGAAATTATGATGTCATGCCAAGTTACAACCTTTTCAGAGTTCATTTGTACTGCTTTTCAAATTCAGGGTCATTTAGCTCAAAATAAATCGCTAAATGCATGAAAAATAACAAATGAAGTCAGAAAGGGTTGAAAATTAATGATGTGCCTTTGAATGGTGCATATTGAACACACAAAAATTATGGAGTTAAAATAGGTTATTAAAAATGAAATCTCTTTTGTAATAGATGAGTTTTCGTGCGAAACCCTCCTACTTCTTATGAGATTGTCAAGTTTGTACACGAAGTGCATCCAGTTTTTGCCGTAACCCTCTCAACTCTCTAGAAGTTACCATGTGGGTGAAATTATGATGTCATGCCAAGTTACAACCTTTTTAGAGTTCATTTGTACTGCTTTTCAAATTCAGGGTCATTTAGCTCAAAATAAATAAATAAATGCATGAAAATATCAAATGAACTCAGAAAGTGTTGAAAATTGATGATGTGCCTTTGAATGGGGCATATTGAACACACAAAAAGTATGTAGTTAAAATAAGTTATGAAAAATGAAATCCCTTTGTGATAGATGAGTTTTCGTGCGAAACCCTCATACTTCTTATGAGATTGTCAAGTTTGTACACGAAGTGCATCCAGTTTTTGCCATAACCCTCTCAGCTCTCTAGAAGTTTCTATGTGGGTGAAATTATGATGTCATGCCAAGTTACAACCTTTTCAGAGTTCATTTGTACTCCTTTTCAAATTCAGGGTCATTTAGCTCAAAATAAATCATTAAATGCATGAAAAATATCAAATGAAGTCAGAAAGGGTTGAAAATTAATGCTGTGCCTTTGAATGGGGCATATTGAACACACAAAAAGTATGTAGTTAAAATATGTTATTAAAAATGAAATCCCTTTGTAATACATGAGTTTTCGCGCGAAACCCTCATACTTCTTATGAGATTGTCCAGTTTGTACACGAAGTGCATCCAGTTTTTGCCATAACCCTCTCAGCTCTCTAGAAGTTTCTATGTGGGTGAAATTATGATGTCATGCCAAGTTACAACCTTTTCAGAGTTCATTTGTACAGCTTTTCAAATTCAGGGTCATTTAGCTCAAAATAAATCATTAAATGCATGAAAAATATCATATGAAGTCAGAAAGGGTTGAAAATTGATGATGTGCCTTTGAATGGTGCATATTGAACACACAAAAAGTATGGAGTTAAATTAAGTTATTAAAAATGAAATCCCTTTGTAATAGATGAGTTTTCGTGTGAAACCCTCATACTTCTTATGCGATTGTCCAGTTTCTACACGAAGTGCATCCAGTTTTTGCCGTAACCCTCTCAACTCTCTAGAAGTTACCATGTGGGTGAAATTATGATGTCATGCCAAGTTACAACCTTTTTAGAGTTCATTTGTACTGCTTTTCAAATTCAGGGTCATTTAGCTCAAAATAAATCAATAAATGCATGAAAAATATCAAATGAACTCAGAAAGGGTTGAAAATTGATGATGTGCCTTTGAATGGGGCATATTGAACACACAAAAAGTATGTAGTTAAAATAAGTTATGAAAAATGAAATCCCTTTGTGATAGATGAGTTTTCGTGCGAAACCCTCATACTTCTTATGAGATTGTCAAGTTTGTACACGAAGTGCATCCAGTTTTTGCCATAACCCTCTCAGCTCTCTAGAAGTTTCTATGTGGGTGAAATTATGATGTCATGCCAAGTTACAAACTTTTCAGAGTTCATTTGTACTGCTTTTCAAATTCAGGGTCATTTAGCTCAAAATAAATCATTAAATGCATGAAAAATATCATATGAAGTCAGAAAGGGTTGAAAATTGATGATGTGCCTTTGAATGGTGCATATTGAACACACAAAAA
The DNA here is from genome assembly GCA_022496015.1 of Hordeum marinum. Lineage (NCBI taxonomy): Eukaryota > Viridiplantae > Streptophyta > Magnoliopsida > Poales > Poaceae > Hordeum > Hordeum marinum. The sequence goes on from CM039677.1 coordinate 326,491,522, forward strand.
GTATGGAGTTAAATTAAGTTATTAAAAATGAAATCCCTTTGTAATAGATGAGTTTTCGTGTGAAACCCTCATACTTCTTATGCGATTGTCCAGTTTGTACACGAAGTGCTTCCAGTTTTTGCCGTAACCCTCTCAACTCTCTAGAAGTTACCATGTGGGTGAAATTATGATGTCATGCCAAGTTACAACCTTTTCAGAGTTCATTTGTACTGCTTTTCAAATTCACGGGTCATTTAGCTCAACATAAATCATTAAATGCATGAAAAATATCAAATGAAGTCAGAAAGGGTTGAAAATTGATGATGTGCCTTTGAATGGTGCATATTGAACACACAAAAAGTATGGAGTTAAAATAAGTTATTAAAAATGAAATCCCTCTGTAGTAGATGAGTTTTCGTGCGTAACCATCATACTTCTTATGAGATTGTCCTGTATGTACACGAAGTGCATCCAGTTTTTGCCGTAACCCGCTCAACTATCTAGAAGTTGCCATGTGGGTGAAATTATGATGTCATGCCAAGTTACAACCGTTTCAGAGTTCATTTGTACTGCTTTTGAAATTCAGGGTCATTTAGCTCAAAATAAATCATTAAATGCATGAAAAATATCAAATGAAGTCAGAAAGGGTTGAAAATTGATGATGTGCCTTTGAATGGGGCATATTGAACACACAAAAAGTATGTAGTTTAAATAAGTTATTAAAAATGAAATCCCTTTGTAATAGATGAGTTTTCGTCCGAAACCCTCATACTTCTTATGAGATTATCCAGGTTGGACCAGAAGTGCATCCAGTTTTTGCCGTAACCCTCTCAACTCTCTAGAAGTTTCTATGTCGGTGAAATTATGATGTCATGCCAAGTTACAACCTTTTCAGAGTTCATTTGTACTGCTTTTCAAATTCAGGGTCATTTAGCTCAGAATAAATCATTAAATGCATGAAAAATATCAAATGAAGTCAGAAAGGGTTGAAAATTCATGATGTACCTTTGAATGGTGCATATTTAACACACAAAAAGTAAGGAGTTAAAATAAGTTAATAAAAATTAAATCTCTTTGTAATAGATGTGTTTTCGTCCGAAACCTCATACTTCTTATGAGATTGTCCAGGTTGTACCCGAAGTGCATCTAGTTTTTGCCATAACCCTCTCAACTCTCTAGATGTTTCTATGTGGGTGAAATTATGATGTCATGCCAAGTTACAACCTTTTCAGAGTTCATTTGTACTGCTTTTCAAATTCAGGGTCATTTAGCTCAAAATAAATCGCTAAATGCATGAAAAATAACAAATGAAGTCAGAAAGGGTTGAAAATTAATGATGTGCCTTTGAATGGTGCATATTGAACACACAAAAATTATGGAGTTAAAATAGGTTATTAAAAATGAAATCTCTTTGTAATAGATGAGTTTTCGTGCGAAACCCTCCTACTTCTTATGAGATTGTCAAGTTTGTACACGAAGTGCATCGAGTTTTTGCCGTAACCCTCTCAACTCTCTAGAAGTTACCATGTGGGTGAAATTATGATGTCATGCCAAGTTACAACCTTTTAGAGTTCATTTGTACTGCTTTTCAAATTCAGGGTCATTTAGCTCAAAATAAATCAATAAATGCATGAAAAATATCAAATGAACTCAAAAAGGGTTGAAAATTGATGATGTGCCTTTGAATGGGGCATATTGAACACACAAAAAGTATGTAGTTAAAATAAGTTATGAAAACTGAAATCCCTTTGTGATAGATGAGTTTTCGTGCGAAACCCTCATACTTCTTATGAGATTGTCAAGTTTGTACACGAAGTGCATCCAGTTTTTGCCATAACCCTCTCAGCTCTCTAGAAGTTTCTATGTGGGTGAAATTATGATGTCATGCCAAGTTACAACCTTTTCAGAGTTCATTTGTACTCCTTTTCAAATTCAGGGTCATTTAGCTCAAAATAAATCATTAAATGCATGAAAAATATCAAATGAAGTCAGAAAGGGTTGAAAATTAATGATGTGCCTTTGAATGGGGCATATTGAACACACAAAAAGTATGTAGTTAAAATATGTTATTAAAAATGAAATCCCTTTGTAATACATGAGTTTTCGCGCGAAACCCTCATACTTCTTATGAGATTGTCCAGTTTGTACACGAAGTGCATCCAGTTTTTGCCATAACCCTCTCAGCTCTCTAGAAGTTTCTATGTGGGTGAAATTATGATGTCATGCCAAGTTACAACCTTTTCAGAGTTCATTTGTACTGCTTTTCAAATTCAGGGCCATTTAGCTCAAAATAAATCATTAAATGCATGAAAAATATCATATGAAGTCAGAAAGGGTTGAAAATTGATGATGTGCCTTTGAATGGTGCATATTGAACACACAAAAAGTATGGAGTTAAATTAAGTTATTAAAAATGAAATCCCTTTGTAATAGATGAGTTTTCGTGTGAAACCCTCATACTTCTTATGCGATTGTCCAGTTTGTACACGAAGTGCTTCCAGTTTTTGCCGTAACCCTCTCAACTCTCTAGAAGTTACCATGTGGGTGAAATTATGATGTCATGCCAAGTTACAACCTTTTCAGAGTTCATTTGTACTGCTTTTCAAATTCACGGTCATTTAGCTCAACATAAATCATTAAATGCATGAAAAATATCAAATGAAGTCAGAAAGGGTTGAAAATTGATGATGTGCCTTTGAATGGTGCATATTGAACACACAAAAAGTATGGAGTTAAAATAAGTTATTAAAAATGAAATCCCTCTGTAGTAGATGAGTTTTCGTGCGAAACCATCATACTTCTTATGAGATTGTCCTGTATGTACACGAAGTGCATCCAGTTTTTGCCGTAACCCGCTCAACTATCTAGAAGTTGCCATGTGGGTGAAATTATGATGTCATGCCAAGTTACAACCATTTCAGAGTTCATTTGTACTGCTTTTGAAATTCAGGGTCATTTAGCTCAAAATAAATCATTAAATGCATGAAAAATATCAAATGAAGTCAGAAAGGGTTGAAAATTGATGATGTGCCTTTGAATGGGGCATATTGAACACACAAAAAGTATGTAGTTTAAATAAGTTATTAAAAATGAAATCCCTTTGTAATAGATGAGTTTTCGTCCGAAACCCTCATACTTCTTATGAGATTGTCCAGGTTGGACCAGAAGTGCATCCAGTTTTTGCCGTAACCCTCTCAACTCTCTAGAAGTTTCTATGTCGGTGAAATTATGATGTCATGCCAAGCTACAACCTTTTCAGAGTTCATTTGTACTGCTTTTCAAATTCAGGGTCATTTAGCTCAGAATAAATCATTAAATGCATGAAAAATATCAAATGAAATCAGAAAGGGTTGAAAATTCATGATGTACCTTTGAATGGTGCATATTTAACACACAAAAAGTATGGATTTAAAATAAGTTAATAAAAATTAAATCTCTTTGTAATAGATGTGTTTTCGTCCGAAAACCTCATACTTCTTATGAGATTGTCCAGGTTGTACCCGAAGTGCATCTAGTTTTTGCCATAACCCTCTCAACTCTCTAGATGTTTCTATGTGGGTGAAATTATGATGTCATGCCAAGTTACAACCTTTTCAGAGTTCATTTGTACTGCTTTTCAAATTCAGGGTCATTTAGCTCAAAATAAATCGCTAAATGCATGAAAAATAACAAATGAAGTCAGAAAGGGTTGAAAATTAATGATGTGCCTTTGAATGGTGCATATTGAACACACAAAAATTATGGAGTTAAAATAGGTTATTAAAAATGAAATCTCTTTTGTAATAGATGAGTTTTCGTGCGAAACCCTCCTACTTCTTATGAGATTGTCAAGTTTGTACACGAAGTGCATCGAGTTTTTGCCGTAACCCTCTCAACTCTCTAGAAGTTACCATGTGGGTGAAATTATGATGTCATGCCAAGTTACAACCTTTTTAGAGTTCATTTGTACTGCTTTTCAAATTCAGGGTCATTTAGCTCAAAATAAATCAATAAATGCATGAAAAATATCAAATGAACTCAAAAAGGGTTGAAAATTGATGATGTGCCTTTGAATGGGGCATATTGAACACACAAAAAGTATGTAGTTAAAATAAGTTATGAAAACTGAAATCCCTTTGTGATAGATGAGTTTTCGTGCGAAACCCTCATACTTCTTATGAGATTGTCAAGTTTGTACACGAAGTGCATCCAGTTTTTGCCATAACCCTCTCAGCTCTCTAGAAGTTTCTATGTGGGTGAAATTATGATGTCATGCCAAGTTACAACCTTTTCAGAGTTCATTTGTACTCCTTTTCAAATTCAGGGTCATTTAGCTCAAAATAAATCATTAAATGCATGAAAAATATCAAATGAAGTCAGAAAGGGTTGAAAATTAATGATGTGCCTTTGAATGGGGCATATTGAACACACAAAAAGTATGTAGTTAAAATATGTTATTAAAAATGAAATCCCTTTGTAATACATGAGTTTTCGCGCGAAACCCTCATACTTCTTATGAGATTGTCCAGTTTGTACACGAAGTGCATCCAGTTTTTGCCATAACCCTCTCAGCTCTCTAGAAGTTTCTATGTGGGTGAAATTATGATGTCATGCCAAGTTACAACCTTTTCAGAGTTCATTTGTACTGCTTTTCAAATTCAGGGTCATTTAGCTCAAAATAAATCATTAAATGCATGAAAAATATCATATGAAGTCAGAAAGGGTTGAAAATTGATGATGTGCCTTTGAATGGTGCATATTGAACACACAAAAAGTATGGAGTTAAATTAAGTTATTAAAAATGAAATCCCTTTGTAATAGATGAGTTTTCGTGTGAAACCCTCATACTTCTTATGCGATTGTCCAGTTTGTACACGAAGTGCTTCCAGTTTTTGCCGTAACCCTCTCAACTCTCTAGAAGTTACCATGTGGGTGAAATTATGATGTCATGCCAAGTTACAACCTTTTCAGAGTTCATTTGTACTGCTTTTCAAATTCACGGTCATTTAGCTCAACATAAATCATTAAATGCATGAAAAATATCAAATGAAGTCAGAAAGGGTTGAAAATTGATGATGTGCCTTTGAATGGTGCATATTGAACACACAAAAAGTATGGAGTTAAAATAAGTTATTAAAAATGAAATCCCTCTGTAGTAGATGAGTTTTCGTGCGAAACCATCATACTTCTTATGAGATTGTCCTGTATGTACACGAAGTGCATCCAGTTTTTGCCGTAACCCGCTCAACTATCTAGAAGTTGCCATGTGGGTGAAATTATGATGTCATGCCAAGTTACAACCATTTCAGAGTTCATTTGTACTGCTTTTGAAATTTAGGGTCATTTAGCTCAAAATAAATCATTAAATGCATGAAAAATATCAAATGAAGTCAGAAAGGGTTGAAAATTGATGATGTGCCTTTGAATGGGGCATATTGAACACACAAAAAGTATGTAGTTTAAATAAGTTATTAAAAATGAAATCCCTTTGTAATAGATGAGTTTTCGTCCGAAACCCTCATACTTCTTATGAGATTGTCCAGGTTGGACCAGAAGTGCATCCAGTTTTTGCCGTAACCCTCTCAACTCTCTAGAAGTTTCTATGTCGGTGAAATTATGATGTCATGCCAAGCTACAACCTTTTCAGAGTTCATTTGTACTGCTTTTCAAATTCAGGGTCATTTAGCTCAGAATAAATCATTAAATGCATGAAAAATATCAAATGAAATCAGAAAGGGTTGAAAATTCATGATGTACCTTTGAATGGTGCATATTTAACACACAAAAAGTATGGATTTAAAATAAGTTAATAAAAATTAAATCTCTTTGTAATAGATGTGTTTTCGTCCGAAAACCTCATACTTCTTATGAGATTGTCCAGGTTGTACCCGAAGTGCATCTAGTTTTTGCCATAACCCTCTCAACTCTCTAGATGTTTCTATGTGGGTGAAATTATGATGTCATGCCAAGTTACAACCTTTTCAGAGTTCATTTGTACTGCTTTTCAAATTCAGGGTCATTTAGCTCAAAATAAATCGCTAAATGCATGAAAAATAACAAATGAAGTCAGAAAGGGTTGAAAATTAATGATGTGCCTTTGAATGGTGCATATTGAACACACAAAAATTATGGAGTTAAAATAGGTTATTAAAAATGAAATCTCTTTTGTAATAGATGAGTTTTCGTGCGAAACCCTCCTACTTCTTATGAGATTGTCAAGTTTGTACACGAAGTGCATCCAGTTTTTGCCGTAACCCTCTCAACTCTCTAGAAGTTACCATGTGGGTGAAATTATGATGTCATGCCAAGTTACAACCTTTTTAGAGTTCATTTGTACTGCTTTTCAAATTCAGGGTCATTTAGCTCAAAATAAATAAATAAATGCATGAAAAATATCAAATGAACTCAGAAAGTGTTGAAAATTGATGATGTGCCTTTGAATGGGGCATATTGAACACACAAAAAGTATGTAGTTAAAATAAGTTATGAAAAATGAAATCCCTTTGTGATAGATGAGTTTTCGTGCGAAACCCTCATACTTCTTATGAGATTGTCAAGTTTGTACACGAAGTGCATCCAGTTTTTGCCATAACCCTCTCAGCTCTCTAGAAGTTTCTATGTGGGTGAAATTATGATGTCATGCCAAGTTACAACCTTTTCAGAGTTCATTTGTACTCCTTTTCAAATTCAGGGTCATTTAGCTCAAAATAAATCATTAAATGCATGACAAATATCAAATGAAGTCAGAAAGGGTTGAAAATTAATGCTGTGCCTTTGAATGGGGCATATTGAACACACAAAAAGTATGTAGTTAAAATATGTTATTAAAAATGAAATCCCTTTGTAATACATGAGTTTTCGCGCGAAACCCTCATACTTCTTATGAGATTGTCCAGTTTGTACACGAAGTGCATCCAGTTTTTGCCATAACCCCCTCAGCTCTCTAGAAGTTTCTATGTGGGTGAAATTATGATGTCATGCCAAGTTACAACCTTTTCAGAGTTCATTTGTACTGCTTTTCAAATTCAGGGTCATTTAGCTCAAAATAAATCATTAAATGCATGAAAAATATCATATGAAGTCAGAAAGGGTTGAAAATTGATGATGTGCCTTTGAATGGTGCATATTGAACACACAAAAAGTATGGAGTTAAATTAAGTTATTAAAAATGAAATCCCTTTGTAATAGATGAGTTTTCGTGTGACACCCTCATACTTCTTATGCGATTGTCCAGTTTGTACACGAAGTGCTTCCAGTTTTTGCCGTAACCCTCTCAACTCTCTAGAAGTTACCATGTGGGTGAAATTATGATGTCATGCCAAGTTACAACCTTTTCAGAGTTCATTTGTACTGCTTTTCAAATTCACGGTCATTTAGCTCAACATAAATCATTAAATGCATGAAAAATATCAAATGAAGTCAGAAAGGGTTGAAAATTGATGATGTGCCTTTGAATGGTGCATATTGAACACACAAAAAGTATGGAGTTAAAATAAGTTATTAAAAATGAAATCCCTCTGTAGTAGATGAGTTTTCGTGCGAAACCATCATACTTCTTATGAGATTGTCCTGTATGTACACGAAGTGCATCCAGTTTTTGCCGTAACCCGCTCAACTATCTAGAAGTTGCCATGTGGGTGAAATTATGATGTCATGCCAAGTTACAACCGTTTCAGAGTTCATTTGTACTGCTTTTGAAATTCAGGGTCATTTAGCTCAAAATAAATCATTAAATGCATGAAAAATATCAAATGAAGTCAGAAAGGGTTAAAAATTGATGATGTGCCTTTGAATGGGGCATATTGAACACACAAAAAGTATGTAGTTTAAATAAGTTATTAAAAATGAAATCCCTTTGTAATAGATGAGTTTTCGTCCGAAACCCTCATACTTCTTATGAGATTGTCCAGGTTGGACCAGAAGTGCATCCAGTTTTTGCCGTAACCCTCTCAACTCTCTAGAAGTTTCTATGTCGGTGAAATTATGATGTTATGCCAAGTTACAACCTTTTCAGAGTTCATTTGTACTGCTTTTCAAATTCAGGGTCATTTAGCTCAGAATAAATCATTAAATGCATGAAAAATATCAAATGAAGTCAGAAAGGGTTGAAAATTCATGATGTAGCTTTGAATGGTGCATATTTAACACACAAAAAGTATGGAGTTAAAATAAGTTAATAAAAATTAAATCTCTTTGTAATAGATGTGTTTTCGTCCGAAAACCTCATACTTCTTATGAGATTGTCCAGGTTGTACCCGAAGTGCATCTAGTTTTTGCCATAACCCTCTCAACTCTCTAGATGTTTCTATGTGGGTGAAATTATGATGTCATGCCAAGTTACAACCTTTTTAGAGTTCATTTGTACTGCTTTTCAAATTCAGGGTCATTTAGCTCAAAATAAATCGCTAAATGCATGAAAAATAACAAATGAAGTCAGAAAGGGTTGAAAATTAATGATGTGCCTTTGAATGGTGCATATTGAACACACAAAAATTATGGAGTTAAAATAGGTTATTAAAAATGAAATCTCTTTTGTAATAGATGAGTTTTCGTGCGAAACCCTCCTACTTCTTATGAGATTGTCAAGTTTGTACACGAAGTGCATCCAGTTTTTGCCGTAACCCTCTCAACTCTCTAGAAGTTACCATGTGGGTGAAATTATGATGTCATGCCAAGTTACAACCTTTTTAGAGTTCATTTGTACTGCTTTTCAAATTCAGGGTCATTTAGCTCAAAATAAATCAATAAATGCATGAAAAATATCAAATGAACTCAGAAAGGGTTGAAAATTGATGATGTGCCTTTGAATGGGGCATATTGAACACACAAAAAGTATGTAGTTAAAATAAGTTATGAAAAATGAAATCCCTTTGTAATAGATGAGTTTTCATGCGAAACCCTCATACTTCTTATGAGATTGTCAAGTTTGTACACGAAGTGCATCCAGTTTTTGCCATAACCCTCTCAGCTCTCTAGAAGTTTCTATGTGGGTGAAATTATGATGTCATGCCAAGTTACAACCTTTTCAGAGTTCATTTGTACTCCTTTTCAAATTCAGGGTCATTTAGCTCAAAATAAATCATTAAATGCATGAAAAATATCAAATGAAGTCAGAAAGGGTTGAAAATTAATGATGTGCCTTTGAATGGGGCATATTGAACACACAAAAAGTATGTAGTTAAAATATGTTATTAAAAATGAAATCCCTTTGTAATACATGAGTTTTCGCGCGAAACCCTCATACTTCTTATGAGATTGTCCAGTTTGTACACGAAGTGCATCCAGTTTTTGCCATAACCCTCTCACCTCTCTAGAAGTTTCTATGTGGCTGAAATTATGATGTCATGCCAAGTTACAACCTTTTCAGAGTTCATTTGTACTGCTTTTCAAATTCAGGGTCATTTAGCTCAAAATAAATCATTAAATGCATGAAAAATATCATATGAAGTCAGAAAGGGTTGAAAATTGATGATGTGCCTTTGAATGGTGCATATTGAACACACAAAAAGTATGGAGTTAAATTAAGTTATTAAAAATGAAATCCCTTTGTAATAGATGAGTTTTCGTGTGAAACCCTCATACTTCTTATGCGATTGTCTAGTTTGTACACGAAGTGCTTCCAGTTTTTGCCGTAACCCTCTCAACTCTCTAGAAGTTACCATGTGGGTGAAATTATGATGTCATGCCAAGTTACAACCTTTTCAGAGTTCATTTGTACCGCTTTTCAAATTCACGGTCATTTAGCTCAACATAAATCATTAAATGCATGAAAAATATCAAATGAAGTCAGAAAGGGTTGAAAATTGATGATGTGCCTTTGAATGGTGCATATTGAACACACAAAAAGTATGGAGTTAAAATAAGTTATTAAAAATGAAATCCCTTTGTAGTAGATGAGTTTTCGTGCGAAACCATCATACTTCTTATGAGATTGTCCTGTATGTACACGAAGTGCATCCGGTTTTTGCCGTAACCCGCTCAACTATCTAGAAGTTGCCATGTGGGTGAAATTATGATGTCATGCCAAGTTACAACCGTTTCAGAGTTCATTTGTACTGCTTTTGAAATTCAGGGTCATTTAGCTCAAAATAAATCATTAAATGCATGAAAAATATCAAGTGAAGTCAGAAAGGGTTGAAAATTGATGATGTGCCTTTGAATGGGGCATATTGAACACACAAAAAGTATGTAGTTTAAATAAGTTATTAAAAATGAAATCCCTTTGTAATAGATGAGTTTTCGTCCGAAACCCTCATACTTCTTATGAGATTGTCCAGGTTGGACCAGATGTGCATCCAGTTTTTGCCGTAACCCTCTCAACTCTCTAGAAGTTTCTATGTCGGTGAAATTATGATGTCATGCCAAGTTACAACCTTTTCATGGTTCATTTGTACTGCTTTTCAAATTCAGGGTCATTTAGCTCAGAATAAATCATTAAATGCATGAAAAATATCAAATGAAGTCAGAAAGGGTTCAAAATTCATGATGTACCTTTGAATGGTGCATATTTAACACACAAAAAGTATGGAGTTAAAATAAGTTAATAAAAATTAAATCCCTTTGTAATAGATGAGTTTTCGTCCGAAACCCTCATACTTCTTATGAGATTGTCCAGGTTGTACCCGAAGTGCATCTAGGTTTTGCCATAACCCTCTCAACTCTCTAGATGTTTCTATGTGGGTGAAATTATGATGTCATGCCAAGTTACAACCTTTTCAGAGTTCATTTGTACTGCTTTTCAAATTCAGGGTCATTTAGCTCAAAATAAATCGTTAAATGCATGAAAAATATCGAATGAAATCAAAAAGGGTTGAAAATTGATGATGTGCCTTTGAATGGTGCATATTGAACACACAAAAAGTATGGAGTTAAAATAGGATATTAAAAATGAAATCTCTTTTGTAATAGATGAGTTTTCGTGCGAAACCCTCCTACTTCTTATGAGATGGTCCAGTTCGTACATGAAGTGCATCCAGTTTTTGCCGTAACCCTCTCAACTATCTAGAAGTTGCCATGTGGGTGAAATTATGATGTCATGCCAAGTTACAACCTTTTCAGAGTTCATTTGTACTGCTTTTCAAATTTAGGGTCATTTAGGTGAAAATAAATCGTTAAATGCATGAAAAATATCATATGAAATCAGAAAGGGTTGAAAATTGATGATGTCCCTTTGAATGGTGCATATTAGACACACAAAAAGTATGGAGTTAAAATAACTTAATAAAAATTAAATCCCTTTGTAATAGATGAGTTTTCGTCCGAAACCCTCATACTTCTTATGAGATTGTCCAGGTTGTACCCGAAGTGCATCTAGGTTTTGCCATAACCCTCTCAACTCTCTAGATGTTTCTATGTGGGTGAAATTATGATGTCATGCCAAGTTACAACCTTTTCAGAGTTCATTTGTACTGCTTTTCAAATTCAGGGTCATTTAGCTCAAAATAAATCGTTAAATGCATGAAAAATATCAAATGAAATCAGAAAGGGTTGAAAATTGATGATGTGCCTTTGAATGGTGCATATTGAACACACAAAAAGTATGGAGTTAAAATAGGTTATTAAAAATGAAATCTCTTTTGTAATAGATGAGTTTTCGTGCGAAACCCTCATACTTCTTATGAGATGGTCCAGTTCGTACACGAAGTGCATCCAGTTTTTGCCGTAACCCTCTCAACTATCTAGAAGTTGCCACGTGGGTGAAATTATGATGTCATGCCAAGTTACAACCTTTTCAGAGTTCATTTGTACTTCTTTTCAAATTCAGGGTCATTTAGCTCAAAATAAATCGTTAAATGCATGAAAAATATCAAATGAAATCAGAAAGGGTTGAAAATTGATGATGTCCCTTTGAATGGTGCATATTGAACACACAAAAAGTATGGAGTTAAAATAAGTTATTAAAAATGAAATCCCTTTGTAATAGATGAGTTTTCGTGCGAAACCCTCATACTTCTTATGAGATGGTCCAGTTCGTACACGAAGTGCATCCAGTTTTTGCCGTAACCCTCTCAACTATCTAGAATTTGCCATGTGGGTGAAATTATGATGTCTTGCCAAGTTACAACCTTTTCAGAGTTCATTTGTACTGCTTTTCAAATTCAGGGTCATTTAGCTCAACATAAATCATTAAATGCATGAAAAATATCAAATGAAATGAGAAAGGGTTGAAAATTGATGATGTGCCTTTTAATGGTGAATATTGAACACACAAAAAGTATGGAGTTAAAATAAGTTATTAAGAATGAAATCCCTTGGTAATAGATGAGTTTTTGTGCGAAACCCTCATACTTCTTATGAGATTGTCCAGGTTGTACGAGAAGTGCATCCAGTTTTTGCCATAACCCTCTCAACTCTCTAGAAGTTTCTATGTGGGTGATATTATGATGTCATGCCAAGTTAAAACCTTTTCAGAGTTCATTTGTACTTCTTTTAGAATTCAGGGTCATTTAGCTCAAAATAAATCGTTAAATGCATGAAAAATATCATATGAAATCAGAAAGGGTTGAAAATTGATGATGTGCCTTTGAATGATTCATATTGAACACACAAAAAGTATGGAGTTAAAATAAGTTATTAAAAATGAAATCCCTTTGTAATAGATGAGTTTTCGTCCGAAACCCTCATACTTCTTATGAGATTGCCCAGGTTGTACCCGAAGTGCATCCAGTTTTTGCCATAACCCTCTCAACTCTCTAGAAGTTTCTATGTGGGTGATATTATGATGTCTTGCCAAGTTACAACCTTTTCAGAGTTCATTTGTACTGCTTTTCAAATTCAGGGTCATTTAGCTCAACATAAATCATTAAATGCATGAAAAATATCAAATGAAGTGAGAAAGGGTTGAAAATTGATGATGTGCCTTTTAATGGTGAATATTGAACACACAAAAAGTATGGAGTTAAAATAAGTTATTAAAAATGAAATCCCTTGGTAATAGATGAGTTTTCGTCCGAAACCCTCATACTTCTTATGAGATTGTCCAGGTTGTACCAGAAGTGCATCCAGTCTTTGCCATAACCCTCTCAACTCTCTAGAAGTTTCTATGTCGGTGAAATATTGATGTCATGCAAAGTTACAACCTTTTCAGAGTTCATTTGTACTGCTTTTCAAATTCAGGGTCATTTAGCTCAAAATAAATCGTTAAATGCATGAAAAATATCATATGAAGTGAGAAAGGGTTGAAAATTGATGATGTGCCTTTGAATGGTGCATATTGAACACACAAAAAGTATGTAGTTAAAATAAGTTATTAAGAATGAAATCCCTTTGTAATAGATGAGTTTTTGTGCGAAACCCTTATACTTCTTATGAGATTGTCCAGGTTGTACCCGAAGTGCATCCAGTTTCTGCCGTAACCCTCTCAACTCTCTAGAAATTTCTATGTGGGTGAAACTATGATGTCATGCAAAGTTACAACCTTTTCAGAGTTCATTTGTACTGCTTTTCAAATTCAGGGTCATTTAGGTCAAAATAAATCGTTAAATGCATGAAAAATATCAAATGAAGTCAGAAAGGGTTGAAAATTCATGATGTACCTTTGAATGGTGCATATTGAACACACAAAAAGTATGGAGTTAAAATAAGTTATTAAAAATGAAATCCCTTTGTAATAGATGAGTTTTCGTCCGAAACCCTCATACTTCTTATGAGATTGCCCAGGTTATACCCGAAGTGCATCCAGTTTTTGCCATAACCCTCTCAACTCTCTAGAAGTTTCTATGTGGGTGATATTATGATGTCATGCCAAGTTACAACCTTTTCAGAGTTCATTTGTACTGATTTTCAAATTCAGGGTCATTTAGCTCAACATAAATCATTAAATGCATGAAAAATATCAAATGAAGTGAGAAAGGGTTGAAAATTGATGATGTGCCTTTTAATGGTGAATATTGAACACACAAAAAGTATGGAGTTAAAATAAGTTATTAAAAATGAAATCCCTTGGTAATAGATGAGTTTTCGTCCGAAACCCTCATACTTCTTATGAGATTGTCCAGGTTGTACCAGAAGTGCATCCAGTTATTGCCATAACCCTCTCAACTCTCTAGAAGTTTCTATGTCGGTGAAATTATGATGTCATGCCAAGTTACAACCTTTTCAGAGTTCATTTGTACTGCTTTTCAAATTCAGGGTCATTTAGCTCAAAATAAATCGTTAAATGCATGAAAAATATCATATGAAATCAGAAAGGGCTGAAAATTGATGATGTGCCTTTCAATGGTGCATATTGAACACACAAAAAGCATGGAGTTAAAATAATTTATTAAAAATGAAATCCCTTTGTAATAGATGAGTTTTTCTGCAAAACCCTCATACTTCTTATGAGACGGTCCAGTTCGTACACGAAGTGCATCCAGTTTTTGCCGTAACCCTCTCAACTATCTAGAAGTTGCCATGTGGGTGAAATTATGACGTCATGCCAAGTTACAACCTTTTCAGAGTTCATTTGTACTGCTTTTCAAATTCAGTGTCAGTTAGCTCAACATAAATCATTAAATGCATGAAATATATGAAATGAAGTGAGAAAGGGTTGAAAATTGATGATGTGCCTTTTAATGGTGAATATTGAACACACAAAAAGTATGGAGTTAAAATAAGTTATTAAAAATGAAATCCCTTGGTAATAGATGAGTTTTCGTTCGAAACCCTCATACTTCTTATGAGATTGTCCAGGTTGTACCAGAAGTGCATCCAGTTTTTGCCATAACCATCTCAACTCTCTAGAAGTTTCTATGTCGGTGAAATTATGATGTCATGCCAAGTTACAACCTTTTCAGAGTTCATTTGTACTGCTTTTCAAAGTCAGGGTCATTTAGCTCAAAATAAATCGTTAAATGCATGAAAAATATCATATGAAATCAGAAAGGGTTGAAAATTGATGATGTGCCTTTGAATGGTGCATATTGAACACACAAAAAGTATGGAGTTAAAATAAGTTATTAAAAATGAAATCCCTTTGTAATAGATGAGTTTTCGTGCGAAACCCTCATACTTCTTATGAGATGGTCCAGTTCGTACACGAAGTGCATCCAGTTTTTGCCGTAACCCTCTCAACTATCTAGATGTTGCCATGTGGGTGAAATTATGACGTCATGCCAAGTTACAACATTTTTAGAGTTCATTTGTACTGCTTTTCAAATTTAGTGTCAGTTAGCTCAACATAAATCATTAAATGCATGAAAAATATCAAATGAAGTGAGAAAGGGTTGAAAATTGATGATGTGCCTTTTAATGGTGAATATTGAACACACAAAAAGTATGGAGTTAAAATAAGTTATTAAAAATGAAATCCCTTGGTAATAGATGAGTTTTTGTCCGAAACCCTCATACTTCTTATGAGATTGTCCAGGTTGTACCAGAAGTGCATCCAGTTTTTGCCATAACCCTCTCAACTCTCTAGAAGTTTCTATGTCGGTGAAATTATGATGTCATGCCAAGTTACAACCTTTTCAGAGTTCATTTGTACTGCTTTTGAAATTCAGGGTCATTTAGCTCAAAATAAATCGTTAAATGCATGAAAAATATCATATGAAATCAGAAAGGGTTGAAAATTGATGATGTGCCTTTGAATGGTGCATATTGAACACACAAAAAGTATGGAGTTAAAATAAGTTATTAAAAATGAAATCCCTTTGTAATCGATGAGTTTTCGTGCGAAACCCTCATACTTCTTATGAGATGGTCCAGTTCGTACACGAAGTGCATCCAGTTTTTGCCGTAACCCTCTCAACTATCTAGATGTTGCCATGTGGGTGAAATTATGATGTCATGCCAAGGTACAACCTTTTCAGAGTTCATTTGTACTGCTTTTCAAATTCAGGGTCATTCAGCTCAAAATAAATCATTAAATGCATGAAAAATATCAAATGAAGTCAGAAAGGGTTGAAAATTGATGATGTGCCTTTCACTGGGGCATATTGAGCACACAAAAAGTATGTAGTTAAAATAAGCTATTAAAAATGAAATCCCTTTGTAATAGATGAGTTTTCGTGCGAAACCCTCATACTTCTTATGAGATTGTCCAGTTTGTACACGAAGTGCATCCAGTTTTTGCCGTAACCCTCTCAACTCTCTAGAAGTTGCTATGTGGGTGAAATTATGATGTCATGCCAAGTTACAACCCTTTGCAGAGTTCATTTGTACTGCTTTTCAAACTTGAGATATGAATATATCAAATGCCATATTTAATCAAATTTTCTTATACAGCAGTTGAAGTTGTTCAAACATGCATGGAAATGCCATAAACAGATTCTTTATATTTTTCTGATATTTTTCATCTATTATTTATTTCCATTGGAGTCCTACGTTTTTTCTATGATTTTCTAATGTTTACAGGGTTTTTCTGAAAATAATAACTAATATTTAATTAAAAAACACTTTTAGTACCGGTGCTAGCCACGCACCAGTACTAAAGGTCCACCGCTCCCGCGCCCTTTAGGCAGGACCTTTAGTACCAGTGCGTAACTAGCACCGGTACTAAAGACCCTTTAGTACGGGTGCGTGCCACACACCGGTACTAAAGGTCCACCGCCCCCGCGCTTTGTTGGGAGGACCTTTAGTACCGGTGCGTGGCTAGCACCGGTACTAAAGACACTTTAGTACCGGTGCATGCCACACACCGGTACTAAAGGTCTGTCTAGTATAAAAGGAGGACTTCATCGTCCCGGGCTGAGCAACGCACCGGGAGAGCTCAACTTGCGCCACCAGGCTCAGAAATTGCCATTGTCGTCGCCCTCGCCGCTGTCGCCCTTGCCACCGTCGCCCTTGCCGCTGTCGCCCTTGCCGCCGTCGCCCTCGCCGCCGTCGCACCACCACCGCGCCATTGTCGTGGCCCTCACCACCGCCGCCGTCGCACCACCACCGCCGTCGCCCTTGCAGCCATCGGTCGCGCCGTCGTCGCCCTCACCACCGCCACCGTCGCCCTTGCCACCGTCGCCATCGCCGCCGTCGCGCTCGCGGACGTCGCCCTTGCCGTCGTCGCCCTCGCCACCATCGCTCTCACTGTTGTCTCCCTCACCGCCGTCGCACCACCACCGTGCCATCGCCGTCGCCCTCACCACCTCCGCCGTCGCACCAACACCGACGTCGCCCTCGCTGTCGTCGGTCACGCCGCCGTCGCCCTCACCGCTGCCGCCGTCGCCCTCGCCGCGGTCGCCCTTGCCTACCCGGACGCCGCCCCTCGCTGCCGTCGCCCTCACCACCGCCGCCGTCGCCCTCGCGGCCGTCCCTTGTCGCCGGTCCCGTCGCCGCCGCCCCGAGCCCATCGCCGACGCCACCTCCAGTCAGGAGGCTAGGTGAGATCTCCCGGCTGACCCCTCTCCCCGACGATCGCCCCGATGATCGCTGGACTAGTGTGTAGATGCTTGGGTATCTAGGGTCCCTCGACGTTGAACCCCGACACCCCGACACAACACCCCTATTTAGTTAGTTAGTTAGTTAGGTTGTCAGGTTATTAGGATATGTGTTAGTTTATGTTTAGTTTAGGTTTAATTTAGTTTATTGTTAGTTTAGTTTTAGGTTTAATTTAGTTTGGATCCTAATGCATGTGTAACTTTCGGTCTGTCGTCGATCCTAATTTAGTTTAGGGTTTCATGTGTGTTCTTGATGGAGGAATCCCGACTGTTGTCGTGGGGGGCGCTTCCTCTTTCTCCTCTTCTTTGAGATATAATCATAAACATATTGTGCAAGAAGAGGAGAGGGGAAGCGTCCATCACCGCCGGTCGAACCTATTACTGTGAGAGAGTGTCCACCAACATATATACACCACCGTATCAATGTGAGAGATTGCGCACCAACACACCATGAGATATGTGAGAGTTATTTAAGGAAAGTCTCGACAAACCGATAGTCACACATGAATTAGGATCCAAAGCGTGCCGTAATTCTTGATTTTTCTAGATGCTAAGTGTTAATTTTGCTAAGTGTTAATTTTGTTAAGTGTTAATTTTTGCTAAGTTTTATTTAATTTGTTTTCGTAATTAAGTGTTTCTTCTCAACGTCGACGATGCCGATCCCGCATCCTCATCGTCGAGTCGCCGGAGGAGGTCACTTGCTTGAGCCGAGGGGCCCTGTAAGGGACTGGGCTCCGCCGGGCTGGTATTGGGAGGTGCTGCCTTCCCGGCGGCGCAGCTTGGTGAGGAGCCAGCCTGTCGTCGACCCGGAGGTTCTGTGGTGGCGGACGCATGGGCCACAGACGATCGAGAGGCTTGAGTCCCCCGCGGAGGTGGTACAGTACCATGTCAGCAAGGAGAACGAGCACGTCCGACGCTACATGACAGCTTTGGAGGCCAGGTCCGACAATACCTGGTAGATTCTTCAGGAATCTCACTGGAGCTATGTTCCTGTGATGGTTCCTTCTCTTTGGGTGTTCACCGCCTGCCTCGATATCCGTCGGGCTCTAGGGTTCTAGCTAGATCAATATATTAGCTAGCTAGTATTATGATGTATTATTATGATGTATTAGCTAGATCGATGGAGATTAGCTGATGTATTGAAAATTATCCAAAATTATGCAGATGAGATCTTTTCTAAGAACTATACTATATATGTATTCGATGATACATTATTAATTAACTATCAGTTATTTTGCTTCTTGAATGCATGCTAATTTAAATACTAATTTTTTTATCTATATTATTATGGACTAGTTATTAAGCTATGGACAGTACCGGTAGAGCTCATGAAGAGGACATCTTCGACATGATACACTCCTCCGAAAACCCAACGGACCTTCGAGGTGAATCACATGATCATGATGATGGCTCACAATATCTGAACGATCACGGTGATGGATGTGAGACTGAGGAAGAACAACTTATATTCCAAAATCCGGAAGAACCAACAATGTTCGGCGAGGTATATACACATCCATTAGCCTCTGGTGGTCATTACATGTGTATTAATTGATTTGTATATATATATATATTATAAAATCTTTCTTATTTTAATTATCAGCCCTCCGGATCGAGCCAATGTAGTAGAAATGTACGAGGCGCTGCCAAAATATTGGACGACAACGTAAAGCTCAATCTTGATGCTTTCAAGCATAATGGCGAACCGACTCACCCTGAAGCCAATGGCAAGACATTTGCACGTCAATGCGGAGTGGTTGTTAGGGACGGAGTCCCGATCACAATGCATGAATGGATTCAGCCAAAGGAACCAAAACCAGGTGTGAATTATGTCGACACAAGAATTAAAGATGCCCTTTGGCGAGAGCTCATGGAGCATTTCACCCTACCAGATTCTCTCTCGGAGCGTCAAAGGAACAAAGTCAAGGAGTTTGCTCTCCATAAGATTGCCGGTGCGTTCCAGACTTGGAAGAAAAGATTATGGACCGAGTACAACACTAGAGGCAAGAAGGCGCTCGAATTCAAAGGAATATACGAGAAGGTAAGGGATCACTGGGATGCATTTATCGAGTACAAGACATCGATAGCTGCTATGGAGAAGTCGGCAAAGAATAAGATAAATGCTGAGAAAAAAAAGTGTCACCATAAACTAGGGACAGGTGGATACAAGTCAGCCATTCCAAAGTGGGATGCATTAGAGAATAAGATGCTTGCTGAAGGGATCACTCCAGTAACCTTCAACTGGCCCAAGAGGTGTAGGAATTGTTTTTTTGCGCATGGGGGAAAGTTGGACCCAGCCACAGGGAAGATTATTGCACTGGCCACACTGAAGCATGCATCAGATGAGTTGATTCAAGCAATAAAAAATGCCCAAGAAGGCCGGTTTCACCCCGATAGAGAGAACGACGAGCTTACACGCGCCCTCGGGAATGCCGAACATGGAGGATGAACACGAGGCATGGGCGTTGTCCCGTGGTACGAGGGGTTTGCGGGATGGCAGGACAGTTATAAAAGCCATTCGAGAAAAAAGAAGGTGGAAGCAGACCGACTTTCGAAGTTGGAACAGAAGTACGAGCAGCAACAGCTGCAGATACAGGTACTGACCCAGCAAAGGGAAACTCCGCAGCAGGAGGTAGGGGAAGAACCCGTCCCATCTACAATGCTGAAAAGCAGCATGGGTTCCATAGGGGCACCACTGGGTCACACCCCCATGGATGATATCACCGAGAAGACATCTTGTGAGCTAATCCAGAAAATGAAGAACATACCCGTGCGGGTCGCGACGGGCTATGATTTACCAAATACAACTGATGTTCTCTGGCATTGCAATCCGGTTCCAGCTGGGTATGCTTGTGTCGCGGTGGATGCAATAGAGCCGGGATATGATGAACTATTGCTTGACATCCCTGGAGGTGAGGGGGAGTCCACATTGGCAGAAGCCGGCTATGGTCTCATTCTATGGAGTAAGGACTGCATCGTCTTTCCACACTCGGCGCTAAGGCCACCGGCTCCTCCGAGTATCGATGTCCAGCGCGAGGGATCCCAGTGAGAGGCATCGCAGCGCCAGCAGTCGTCCCCACCTCGCCAGCAGTCCTCCCCACCTCGCCAGCAGTCACCTCGGTAGTAGTCACCTCGCCAGCAATCCTCCCCACCTCGATCTCCCCCACAGTCGTCCCCACATCGAGAGGTGTCCCACCTCACCAGCAGTCCCCCGCACCTCGCCATGAGTAGTCCTCCCAACCTCGGGACAGAGCACGATGCGAGTCCATATCATCATCGATATCGATCTCCGCCGCGTGAGCCGACTCCACCCCGACAGCGGTCCCGCCAGCAGGGCTCCCAAAAGAGGAAGGCCACCAGCAGTCCTCTTCGGAAGAAAGCAAAGAAGAAACCCGAGCCTCCGGCCAAAAGGAAGCTGCCTTATGACATGACACCGGAGGAAAATAAAATTGAATGCGATCTCCAAGTGAAAGCCTTTTTGCGAAGAAGACCGTGCCGCCAAAGGAGGTAATACCCAAGAAAGTCCAAGAGCATTTTATGGAACACTTTATTGATCGACCCCCGGCATATATCGAGCATATGCCGACAGACTATGAGCCACAGATTCTGAAGGCAAGTGATCAGAGAAGTCGGCCCAGCCCAAGGAAGAAGTCGGGAAGTATGGCATCAACTAGCGGGAAAACAGTTCCCCAGCTCAAAGAACAATCCAAGCAATTGATCTCTCTGCTCAAGGTGAGTACCAATCCAAGCAAGCAACCAATCCAACCAGCCGACGTGCAAGGCAACCCAATCGACCTCGAAGTACTAAAGGCTGCAGGTCTCACTCTTGACAAAATCCTTGGCATCGACGAAATCTGCGGGCACGATGCAACCGAGTACGCAATGCAATATGCCGTCGGAAAACCACTTGTCACACCCGAGCAGTACAATGAACTACCAACTGCGATGCGACGGTTGCATGATTGGTACATGCATGAAGCAAAGCGAGGGGAGATGGCGGTCATGGTCAAAGTAAGGAAAGAGCATTATCTCAATGCATGTGACATATGTCTTGAATTCTCAAAACTTTCCAGTTATACCACATGGACTCTATCGACAAAACTCTCATTAGTTGCTATTGTCTGTAAGTGATTTATATCTTTAGTAATTTAAGACTCTATCTAAGATATCATTCATTGGCTTATCCTCACTATATATGTTCTTTTCTATGCTATTATGTAGATTGAAGATGTGGGAATTGAAACAAGAGGGAATCGATGACATTGGGTTCATCGACCCAAGTACCGTTAATGGTCATGTGGTAAAACATTATGCCAAGGACACAGAAGATCTCTTGGAAAATTTTCTAGAGGCAATAATGAATACCACAAATCTACTATAATATTTCGTTACAACATGGGGTGAGTGTTTACTCTCTTGTATACTACGAATTCTATTTTTGCTTACTAGCTCGCTGTCAAGTGTAGTTGATGAGTTATATGCGCATGCCTGCTTAATTATATAAACTTCTGCGTAGAGACCACTATATCCTCCTATATATTATCCTCACGGATGGACTTATTCAAGTGTATGACTCACTAGATACACCAGAACAATCATACGTGGACTTGTATTTTATGATAGAATGGTAATTTCAATCTTTATCGACCTTGCTTTCTTTCATTATTTCCCGATATCAAAAGTAATTATAATAACTCTTTCGTTCTTTTTCTTTGCCGGGTAGTGTTTGGAAAAAGATGATAGAAAAAAAACCATCACGGTCATCAATGGAAACCGAAGCTGAAGTGGAAAGAGATGCAGGTAATTAAGTAGTACTACTAGGTCCGCGCATCTCATTAATTCTATTTTCAATACCATTATCATGCTCGATTATTAATTATCTTATTCAATTCTATTCTTTTGCAAAGTGCGCAAAGCAGCCATAGGGGAAAAATTTATGTGGATATTTCCTCTGCGAGAACATTCGCATCCAGACCAAAGGTCATATACGTCGTAGAGCAGCACGTGAAAGACAACTCCAGGTTTGGCAGATGACGTCGAAGCTCTCACCCGATAAACGCTTTATAGCACTTCAAGAGGAATTTTCGGCATTTCTTCTTCAACATGTCATTCATGTAAACGGAGAGCACTATTCCTTACCACCACCTCAATAATGCCAGCAAATCAGTAGTAGAGAACTGAGATTTCATCCGGACCACTAGCTAGCTAGTCCCGGCCGGGTTTTGGGCCTTAAGTTAATTATAAGTCTCGAATTTATATGGAGGTGTAATTCCATTTGTATATATATACTATGTATGAGATATTGTATATTATATTACATATATATATGCATGAACTTGTGTATTGTTTATAGTATGTAGCACCGTAAAATAAATTTGAAATGAATGGAAAACACAAAAAATAGAGAGGAAAAGTAAAACCTAATTAAAAGCTAAAACAAAAAAAACAAAAGACCTAGTACCGGTTGGTATCACCAACCGGTACTAAAGGTCTTCCACCACCAGTCCACGCAGGTAGCCACGTGGAGGGCCTTTAGTACCGGTCCGTGTTCCAACCGGTACTCAAGGTCTGGACCTTTTGTCCTGACCCGTTAGTACCGGTTGGGGAACCGGTACTAAAGGTCCATCCGGCCTGGGACTATATGCCTGTTCTGCACTAGTGGGGTTACGACAAAAACTGGATGCACTTCGTGTACAAAATGGACTATCTCTTTCGAAGTATCACGGTTTCGGATGAAAACTCGCCTGTTAAAAAGGCATTTCATTCTTTTTAGCTTATTTGAACTCCATAATTTTTTTCCTTCAAAGTGCAGCATTCAAAGCAACAACATCAATTTGCAACCCTTTCTGACCTCATTTGCTATTTTTCATGCACTTACCCAATTTATTTCAGCAAAATAACCCTGAAAATGAAAAGCACTTCAAATGAACTCTAAAAAGGTTGAAAGTTGGCATGGTATCATCAGTTCACCCACATAGCATGTTATAAAAAGTTTAGAGGGTTACGGCAAAAACTGGATGCAACTCATGTACAAAATGCACAATCTCTTTCGAAGTATTAGGGTTTCAAACGAAAACTCGCCTCTTACAAAGGAATTTCATTCTTTGTAACATATTTGAACTCCATACTTTTTGTGCCTTCAAAATGAAGCATTCAAAGACACATCATCAATTGTCAACCCTTTCTGACACCATTTGCTATTTTTCATGCACTTACTGATTTTATTTCAGCAAAACAACCCTAAAATTGAAAAACACTTCAAATGAACTCTGAAAAGGATGAAAATTTGCATGGTATCATCATTTCACCCACATAGCACGTTATAAAAAGTTGAGAGGGTTACGGCAAAAACTAGATGCACCTCGTGTACAAAATGGACAATCTCTTTCGAAGTATGACGGTTTCGGACGAAAACTCGCCTGTTACAAAGGCATTTCATTCTTTTTAACTTATTTGAACTCCGTACTTTTTGTGCCTTCAAAATGCGGCATCCAAAGCCACATCATCAATTGAAAAGCACTTTAAATGAACTTTGAAAAGATTGATTGTTGGCATGGTATCATCATTTCACCCACACATTATGTTATTAAAAGTTGACAGGGTTACGGCAAAAACTGGATGCACTTCGTGTACAAAGTGGACAATTTCTTTCGAAGTATGAGGGTTTTGCATGAAAACTCGCCTGTTACAAAGGAATTTCATTCTCTTTAACTTATTTGAACTCCATACTTTTTGTGCCTTCAAAATGCAGCATTTGAATCGACATCATCAATTTTGACCCTTTCTGACCTCATTTGCTATTTTTCATGCACTTACTGATTTTATTTTAGCAAAATAACCCTGAATTGAAAAGCACTCAAAATATACTCTGAAAAGGTTGAAAGTTGGCTTGGTACCATCATTTCACCCAATAGCATGTGCTAAAAAGTTGAGAGGGTTACGGCAAAAATTGGATGCACTTCGTGTACAAAATGAACAATCTTTTCCGAATTAGCAGGGTTTCGGACGAAAACTCGCCTGTTACAAAGGCATTTCATACTTTTTAACTTATTTCAACTCCATACTTTTTGTGCCTTCAAAATGCAGCATTCAAAGCCACATCACCAATTTTCAATCCTTTCAGACCCCATTTGCTATTTTCCATGCACTTACTGATTTTATTTCAATAAAATACCCGGAAATTTAAAAGCACTTTAAATGAACTCTGAAAAGGTTGAATGTTGGCATGGTATCATCATTTCACCCACATACCATGTTATAAAAAGTTGAGAGGGTTACGGCAAACACTAGATGCGCTTTGTGTACAAAATGGACAATCTCTTTCGAAGTATGAGGGTTTCGCACGAAAAGTCGCCTGTTACAAAGGGGTTTCATTCTTTTTAACTTATTTTAACTCCATAATTTTTGTGCCTTCAAAATGCAGCATTCAAAGCCACATCATCAATTTTGACACTTTTTGACCTAATTTGCTATTTTTCATGCACTTACTGATTTTCTTTTAGCAAAATAACCCTGAAATTGAAAAGCGCTTAAAATACACTGTGAAAAGGATGAAAGTTGGAATGGTATAATCATTTCACCAACATAGCATGAGCTAAAAAGTTGAGAGGGTTACGGCAAAAATTGGATTCACTTCGTGTACAAAATGGACAATCTTTTTCGAAGTAGCAGGCTTTCGGACGAAAACTCGCCTGTTACAAAGGCATTTCAGTCTTTTTAACTTATTTGAAATCCGTACTTTTTGTGCCTTCAAAATGCAGCATTCAAAGCCCTATCATCAATTTTCAACCGTTTCTGACCTCATTTGCTATTTTGCATGTACTTAGTGGTTTTATTTCACGAAAATAACCCTGAAACTGAAAAGCTCTTCAAATGAACTCTGAAAAGGTTGAAAGTTGGCATGGTATCATAATTTTACCCGCATAACATATTATGAAAAGCTGAGAGGGTTATGACAAAAACTGGATGCACTTCGTGTACAAATTGGACAATCTCTTTCGAAGTATGAGGGTTTCGCACGAAAACTCGCCTGTTACAAAGGCATTTCATTCTTTTTAACTTATTTGAACTCCATACTTTGTGTGCCTTCAAAATGCAGCATTCAAAGCCACATCATCAATTTTCAACCGTTTCTGACCTCATTTGCTATTTTTCATGATTGACTGATTTGATTTTAGTAAAATAACCCTGAAAATGAAAAGCACTTCAAATGAACTCTCAAAAGGTTGAACATTGGCATGGTATCATCATTTCACCCACATAGCATGTTATAAAAGTTTGAGAGGTTTACGGCAAAAACTAGATGCACTTTGTGTACACAATGGACAATCTCTTTCGAAGTATGAAGGTTTCAGACGAAAATTCGCTTGTTACAAAGGCATTTCATTCTTTTTAACTTATTTGAACTCCATACTTTTTTGCCTTCGAAATGTAGCATTCAAAGCCACATCATCAATTTTCAACCCTTTCTGACCACATCTGCTATTTATCATGCACTTAGTGATTGTATTTCAGCAAAATAACCCTGAAATTGAAAAGCACTTCAAATGAACTCTGAAAAGGTTGAAAGTTGGCATGGTATCATCATTTCACCCACATAGCATGTTATAAAAAGTTGAGAGGGTTACGGCAAAAATTAGATGCACTTCGTGTACAAAATGGACAATGTCTTTCGAAATATGAGGGTTTCGCACGAAAACTCGCATGTTACAAAGGGCATTTCATTCTTTTTAACTTATTTGAACTCCACACTTTTTGTGCCTTCAAAATGCAGCATTCAAAGCCACATCATCAATTTTCAACCCTTTCTTACATCATTTGCTATTTTTCAAGCACTTATTGATTTTACTTCGGCAAAATAACCATGAAATTGAAAAGCACTTCAAATGAACTCTAAAAAGGTTGAAAGTTGGAATGTTTTCATAATTTCACCCACATAGGATGTTCTAAAAATTTGAGAATGATACGGCAAAAACTGGATGCACTTCATGTACAAAATGGACAATCTCTTTCGAAGTATGAGGGTTTCGGAAGAAAACTCGCCTGTTACAAAGGCATTTCGTTCTTTTTAACTTATTTGAACTCCATACTTTGTGTGCCTTCAAAATGCAGCATTCAAAGCCACATCATCAATTTTCAATCTTTTTTGACCCCATTTGCTATTTTTCATGCATTTACTGATTTTATTTTAGTAAAATAACCCTGAAATTCAACAGCACTTCAAATGAACTCTCAAAAGCTTGAACATTGGCATGGTATCATCATTTCACCCACATAGCATGTTATAAAAATTTGAGAGGGTTACGGCAAAAACTAGATGCACTTTGTGTACACAATGGACAATCTCTTTCGAAGTATGACGGTTTCGGATGAAAACTCGCTTGTTACAAAGGCATTTCATTCTTTTAACTTATTTGAACTCCATACTTTTTTTTGCCTTCAAAATGCAGCATGGAAAGCCACGTCATCAATTTTCAACCCTTTCTAACCTCATTTTCTATTTATCATGCACTTAGTGATTATATTTCAGCACAATAACCCTGAAATTGAAAAGCACTTCAAAGGAACTCTGAAAAGGTTGAAAGTTGGCACGGTATCATTATTTCACCCACATAGCATGTTATAAAACGTTGAGAGTGTTACGGCAAAAACTGGATGCACTTCGTGTACAAAATGGACAATCTCTTTCGAAGTGTGAGGGTTTCAGACGAAAACTCGTCTGTTACACAGACATTTCATTCTTTTTAACTTATTTGAACTCCATACTTTTTGTGCCTTCAAAATGCAGCATTCAAAGCCACATCATCAATTTTTAACACTTTCTGACCTCATTTGCTATTTTTCATGCACTTATTGATTTTATTTCAGCAAATTAACCATGAAATTGAAAAACACTTCAAATGAACTCTGAAAAGGTTGGAAGTTGGAATGGTTTCATAATTTCACCCACATAGCATGTTATAAAAAGTTGAGAACGATACGGCAAAATCTGGATGTACTTCGTGTACAAAATGGATAATCTCTTTCAAAGTATTAGGGTTTCGAACAAAAACACGCCTGTTACAAACGCATTTCATTCTTTTTAACTTATTTGAACTCCTACTTTTTATGCCTTCAAAATGCAGCATTCAAAGCCACATCATCAATTTTTAACCTTTTCTGACCACATTTGCTATTTTTCATGCACTTATTGATTTTATTTCAGCAAAATAACCATGAAATTGAAAAGCACTTCAAATGAACTCTGAAAAGGTTGAAAGTTGGCATGGTATCATCATTTCACTCACATAGCATGTTATAAAAGGTTGAGAGGGTTACGGCAAAAACTGGATGCACTTCGTGTACAAAATGGACAATCTCTTTCGAAGTATCAGGGTTTCGAACGAAAACACGCTTGCTACAAAGGCATTTCATTCTTTTTAACTTATTCGAACTCCATAATTTTTGTGCCTTCAAAATGCAGCATTCAAAGCCACATCAACAATTTTCAACCCTTTCTGACCTCATTTGCTATTTTTCATGCATTTACTGATTTTATTTCAATAAAATAACCCTGAAATTGGAAAGCACTTCAAATGGACTCTCAAAAGGTTGAACATTGGCATGGTATCATCATTTCACCCACATATCATGTTATACAAATTTGAGAGGGTTACGGCAAAAATTGGATGCACTTCGTGTACAAAATGCACAATCTCTTTCGAAGTATGAGTGTTTCGAACGAAAACTCGCCTGTTACAAAGGCATTTCACTGTTTTTAACTTATTTGAACTCCATACTTTTTGTGCCTTCAAAATGCAGCATTGAAAGCCACATCATAAATTTTCAACCCTTTGTGGCCTCATTTGCCATTTTTCATGCACTTACTCATTTTATTTCACCAAAATAACCGGGAAATTGAAAAGCACTTCAAATGAACTCTCAAAAGGTTGAAAGTTGGAATGGTATCATCATTGCTCCCACATAGCTTGTTATAAAAAGTTGAGACGGTTACGGCAAAAACTGGATGCACTTCGTGTACAAAATGGACAATCTCCTTCGAAGTATGACGGTTTCGAACGAAAACTCGCCCGTTACAAAGGCATTTTTTTCACTTATTTGAACAACATACTTTTTGTGCCATCAAATTGCAGCATTCAAAGCCACATCCTCAATTTTCAACCCTTTCTGACCTCATTTGCTATTTTTCATGCATTTACTGATTTTATTTCAGTAAAATAACGCTGAAATTGAAAAGCACTTCAAATGAACTCTCAAAAGGTTGAACATTGGCACGGTATCATCATTTCACCCACATAGCATGTTATAAAAATTTGAGAGGGTTACGGCAAAAACTAGATGCACTTTGTGTACACAATGGACAATCTCTTTCGAAGTATGACGGTTTCGGACGAAAACTCACTTGTTACAAAGGCATTTCATTCTTTTAACTTATTTGAACTCCATACTTTTTTTGCGTTCAAAATGCAGCATTGAAAGCCACATCATCAATTTTCAACCCTTTCTGACCTCATTTGCTATTTATCATGCACTTACTAATTTTATTTCACCAAAATAACCCTGGAATTGAAAACCACTTCAAATGAACTCTAAAAAGGTTGAAAGTTGGCATGGTATCATCATTTCACCCACATAGCATGTTATAAAAAGTTGAGAGTGTTACGACAAAAACTGGATGCATTTCGTGTACAAAATGGAGAATCTCTTTCGAAGTATGAGGGTTTCGGACGAAAACTCGTCTGTTACAAAGGCATTTCATTCTTTTTAACTTATTTGAACTCCATACTTTTTGTGACTTCAAAATGCAGCATTCAAAGCCACATCATCAATTTTAAACCATTTATGACCTCATTTGCAATTTTTCATGTACTTACTGGTTTTATTTCACAACAGTAACCTTGAAATTGAAAAGCACTTCAAATGAACTCTCAAAAGTTTGAAAGTTTGCATGGTTTCATCATTTCACCCACATAGCATGTTATAAAAAGTTGAGAGGGTTACGGCAAAAACTGGATGCACTTCATGTACAAAATGGACAATCTTTCGAAGTGTCAGAGTTTCGAACGAAAACTCGCATGTTACAAAGGCATTTCATTCATTTTAACTTATTTGGACTCCATACTTTTTGTGCCTTCAAAATGCAGCTTTCAAAGCCACATCATCAATTTTTAACCCTTTGTGACCTCATTTGCTATTTTTCATCAACTTACTGATTATATTTTCAGCAAAATAACCCTGAAATTAAAAAGCACTTCAAATGAACCCTGAAAAGGTTGAAAGTTGGCATGGTATCATCATTTCACCCACATAGCATGTTATAAAAAGTTGAGATGGTTAAGGCAAAAACTGGATGCACTTCGTGTACAGAATGGACAATCTCTTTCGAAGTATGAGGGTTTCGGACGAAATCTCGTCTGTTACAAAGGGATTTTATTCGTTTGAACTGATTAGAACTCCGTACTTTTTGTGCCTTCAAAATGCAGCATTCAAAGCCACATCATCAATTTTTAACCCTTTCTGACCTCATTTGCTATTTTTCATGCACTTATTGATTTTATTTCAACAAAATAACCTTGAAATTGAAAAGCACTTCAATGAACTCTGAAAGGGTTGAAAGTTGGCATGGTATAATCATTTCATCCACATAGCATGTTATAAAAACTTGAGAGGGTTACGGCAAAAACTGGATGCACTTGATGTACAAAATGGACAATCTCTTTCGAAGTATCAGGGTTTCAGACGAAATCTCGTCTGTTACAAAGGCATTTCATTCGTTTTAACTTAGTTGAACTCCATACTTTTTGTGCCTTAAAAATGCATCATTCAAAGCCACATCATCAATGTTTAACCAGTTCTGACCTCATTTGCTATTTTTCATGCACTTATTGATTTTATTTTAGCAAAATAACCCTGAAATTGAAAAGCAGTTCAAATGAACTCTGAAATGGTTGAAAGTTGGCATGGTATCATCATTTCACCCACATAGCATGTTATAAAATGTTGAGAGGGTTACAACAAAAACTGGATGCACTTCGTGTACAAAATGGACAATCTCTATCAAAGTATGAGGGTTTCGGACGAAAACTCTCTTGTTACAAATGCATTTCATTCTTTTTAACTTATTTGAACTCCACACTTTATGCGCCTTCAAAATGTAGCATTCAAAGACACATCATAAATTTTCAACCCTTTCTGACCTCATTTGTTATTTTTGAAGCACTTACTGATTTTTTTTCACCAGAATAACCATGAAATTGAAAAGCACTTCAAATGAACTCTGAAAAGGTTGAAAGTTGGAATGGTTTCATAATTTCACCCACATAGCATGTTATAAAAAGTTGAGAACGATAGGGCAAAAACTAGATACACTTCGTGTACAAAATAGACAATCTCTTTCGAAGTATGAGGGTTTCGGACGAAAACTCGCCTGTTACAAAGGCATTTCATTCTTTTTAACTTATTTGAACTCCATAATTTTTGTGCCGTCAAAATGCAGCATTCAAAGCCACTTCATCAATTTTCAACCCTTTCTGACCTCATTTGCTAGTTTTCATGCATTTACTAATTTTATTTCTGTAAAATAACCCTGAAATTGAAAAGCACTTCAAATGGACTCTCAAAAGGTTGAACATTGGCATGGTATCATCATTTCACCCACATGGCCTATTATAAAAATTTGAGAGGGTTACGGCAAAAACTGGATCCACTTCGTGTACGCAATGGACAATCTCTTTCGAAGTATGACGGTTTCGGACGAAAACTCACCTGTTACAAAGGCATTTCATTCTTTTTAACTTATTTGAACTCCATACTTTTTGTGCCTTCAAAATGTAGCATTCAAAGCCACATTATCAATTTTCAACCCTTTTTAACCTCATTTGCTATTTTTCATGCACTTACTGATTTTATTTCAGCAAAATAACCCTGAAATTGAAAAGAAGTTCAAATGAACTCTTAAAAGGTTGAAAGTTGGCATGGTATCATAAATTCACCCACATAGCGTGTTATAAAAATTTGAGAGGGTTACGGCAAAAACTGGATGCACTTCTTGTACAAAATGGACAATCTCTTTCGAAGTATCAGGGTTTCGGACAAAAACACGCCTGTTCCAAACACATTTCATTCTTTTTAACTTATTTGAACTCCATACTTTTTGTGCCTTCAAAATGCAGCTTTCAAAGCCACATCATCTATTTTTAATCCTTTCTGACCACATTTGCTATTTTCCATGCACTTATTGACTTTATTTCAGCAAAATAACCTTGAAATTGAAAAGCACTTAAAATGAACTCTCAAAGGGTTGAAAGTTGGCATGGTATCATCATTTCATCCACATAGCATGTTATAAAAATTTGAGAGGGTTACGGCAAAAACTGGATGCACTTCGTGTACAAAATAGACAATCTCTTTCGAAGTATGAGGTTTTGGGACGAAAACTCGCCTGTTACAAAGGCATTTCATTCTTTTTAACTTATTTGAACTCCATACTTTTTGTGCCTTCAAAATGCAGCATTCAAAGCCACATCATCAATTTTTAACCCTTTCTGACCTCATTTGCTATTTTTCATGCACTTACTCATTTATTTCAGCAAAACAACCCGGAAATAGAAAAGCACTTCAAATGAAGTCTGAAAAGGTTGAAAGTTGGCATGGTATCATAATTTCACCCACATAGCATGTTATAAAAGTTTGAGAGGGTTACGACAAATACTGGATGCATTTCGTGTACAAAACACATTTCATTCTTTTTAACATATTGGAACTCCATACTTTTTGTGCCTTCAAAATGCATCATTGAAAGCCACATCATCAATTTTAAACCATTTCTGACCTCATTTCCAATTTTTCATGTACTTACTGGTTTTATTTCACAACAATAACCTTGAAATTTTAAAGCACTTAAAATAACCTCTAAAAAGGTTCAAAGTTGGAATGGTATCATCATTTCACCCGCATAGCATGTTATAAAAAGTTGAGAGGGTTACGGCAAAAACAGGATGCACTTCGTCTACAAATTGGACAATCTCTTTTGAAGTATGATTGTTTCCAACGAAAACTCGCCTGTTACAAAGGCATTTCATTCTTTTTATATATTTGAACTAAATACTTTTTGTGCCTTCAAAATGCAGCATTCAAAGCCACATCATCTATTTTCAACCCTTTCTGACCTCGTTTGCTATTTTTCATGCACTTACTGATTTTATTTCAGCAAAATAACCCTGAACTTGAAAAGCACTTCAAATCAACTCTGAAAAGGTTGAAAGTTGCAAGGGTATCATCATTTCACCCACATGGCATTTTTTTAAAAGTTGAGAGGGTTATGGCAAAAACTGGATGCACTTCGTGTAAAAAATGGACAATCTCTTTTGAAGAATGAGGGTTTCGGACGAAAACTCGCGTGTTACAAAGGCATTTCATTCATTTTAACTTATTTCGAATCCATACTTTTTGTGCCTTCAAAATGCAGCATTGAAAGCCACATGATCAATTTTCAACCCTTTCTGACCTCATTTGCTATTTTTCATGCACTTACTTGTTTTATCTCAGCAAAATAACCCTGAAATTAAAAAGCACTTCAAATGAACTCTGAAAAGGTTGAAAGTTGGCATGCTATCATAATTTCACCCACATAGCATGCTATAAAAGTTTGAGAGGGTTACGACAAATACTGGATGCACTTCGTGTACAAAATGGACAATCTCTTTCGAAGTATCAGGTTTTCGGACGGAAACTCGCCTGTTACAAACGCATTTCATTCTTTTTAACTTGTTTGAACTCCATACTTTTTGTGCCTTCCAAATGCAGCATTCAAAGCCACATCTTCTATTTTCAACCCTTTCTGACCTCGTTTGCTATTTTTCATGCACTTACTCATTTTATTTTAGCAAAATAACCCTGAAATTGAAAAGCACTTCAAATGAACTCTCAAATGGTCGAAAGTTGGCACGGTATCATAATTTCACCCACATAGAATGTTATAAAAATGTGAGAGGGTTATGGAAAAAACTGGATGCACTTCGTATACAAAATGGACAATCTCTTTCGAAGTATGAGGGTTTCGGACGAAAACACGCCTGTTACAAAGGCATTTCATTCTTTTTAACTTAATTGAACTCCATTCTTTTTGTGCATTGAAAATGCATCATTCAAAGCCACATCATCAATTTTGAACCCTTCCTGACCTCATTTGCTATTTTTCATGCACTTATTGATTTTATTTCAGTAAAATAACCTGAAATTGAAAGGGACTTCAAATGAACTCTGAAATGGTTGAAAGTTGCAATGGTATTATCATTTCACCCACATAGCATGTTATAAAAAATTTAGAGGGTAACGGCAAAAGCTGGATGCACTTTGTGTACAAAATGGACACTCTCTTTCGAAGTATCAGGGTTTCGGACGAAAACTCGCCTGTTACAAAGGCATTTCATGCACTTAGTGATTTTATTTTAGCAAAATAACCCCGAAATTGAAAAGCACTTCAAATGAACTCTCAAAAGGTTGAACATTGGCATAGTATCATCATTTCACCCACATATCATGTTATTAAAATTTGAGAAGGTTACGACAAAAACTTGATGCACATCGTGTACATAATGGACATTCTCTTTCGAAGTATGAGGGTTTCGGACGGAAACTCGCCTGTTACAAAGGCATTTCATTCTTTTTAACTTATTTCAACTCAATACTTTTTGTGCCTTCAAAATGCAGCATTCAAAGCCACATCATCAATTTTCAACCCTTTCTGACCTCATTTGCTATTTTTCATGCACTTACCGATTTTTTTTAGTAAAATTGCCCTGAAATTGAAAAGCACTTCAAATGAACTTTGAAAAGGTTGAAAGTTGGCATGGAATCATCATTTCACCCACGTAGCATGTGCTAAAAAGTTGAGATGGTTACGGCAAAAACTGGATGCACTTCGTGTACAAAATGGATAATCTCTTTCGAAGTATCAGGGTTTCGGACGAAAACTCGCATGTTACAAAGGCATTTCATTCTTTTTAACTTGTTTCAACACCATACTTTTCATGCCTTCAAAATGCAGCATTCAAAGCCATATCATCAATTTTCAACCCTTTCTGACCCCATTTGCTATTTTTCATGCACTTACCGATTTTACTGTAGCAAAATAACCTCGAAATTGAAAAGCACTTCAAATGAACTCTGAGAATGACGAAAGTTGGCATGGTATGATCATTTCACCCACATAAAATATTATAGAAAGTTGAGAGGGTTACGACAAAAACTGGATGCACTTCATGTACAAAATGAACAATCTTTTTGGAAGTATCACAGTTTCGCACGAAAACTCGCCCTTTACAAAGGCATTTCATTCTTTTTAACTTATTTGGACTCCATACTTTTGGTGCGTTCAAAATACATCTTTCAAAGCCACATCATCAATTTTAAACCCTTTCTGACCTCATTTGCTATTTTCATGCACTTACTGATTTTATTTCAACAAAATAACACTGAAATTGAAAATCACTTCAAATGAACTCTAAAAAGGGTCAAAGTTGGAATGGTATCATCATTTCACCCGCACAGCATGTTATAAAAATTTGAGAGGGTTAAGGCAAAAACAGGATGCACTTCGTCTACAAAATGGACAATCTCTTTCGAAGTATGAGGGTTTCAGACGAAAACTCGCCTGTTACAAAGGCATTTCATTCTTTTTAACTTATTTGAACTCCATACTTTTTTGCCTTCAAAATGCAGTATTCAAACCACATCATCAATTTTTTAACCCTTTCTGACCTCATTTGCTAATTTTCATCCACATATTGATTTTATTTCAACAAAATAACCCTGAAATTGAAAAGCACTTCAAATGAACAGTGAAAGCGTTGAAAGTTGGCATGGTATCATCATTTCACCCACATTGCATGTTATGAAAAGTTAAGGGGGTTACGACAAAAACTGGATGCACTTCGTGTACAAAATGGATAATCTCTTTTGAAGTATCAGGGTTTCGGACAAAAACGCGCCTGTTACAAAGGGATTTCATTCTTTTTAACTTATTCGAACTCCATAGTTTTTGTGCCTTCAAAATGCAGCATTCGAAGCCACATCATCAATTTTCAACCCTTTTTAACCTCATTTGCTAATTTTCATCCACTTACTGATTTTATTCCAGCAAAATAACCCTGAAATTGAAAAGCACTTCAAATGAACTCTGAAAAGGTTGAAATTTGGCATGGTATCATCATTTCACCAGAATAGCCTGTTATAAAAATTTGAGAGGGTTACGGCAAAACCAGGATGCACTTCGTCTACGAAATGGACAATCTCTTTCAAAGTATCAGGTTTTCCGACGAAAACTCGCCTGTTACAAAGGCATTTCATCCTTTTTAACTTATTTGAACTACATACTTTTTGTGCCTTGAAAATGCAGCATTCATAGCCGCATCATCAATTTTCAACCCTTTCTGACCTCATTTACTATTTTTCATGCACTTACTCATTTTATTTGAGCAAAATAACCCTGAAATTGAAACGCACTATAAATGAACTCTGAAAAGGTTGAAATTTGGCATGGTATCATAATTTCATCCACATAGCATGTTATAAAAATTTCAGAGGGTTACGGCAAAAACTGGATGCACTTCGTGTACAAAATGGACAATCTCTTTCGAAGTATGTGTTTCGGACGAAAACTCGCCTGTTACAAAGGCATTTCATTCTTTTTAACTTCCTTGAACTCCATACTTTTTGTGCCTTCAAAATGCAGCATTCAAATCCACATCATCAATTTTCAACCCTTTCTAACCTCATTTTCTATTTTTCATTAACTTACAGATTTTATTTTAGCAAAATAACCCTAAAATTGAAAAGCACTTCGAACGAACTCTGAAAAGGTTGAAAGTTTGCATGGTATCATCATTTCACCCACATAGCATGTTATAAAAAGTTGAGAGGGTTACGACAAAAACTGGATGCACTTCGTGTACAAAATGGACAATCTCTTTCGAAGTATCAGGGATTCACACGAAAACACGCTTGTTACAAAGGCATTTCATTCTTTTAACTTATTTGAATTCCATAGTTTTTGTGCCTTCAAAATTCAGCATTCAAACCCACATCATCAATTTTCAACCCTTTCTGACCTCATTTGATATTTTTCATGCACTTTCTAATTTTATTTCAGTAAAATAACCATGAAATTGAAAAGCACTTCAAATGAAGCTTGAAAAGGTTGGAAGTTGGCGTGGTATCATAATTTCACCCACATAGCATGTGCTAAAAAGTTGAAAGGGTTATGGCAAAAACTGGATACACTTCGCGTACAAAATGGACAATCTCTTTCGAAGTATCAGGGTTTCGGACGAAAACTCACATGTTACAAAGGCATTTCATTCTTTTTATCTTGTTTGAAGTTCATACTTTTTGTGCCTTCAAAATGCAGCATTCACAGCCACATCATCAATTTTCAACCCTTTCTGACCTCATTTGCTATTTTTCAAGCACTAAGTGATTTTATTTCAGCAAAATAACCCTGAAATTGAAAAGCACTTCAAATGAACTCTAAAAAGGTTGAAAATTGGCATGGTATCATCATTTCACCCACATAGCATGTTATAAAAATTTGAGAGGGTTCCGCTAAAAACTGGATGCACTTCATGTACAAAACGGACAATCTCTTTCGAAGTATGAGTTTTTCGAACGAAAACTCGCCTATTACAAAGGCATTTCATTCTTTTTAACTTATTTGAACTCCGTAATTTTTGTCCCTTCAAAATGTAGCATTCAAAGCCACACCATCAATTTTCAACCCTATCTGACCTCATTGGCTATTTTTTCATGCACTTACTCATTTTATTTCTAAAAAATATCCCTGAAATTGAAAAGCACTTCAAATTAACTCTGAAATGGTTATGGCAAAAACTAGATGCACTTCGTTTACAAAAAGTTCAAATGGTATCATCATTTCACCCACATAGCATGTTATAAAAAGTTGAGATGGTTATGGCAAAAACTAGATGCACTTCGTTTACAAAATGGACAATCTCTTTCGAAGTCTGAGGGTTTCTGACGAAAACTTGCATTTACAAAGGCATTTCATTCTTTTTAACTTATTTGAACTCCATACTTTTTGTGCCTTCAAAATATAGCATTCAAAGCCACATCATCAATTTTCTTGCACTTAGTGATTTTATTTTAGCAAAATAACCCTGAAATTGAAAAGCATTTCAAACGAACTCTGAAAAAGTTGAAAGTTGGCATGGTATCATAATTTCACCCACATAGCAAGTTATAAAAATTTGAGAGGGTTACGGCAAAACCTGGATGTACTTCATGTACGAAATGGACAATCTCTTTCGAAGTATCAGGTTTTCCGATGAAAACTCGCCTCTTACAAAGGCATTTCATCCTTTGTTAACTTATTTGAACTGAATACTTTTTGTACCTTCAAAATGCAGCATTCAAAGGCACATCATCAATTTTAAACCCTTTCTAAGCTCATTTGCTATTTTTCATGCAGTTACTCATTTTGTTTCAGCAAAATAACCCTGAAATTGAAAAGCACTTCAAATGAACTCTAAAAAGGTTCAAAGTTGGCATGGTATCATAATTTCACCCACATAGCATGTTATAAAAATTTGAGAGGATTACGGCAAAAACTGTATGCACTTCGTGTACAAAATGGATAATCTTTTTCGAAGTATCAGGTTTTCGGACAAAAACTCGCCTGTTACAAAGGCATTTCATTCTTTTTAACTTATTTGAACTCCATACTTTTTGTGCCTTCAAAATGAAGCATTCAAAGCCACATCATAAATTTTCAACCCTTTCTGAACTCATTTGCTATTTTTCATGCACTTACTCATTTTATTTCAGCAAAACAAATCTGAAATTGAAAAGCACTTCAAATGAACTCTCAAAAGGTTGAAAGTTGGCTTGGTATCATAATTTCACCGACATAGCATTTTATAAAAATTTGAGAGCGTTATGGCAAAAACTGGATGCACTTCGTGTACAAAATGGACAATCTCTTTCGAAGTATGAGGGTTTCGGACGAAAACTCGCCTGTTACAAAGGCATTTCATTATTTTTAACTTCCTTGAACTCCATACTTTTTGTGCCTTCAAAATGCAGCATTAATATACACATCATCAATTTTCAACCCTTTCTAACCTCATTTTCGATTTTTCATGCACTTACAGATTTTATTTGAGCAAAATGATCCTAAAAGTGAAAAGCACTTCAAATGAACTCAGAAAAGGTTGAAAGTTGGCATTGTATCATAATTTCACCCACATAGCATGTTATAAAAATTTGACAGGTTATGGCAAAACTTGATGCACTTCGTGTACAAAATGGACAATCTCTTTCGAAGTATCAGGTTTTCGCATCATCAATTTTCAACC
This sequence comes from Hordeum marinum, assembly GCA_022496015.1. Taxonomy (NCBI): domain Eukaryota; kingdom Viridiplantae; phylum Streptophyta; class Magnoliopsida; order Poales; family Poaceae; genus Hordeum; species Hordeum marinum. Next base: position 326,530,202 of record CM039677.1, read on the forward strand.
CTTTCTAACCTCATTTGCTATTTTTCATGCACTTAGTGATTTTATTTTAGCAAAATAACCCTGAAATTGAAAAGCACTTCAAACGATCTCTGAAAAGGTTGAAAGTTGGCATGGTATCATCATTTCACCCACATAGCAAGTTATAAAAATTTGAGAGGGTTACGACAAAACCTGGATGCACTTCGTGTACGAAATGGACAATCTCTTTCGAAGTATCAAGTTTTCCGATGAAAACACGCGTGTTACAAAGGCATTTCATCCTTTTTTTAACTTTTTTGAACTAAATACTTTTTGTGCCTTCAAAATGCAGCATTCAAAGCCACATCATCAATTTTCAACCCTTTGTGAGCGCATTTCCTATTTTTCATGCACTTACTCATTTTATTTCAGCAAAATAACCCTAAAATTGAAAAGCACTTCATATGAACTGTGAAAAGGTTTAAATTTGGCATGGTATCATAATTTCACCCACATAGCATGTTATAAAAATTTGAGAGGATTACGGCAAAAACTGTATGCACTTCGTGTACAAAATGGATAATCTCTTTCGAAGTATCAGGTTTTCGGACAAAAACTCGCCTATTACAAAGGCATTTCATTCTTTTTAACTTATTTGAACTCCATATTTTTTGTGCCTGCAAAATGCAACATTCAAAGCCACATCATCAATTTTCAACCCTTTGTGACCTCATTTGCTATTTTTCATGCACTTACTCATTTTATTTCAGCAAAACAACTCTGAAATTGAAAAGCGCTTCAAATGAACTCTCAAAAGGTTGAAAGTTGGCTTGGTATCATAATTTCACCCACATAGCATTTTATAAAATTTGAGAGGGTTACGGCACAAACTGGATGCACTTCGTGTACAAAATGGACAATCTATTTCGAAGTATGAGGGTTTCGGACGAAAACTCGCCTGTTACAAAGGCATTTCTTACTTTTTAACTTCCTTGAACTCCATACTTTTTATGCCTTCAAAATGCAGCATCAATATCCACATCATCAATTTTCAACCCTTTCTAACCTCATTTTCGATTTTTCATGCACTTACATATTTTATTTTAGCAAAATAACCCTAAAAGTGAAAAGCACTTCAAATGAACTCTGAAAAGGTTGAAAGTTGGCTTGGTATCATAATTTCACCCACATAGCATGTTATAAAAATTTGACAGGGTTATGGCAAAACTTGATGCACTTCGTGTACAAAATGGACAATCTCTTTCGAAGTATCAGGTTTTCGCACGAAATCTTGCCTGTTACAGAGGCTTTTCATTCTTTTTAACTTATTTGAACTCCATACTTTTTGTGCCTTCAAAATGCAGCATTCAAAGCCACACCAACAATTTTCAACCCTTTCTGACCTCATTTGCTATTTTTCATGCACTTACTCATTTTCTTTCAGCAAAATAACCCTGAAATTGAAAAGCACTTCAAATAAACTCTAAAAAGGTTAAAACTTGGAACTGTATCTTCTTTCACCCACAAAGCTTGTTATACAAAGTTGAGAGGGTTACGGCAAAAACTTGATGCACTTCGTGTACAAAATGGACACTCTCTTTCGAAGTATTAGTGTTTCGGATGAAAACAAGGTTGTTAGAAAGGCATTTCACTCTTTTTAACTTATTTGAATTCCGTAGTTTTTGTGCCTTCAAAATTCAGCATTCAAACCCACATCATAATTTTTCAACCCTTTCTAACCTCATTTGACATTTTTCATGCACTTTCTAATTTTATTTCAGTAAAATAACCATGAAATTGAAAAGCACTTCAAATGAACCTTGAAAAGGTTGAAAGTTGGCGTGGTATCATAATTTCACCCACATAGCATGTGCTAAAAATTTGAAAGGGTTATGGCAAAAACTGGATGCACTTCGTGTACAAAATGGACAATCTCTTTCGAAGTATCAGGGTTTCGGACGAAAACTCACATGTTACAAAGGCATTCCATTCTTTTTATCTTATTTGATGTCCATACTTTTTGTGCCTTCAAAATGCAGCATTCAAGGCCACATCATCAATTTTCAACCCTTTCTGACCTCATTTGCTATTTTTCATGCACTTAGTGATTTTATTTCAGCAAAATAACCCTTAAATTGAAAAGCAGTTTAAATGAACTCTTAAAAGGGTTGAAAGTTGGCATGGTATCATCATTTCACCCACATAGCATGTTATAAAAATTTGAGTGGGTTACGCTAAAAAATGGATGCACTTCGTGTACAAAATGAACAATCTCTTTCGAAGTATGAGGATTTCGAACGAAAACTCGCCTGTTACAAAGGCACTTCATTCTTTTTAACTTATTTGAACTACGTACTTTTTGTCCCTTCAAAATGCAGCATTCAAAGACACAACATCAATTTTGAACCCATTCTGACCTCATTTGCTATTTTCATGCACTTACCTATTTTATTTCACCGAAATAACCCTAAAATTGAAAAGCACTTCAAATGAAGTCTGAAAAGGTTGAAAGTTGGAATAGTATCATCATTTCACCCACATAGCTTGTTATAGAAAGTTGAGAGGGTTATGGCAAAAACTGGATGCACTTCGTGTACAAAATGTACAATCTCTTTCGAAGTATCAGGGTTTTGAACGAAAACACGCCTGCTACAAAGGCATTTCATTCTTTTTAAATTATTTGAACTCCATACTTTTTGTGCCTGCAAAATGCATCATTGAAAGCCACATCATCAATTTTCCACCCTTTCTGACCTCATTTTCTATTTTTCATGCACTTACTCATTTTATTTCTACAAAATATCCCTAAAATTGAAAAGCACTTCAAACTAACTCTCAAAAGGTTGAAAGTTCGAATGGTATCATAATTTCACCCACATAGCATGTTATAAAAAGTTGAGATGGTTATATCAAAAACTGGATTCACTTCGTTTACAAAATGGACAATCTCTTTCGAAGTATGAGGGTTTCTGACGAAAACTCGCCTTTACAAACGCATTTCATTCTTTTTAACTTATTTGAACTCCATACTTTTTTTGCCTTCAAAATATAGCATTCAAAGCCACATCATTAATTTTCAATCCATTCTAACCTCATTTGCTATTTTTCATGCACTTAGTGATTTTATTTTAGCAAAATAAGCCTGAAATTGAAAAGCACTTCAAATGAACTCTGAAAAGGTTGAAAGTTGGCATGGTATCATCATTTCACCCACATAGCAAGTTTTAAAAATTTGAGAGGGTTATGGCAAAAACTGGATGCACTTCGTGTACAAAATGGAGAATCACTTTGGAAGTATCACGTTTTCGGACAAAAACTCGCCTTTTACAAAGGCATTTCATTCTTTTTTACTTACTTGAACTCCATTGTTTTTGTGCCTTCAAAATGCAGCATTCAAAGCCACCTCATCAATTTTCAACCCTTTCTGACCTCATTTTCTATTTTCCATGCACTTACAAATTTTATTTTAGCAAAATAACCCTGAAATTGAAAAGCACTTCAAATGAACTCTAAAAAGGTTGCAAGTTGGAATGGTATCATCATTTTACCCACATAGCATGTTATAAAAATTTGACTGGGTTATGGAAAAAACTAGCTGCACTTCGTGTACAAAATGGACAATATATTTCGAAGTATCAGGGTTTTGAACGAAAACACGCCTGCTACAAAGGCATTTCATTCTTTTTATCTTATTTGAAGTCCAAACTTTTTGTGCCTTAAAAATGCAGCATTCAAAGCCAGATCATCAATTTTCAACCCTTTTTGACCTCATTTGCTATTTTTCATGCACTGAGTGATTTTATTTCAACAAAATAACCGTGAAATTGAAAAGCACTTCAAATGAACTCTGAAAAGGTTGAAAGTTGGCATGGTATCAGCATTTCACCCACGTAGCTTGTTATAAAAAGTTGAGAGGGTTACGGCAAAAACTGGATGCACTTCGTGTACAAAATGGACACTCTCTTTCGAAGTATTAGGGTTTCGGACGAAAACAAGCCCATTACGAAGGCATTTCATTCTTTGTAACTTATTTGAACTCCATACTTTTTGTGCCTTCAAAATGCTGCATTCAAAGCCACATCTTCAATTTTCAACCCTTTCTAACCTCATTTGCTATGTTTCATGCAATTAGTGATTTTCTTTTAGCAAAATAACCCTGAAATTGAAAAGCACTTCAAATGAACTCTGAAAAGGTTGAAAGTTGGCATGGTATCACCATTTCACCCACATAGCAAGTTATAAAAATTGGAGAGGGTTATGGCAAAAACAGGATGCACTTCGTGTATAAAATGGACAATCACTTTGGAAGTATGAGGTTTTCGGACGAAAACTCGCGTGTTACAAAGGCATTTCATTCTTTTTAACTTACTTGAACTCCATAATTTTTGTGCCTTCAAAATGTAGCATTCAAAGCCACAGCATCAATTTTCAACCCTTTGTGACCTCATTTTCTATTTTTCATGCACTTATAGATTTTAGTTTAGCAAAATAACCCTGAAATTGAAAAGCACTTCAAATGAACTCTGAAAAGGTTGAAAGTTGGCATGGTATCATCATTTCACGCACATAGATTGTTATAAAAATTTGAAAGGGATATGGCGAAAACGGGATGCACTTCGTGTACAAAATGGACAATCTCTTTCGAAGTATCAGGGTTTGGGACGAAAACACCCTTGTTACAAAGGCATTTAATTCTTTTTAACTTATTTGAATTCCATAGTTTTTGTTCCTTCAAAATTCAGCATTCAAACCCACATCATCAATTTTCAACCCTTTCTGAACTCATTTGCAATTTGTCATGCACTTACTAATTTTATTTCAGTAAAATAACCATGAAAATTAAAAGCACTTCAAATGAATCTTGAAAAGGTTGAAAGTTGGCGTGGTATCATAATTTCACCCACATAGCATGTGCTAAAAAGTTGAGAGGGTTACGGCAAAAACTGGATGCACTTCATGTACAAAATGGACAATCTCTTTCGAAGTATCAGGGATTCGGACGAAAACTCACCTGCTACAAAGGCATTTCATTCTTTTATCTTATTTGAATTCCATACTTTTTGTGCCTTCAAAATGCAGCATTCAAAGCCACATCATCAACTTTCAACCCTTTCTGACCTCATTTGCTATTTTTCATGCACTGAGTGATTTTATTTCAACAAAATAACTGTGAAATTGAAAAGCACTTCAAATGAACTCTGAAAAGGTTGAAAGTTGGCATGGTATCATCATTTCACCCACATAGCTTGTTATAAAAAGTTGAGAGGGTTACAGCAAAAACTGGATGCACTTCGTGTACAAAATGGACACTCTCTTTCGAAGTATGAGGGTTTCGGACGAAAACAAGCCTGTTACGAAGGCATTTCATTCTTTGTAACTTATTTGAACTCCATACTTTTTGTGCCTTCAAAATGCTGCATTCAAAGCCACATCATCAATTTTCAACCCTTTCTAACCTCATTTGCTATATTTCATGCAATTAGTGATTTTCTTTTAGCAAAATAACCTTGAAATTGAAAAGCACTTCAAATAAACTCTGAAAAGGTTGAAAGTTGGCATGGTATCATCATTTCACCCACATAGCAAGTTATAAAAATTGGAGAGGGTTATGGCAAAAACTGGATGCACTTCGTGTATAAAATGGACAATCACTTTGGAAGTATGAGGTTTTCGGACGAAAACTCGCGTGTTACAAAGGCATTTCATTCTTTTTAACTTACTTGAACTCCATAATTTTTGTGCCTTCAAAATGCAGCATTCAAAGCCACAACATCAATTTTCAACCCTTTGTGACCTCATTTTCTATTTTTATGCACTTACAGATTTTATTTTAGCAAAATAACCCTGAAATTGAAAAGCACTTCAAATGAACTCTGAAAAGGTTGAAAGTTGGCATGGTATCATCATTTCACGCAGATAGATTGTTATAAAAATTTGAAAGGGATACGGCAAAAACTCGATGCACTTCGTGTACAAAATGGACAATCTCTTTCGAAGTATCAGGGTTTGGGACGAAAACACCCTTGTTACAAAGGCATTTAATTCTTTTTAACTTATTTGAATTCCATAGTTTTTGTTCCTTCAAAATTCAGCATTCAAACCCACATCATCAATTTTCAACCCTTTCTGACCTCATTTGCAATTTGTCATGCACTTACTAATTTTATTTCAGTAAAATAACCATGAAAATTAAAAGCACTTCAAATGAATCTTGAAAAGGTTGAAAGTTGGCATGGTATCATAATTTCACCCACATAGCATGTGCTAAAAAGTTGAGAGGGTTACGGCAAAAACTGGATGCACTTCATGTACAAAATGGACAATCTCTTTCGAAGTATGAGGGATTCGGGCGAAAACTCACCTGCTACAAAGGCATTTCATTCTTTTTATCTTATTTGAAGTCCATACTTTTTGTGCCTTCAAAATGCTGCATTCAAAGCCACATCATCAATTTTCAACCCTTTCTAACCTCATTTGCTATATTTCATGCAATTAGTGATTTTCTTTTAGCAAAATAACCATGAAATTGAAAAGCACTTCAAATGAAGTCTGAAAAGGTTGAAAGTAGGAATGGTATCATCATTTCACCCACATAGCAAGTTATAAAAAGTTCAGAGGTTTATGGCAAAAACTGGATGCACTTCGTGTACAAAATGTACAATCTCTTTCGAATTATGAGGGTTTCGAACGAAAACACGCCTGCTACAAAGGCATTTCATTCTTTTTAACTTATTTATAATCCATACTTTTTGTGCCTCCAAAATGCATCATTCAAAGCCACATCATCAATTTTCAACCCTTTCTGACCTCATTTGCTATTTTTCATGCACTTACTGATTTTATTTCTACAAAATAACCTAAAATTGAAAAGCACTTCAAATTAACTCTGAAAAGGTTGAAATTTCGAATGGTATCATAATTTCACCCACATAGCATGTTATAAAAAGTTGAGAGGGTTATGGCAAAAACTGGATGCACTTCGTGTACAAAATGGACAATCTCTTTCGAAGTATGAGGGTTTCTGACAAAAACTCGCCTTTAAAAAGGCTTTTCATTCTTTTTAACTTATTTGAACTCCATACTTTTTGTCCCTTCAAAATATAGCATTCAAAGGCACATCATCAACTTTCAACCCTTTCTAACCTCATTTGCTATTTTTCATGCACTTAGTGATTTTATTTTAGGAAAATAACCCTGGAATTGAAAAGCACTTCAAATGAACACTGAAAAGGTTGAAAGTTGGCATGGTATCATCATTTCACCCACATAGAAAGTTATAAAAAATTTAGAGGGTTACGGCAAAAGCTGGATGCACTTCGTGTACAAAATGGACAATCACTTAGAAAGTATCAGGTTTTCGAACGAAAACTCACCTGTTACAAAGGCATTTCATTCTTTTTAACTTATTTGAACACGATACTTTTTGTGCCTTCAAAATGCAACATTCGAAGCCACATCATCAATTTTCAACCCTTTCTGACCTCATTTGCAATTTTTCATGCACTTAGTGATTTTGTTCTAGCAAAATAACCCTAAAATTGAAAAGCACTTCAAATGAACTCTAAAAAGTTTGAAAGTTGGCATGGAATCATCATTTCACCCACATAGTATGTTATAAAAATTTGAGTGCGTTACGGCAAAAACTGGATGCACTTCATGTACAAAATGGACAATCTCTTTCGAATATCAGGTTTCCGGACGAAAACTCGCCTGTTACAAATGCATTTCATTCTTTTTAACTTATTTGAACTCCATACTTTTTGTGCCTTCAAACTGCAGTATTCAAAGCCACATCATCAATTGTCAACCCTTTGTGACCTCATTTGCTATTTTTCATGCACTTCATCATTTTATTTCAGCAAAATAACCCTAAAATTGAAAAGCACTTCAAATGAACTCTGAAAAGGTTGAAAGTTGGAATGGTATCATCATATCACCTACATAGCTCGTTATAAAAAGTTGAGAGGGTTACGGCAAAAACTGGATGCACTTCGTGTACAAAATGGACACTCTCTTTCGAGGTGTCATAGAACGAAAACACGCCTGTTACAAAGGCTTCATTCTATTTAACTTATTTGAACGCCATAGTTTTTGTGCCTTCAAAATGCAGCATTCAAATCCACATCATCAATTTTCAACCCTTTCTGACCTCATTTGCTATTTTCATGCACTTACTGATTTTATTTCTACAAAATATCCCTGAATTGAAAAGCACTTCAAATTAACTCTGAAAAGGTTGAATGTTCGAATGATATCATCATTTCACCCACATAGCATGTTATAAAAAGTTGAGAGGGTTATGGCAAAAACTCGATCCACTTCGTGTACAAACTGGACAATCTCTTTCTGATGAAAATTCGCCTTTACAAAGGCATTTCATTCTTTTTAACTTATTTGAACTCCATACTTTTTGTGCCTTCAAAATATAGCATTCAAAGCCACCTCATCAATTTTCAACCCTTTCTAACCTCATTTGCTATTTTTCATGCACTTAGTGATTTTATTTTAGCAAAATAACCATGGAATTGAAAAGCGCTTCAAATGAACTCTGAAAAGGTTGAAAGTTGGCATGATATCATCATTTCACCCACAAAGCAAGTTAGACAAATTTGAGAGGGTTACGACAAAAACTGCATGCACTTCGTGTACAAAATGGACAATCACTTTGGAAGTATCAGGTTTTCGGACGAAAACTCGCCTGTTACAAAGGCATTTCATTCTATTTAACTTATTTGAACACGATACTTTTTGTCCTTCAAAATGCAGCATTCGAAGCCACATCATCAATTTTCAACCCTTTCTGACCTCATGTGCTATTTTTCCTACATTTACTGATTTTATTTTTACAAAATATCCCTCAAATTGAAAAGCACTTCAAATGAACTCTGAAAAGGTTGAAAGTTCGAATGTGTTGGGGAACGTCGCATGGGAAACAAAATTTTTCCTACGCACACGCTAACCTATCCATGGTGATGAGCATCTACGAGAGGAAGAGTGGACCTACATACCCTTGTAGATCGCTAAGGGGGAAGCGTTAAGAAACGTGGTTGGTCTAGTCGAACATCTTCGCGATCCAAATCGCCGAGCGTCTCGCGATCTCATCATGAGCCGTCCCGCGATCCAATCACGATCCGTCCCGTGAACTCATCACGATCCGTCCCGCGATCTCGTCACGATCCGTCCCGCGATCTCATCACGATCCGTCACGTGATCTCATCACGAATTGTCTCGTGGCCTTGATCACGATCCTTCCGATCTAGTACCGAACGGACGGCACCTCAGCGTTCAGCACACGACAGCTTGATGACGATCTCCACTGTCTAGATCTAGCAAGAGGAGGTGGAGAGGAGAGAGAGTTCACCGGCAGCATGACGGCGCTCCGGTGATGGTGGTGGTGGAGCAATTCTGGCAGGGCTTCGCCTAAGCGCTGCAGAAAACCAATCTAGAGGAGCACCGGTGGAACGGGTAGCACGTGGCCGTAAGTTGTGTCCCGTGTGCTAGCACTGCCCCTCTATTTATATGTTGACCCCTGGGGTCTAAACTTGGAGCAAAAACCTCTACAAGGTCAATTTTGCCCGCACAAGGTCGGTTTGGCCCGCAAGAAAAGAGTCCAACTCGGATCCCTGCAGTCCCGCGCACAAGCGGTAGTACTGCTTCACGAGCGGTAGTACCGCTTCACAAGCGGTAGTACTGCCTTACTGCTTAAGGCAGCAGCAAAACTTCCTTTTGCCCTTTCCAATACCTCGTGGGTTTTACCCCATTGGTCCATATAAAGTGTTGCTGTACCCGAACACTTCGGTAAACATCCGGATCGCCTTCCGGTTAATTCCGGAACTCTTCCAGAGATCAAAACACTATTATCACATATATCAATCTTTATCTCCAGACTCTTCCTAAGATCCTTGTCATGTCTAGGATCGTATCCGAGACTCCGAACATCCTTCGGTCGCCACCATACATAACTCTATACTACTGAAACGTCACCAAACCTTAAGTGTGCAGACCCTACGGGTTCGAGAACTATGTAGACATGTCCGAGACACCTCTACGGCCAAGAACCAATGGCGGGACCTGGACGTCCACATTAGTTCCTACATATTCTATGAAGATCTATCGGTCAAACCTATGTCAAGGATTTCAGTTAATCCCGTATAACGTTCCCTTTGTTCTTGGGTATGTTACTTGCCCGAGATTCGATCGTTGGTATCTCCATACCTAGTTAAATCTCGTTACCGACAAGTCTCTTTACTCATTCCGTAATACAAGATCCCGCAACTAACAATTAGTCACATTGCTTGCAAGGCTTATTGTGATGTTGCGTTACCGAGTGGGCCCCGAGATACCTCTCTGTCACACGGAGTAACAAATCCCAGTCTCAATCCATGCCAACTCAACAGACACCATCGGAGATACCTGTAGAGCACCTTTATAGTCACCCAGTTACGTTGCGACGTTTGATACACACTAGGCACTCCTCCGATATCCGTGAGTTGCATGATCTCATGGTCATAGGAACATATACTTGACATGCAGAAAACAGTAGCAATAAACTGACACGATCATATGCTATGTTTGTAGTTTGGGTCTTGTCCATCACATCATTCTCCTAATGATGTGATCCCGTTATCAAATGACATCTCATGTCCATGGCTAGGAAACCATAACCATCTTTTAATCAACGAGCTAGTCTACTAGAGGCATACTAGGGACATGGTTTTGTCTATGTATCCACACATGCATTTAAGTCTCTGAACAATACAATTATAGCATGGATAATAAACGATTATCATGAACAAGGAAATATGATAATAACTAATTTATTATTGCCTCTAGGGCATATTTCCAACAGTCTCCCACTTGCACTAGAGTCAATAATCTAGTTCACATCACCATGTGATTCGCATTGTTATCAATCTAACACCCAACGAGTTCTGGGGCTCGATCATGCTTTGCATGTGAGAGAGGTCTTTTATAGTCAACGGGTCTGCGATATTCAGATCCGTGTGTACTTTGCAAATCTCTATGTCAAACCGTAAACACTGCTACCACACTCCACTCGGTAGTACTTCCAAATGGCTGCTCCACTATATGTATCCAGATTGTTACTACTAGTCATCCGGATTGGTGCTAAAGCCTGCATCGACGTAACTCTTTATGACGAACTCTTTATCACCTCCATAATCGAGAAACATCTCCTCAGTCTTTCAGTTACTAAGGATAATCTTGACCGCTTTCCAGTGATCCACTCCTGGTTCACTCTTGTACCCCCTGACGAACTCATGCCAAGGCACACGCATGTGCGGTACACAGCATGGCATACTGTACAGAGCCTATGGCTAAGGCATAGGGGACGACGTTCATCCTTTCTCTTTCTTCTGCCGTTGTCGAGCTTTGAGTCTCACTCAACTTCACACCTTACAAATTAGACGAGAACTCTTTCTCTGACTGATCCATTTTGAACTCCTTCAAAATCTTGTCAAGGTATGTACTCATTGAAAGTCTCATCAAGCATCTTGATCTATCTCTATAGATCTTGATGCTCAACAATTAGGTAGTTTTATCCAGGTCTTCCTTCGAAAATCACTTTCCAAACAACCATTTATGCTTTCCAGAAATTCTACATTATTTTTGATCAACAATATGTCATCCACATATACTTATCAGAAATTCTATAGTGCTCCCATTCACTTTATTGTAAATACAAGTTTCTCATAAACTTTGTATAAACCTCAAAACTTTGATCACCTCATCAAAGCGTATATTACGACTCCGAGATGCTTGCTTCAGTCCATAGAAGGATCACTGAAGCTTGCACACCTTTTAGCATCCTTAGGACTGACAAAACCTTCTGGTTGTATCACATACAACCTTCCCTCAAGTAAACCGTTTAAGGAAACGATGTTTTGACATCCATCTGTCAGATTTCATAATTGAAAATGCAGCAACTGCTAACATAATTCCAACAGACTTTACCACCGCTACGAGTGAGAAAGTCTCATCGCAGTCAACTCCTTGAACTTGTCACAAACATCTTTGCAACAAGTCGAGCTTTAGAAATGGTGACATTTACCATCAGTGTCTGTCTTCATTTTAAAGATCCATTTGTACTCAACGACCTTTCGTCTAACGACCAAGTCTACCAAATTCTATACTTGGTTTTCATACATGGATCCTATCTAGGATTTCATGGCCTCTAACCATTTGTCGGAATCCGGGCGCATCATCGCTTCTCCATAGCTTGTAGGTTCATCGTTGTCCAACAACATGACCTCCAAGACAGGGTTGTCGTACTACTTAGGAGCAGTACACATCCTTGTCAACCTACGATGTTTGATAGTAACTTGATCCTGAAGCTTCATGATCATCATCATTAACTTCCTTTTCAACTAACGTAGGCTTCACAGAAACATCTTTCTGCGCTGCGCTACTCTCTGGTTAAACAAAGGTTTAACAACCTCATCAAGTTCTATCTTCCTCCCACTCAATTCTTTCGAGAGAAACATTTCCTCGAGAAAGGATCCGTTTAAGCAACAAATACTTTGTACTTGGATCTGAGATAGAAGGTTCACCCAACTGATCTTAGGGTATTCTATGAAGATGAATTTGTCCGCCTTGGGTTCGACCTCATTAGGTGAAAACATTTTCCACACAAGTGTCGCAGCCCCAAATATTAAGAAATGACAGCTTAGGTTTCTATCAAACCATAATTCACACGGTGTCATCTCAAAAGATTTAGATGGTGCCCTATTTAAAGTGAATGTAGTTGTCTCTAATGCATAACCCCAAAATTATAGTAGTAAAACGATAAGAGACATCATAGCACGCACCATGTCCAATAGAACATGACCATGATGTTCGGACACACCATCACGCTATGGTGTTCCAGGTGGCGTTTTAGTTGTGAAACAAATTTCACATTGTCTTAAGTTGTATGCCAAACTTGTAACTCAGATATTTACCTCCATGATCATATCGCAATCATTTTTATCTTCTTGTCACGATGATCTTGAACTTCACTCTGAATTTGCTTGAACCTTTCAAACGATTCAGACTTGTGTTTCATTAAGTAAATATACACTATATATACTCAAATCATCAGTGAAGGTAAGAAAATAACGATATCCATTGCACGCTACAAGACTCACTGGATTGCATACATCAACATGTATCATTTCCAATGAATCACTTGCCCGCTCCATCCAACGGGGTTTTTAGTCATCTTGCCCAAGAGGCATGGTTCGCATGTCTCAACCGATTCGAAATCGAATGAGTCCAAAGATCCATCAGCATGGAGTTTCTTCATGCACTTTATACCAATATGACATTTAGCAGCAGTGCCACAAGTATGTGGTACTATCTTTATTAACTTTGTATCTTTTGACATCAATGTTATGAATACGTGTATTACTACGATCAAGATTTCAACAAACCATTCTCACTAGGTACATGACCATTGAAGGTATTATTCATGTAAACAGAATAACCATTATTCTCTAACTTAAATGAATAACCGTATTTGCAATGAACATGATCTAATCATGTCCATGCTCAACGCAAAACACCAAATAACATTTATTTAGGTTCGTCACTAATCCTGAAGGTAGAGAGAGCATGCGATGTTGATCACATCAACCTTGGAAACATTTCCAACACATATCATCACCTCACCCTTAGCTAGTTCTCCGTTTATTCCGTAGCTTTTATTTCGAGTTACTAACATTTAGCAACCAAACTAGTATCCAATACCCAGGTGCTACTAAGAGTACTAGCAAGGTACACATTAATAACTCGTATATCAAATATACTTCTATAGATGTTGCCAGCCTTCTTATCGACCAAGTATCTAGGGTTGTTCCGCTTCAGCGACCGCTCACCTCATAACAGAAGCACTTAGTCTCGGGTTTGAGTTCAACTTTGGGTTGCTTCACTGGAGCAGCAACTGACTTGCTATCCATGAAGTTTCCCTCCTTGCTCTTGCCCTTCTCGAAACTAGTGGTTTTGATTAACCATCAACACTTGACACTCCTTCTTGGTTTCTACCTTCGCGGTGTCAAACATCGCGAACAGCTCAGGAATCATTATTTCAATCCCTGGAAATTTATAGTTCATCACCAAGTTCTAGTAGCTTAGTGACAGTGACTTGGAGAACTATATCAATCACTATCTTATATGGAAGATCAACTCCCACTTGATTTAAGCGATTGTAGTATCCAGACAATCTGAGTAGATGCTCAACGATTGAGCTATTCTCCTTCATCTTACAAGCAAAGAATCTTGTTGGAGATCTCATATCTCGCAACACGGGCATGAGCCTGAGATCACAATCTCAGCACTTACAAAATCTCATATGTTCCGTGACGTTCAAAATGTTTCGGAGCCTCAATTCTAAGCCGTAATGCATGACGCACTAAACTATCAAGTAGTCATCGAAACGTGCCTGTCAGATGTTCACAACATCTACAGACGACGCTAGATGGGGTGGCGCATCGAGCGGTGCAATAAGGACATAAGCCTTCTGTGCAGCAATGAGGACAATCCTCAGATCACGAACCCAGTCCGCAATATTGCTACCATCATCTTTCAATTCTATTTCTCTAGGAACACATAAAAATACAAGGGAGCTACAACGTGAGCTAGTAATCTACAACATAATTTCCAAAGACACTTTGACTATGTTCATGATAATGAGTTCAATTAATCATATTACTTAAGAACTCCCACTCAAATTGACATCCCTCAGATCATTCGAGTGATACATGATCCAAATTCACCAACTCAAGTACGATCATCACGTGAGTTGAGGTGGTTGCAATGGTGAACATCATCACGTTGATCATATCTACTATATGACTCATGTTCGACCTTTCGGTCTCTTGTGTTCCAAGGCCATGTCTGTACATGCTAGGCTCGTCACGTTTAACCCAAGTTGTTCTGCACGTGCAAATCTGGCTTGCACCCATTGTATGTGAACGTAGATTCTATCACACCCGATCATCACGTGGTGTCTCAACACGACGAACTTTCGCAACGGTGCACACTCGGGGACAACACAATTTATCTTGAAATTAAGTGAGGGATCACCTTATAATGCTACCGTCGTCCTAAGCAAAACAAGGTGCATAAAAGGACTAACATCACATGCAAATCATAAGTGACATGATATGGCCATGATCTTGTGCTTTTGATCTCCATCATGAAAGCACCGGCATGATCTCCATCGTCACCGGGATGACACCATGATCTCCATCATCTTGATCTCCATCAATGTGTCGCCATCGGGGTTGTCACGCCCTGCATGCTTCTACTACTATTGCTACCGTAGCGATAAAGTAAAGCATTACATAGCGCTTAATGATTGACACGCAGGTTATACAATAATTAAAGACAACCCTATGGCTCCTGCCGGTTGTCGTACTCATCGACATGCAAGTCGTCATAATCTATACATCACATGATCATCTCATACATCACATATATCACATCATGTAATTGGCCATATCACATCACAACATACCCTGCAAAAACAAGTTAAACGTCCTCTAATTGTTGTTGCATGTTTTACATGGCTGCTATGGGTATCTAGCAAGAACAATTCTCATCTACGCAAAAACCACAAAGGTGATACACTAGTTGCTTTTAAACCTTCTCAAGGACTGCCTTTGTCGAATCCGATCCAACTAAAGTGCGGGAAACTGTCACCCGCAAGCCATCTAGGCAACAAGTTGCGTTGAGGGAACCGGTCTCTCGTAAGCGTAGGAGTAATGTTGGTCCGTGACGCTTCATCTCACAATCCCTCTGAACCAAAATACGACCAAGGGATGAAGCAATCTAAGCATCAACGCCTACAAACCTTTTGTGTTCTACTCGAGATCTCATCGAACCATCAACCTAGCTCATGATGCCACTGTTGGGGAACGTCGCATGGGAAACAAAAAATTTCCTACGCACACGCAAACCTATCCATGGTGATGAGCATCTACGAGAGGGAGAGTGGATCTACATACCCTTGTAGATCACTAAGCGGGAAGCGTTAAGAAACGCGGTTGGTGTAGTCGAACATCTTCGCGATCCAAATCGCCGAGCGTCCCGCGATCTCATCACGAGCCGTCCCGCGATCCAATCACGATCCGTCCCGTGAACTCATCACGATCCGTCCCGCGATCTCGTCACAATCCATCCCTCGATCTCATCACGATCCGTCACGCGATCTCATCACAAATCGTCTCATGGCCTTGATCACGATCCTTCCGATCTAGTACCGAACGGACGACACCTCCACATTCACCACACGTGCAGCTTGATGATGATCTCCACCGTCTTGATCCAGCAAGAGGAGGTGGAGAGGAGAGAGAGTTCACCGGCAGCATGACGGCGCTCCGGTGATGGTGGTGGTGGAGCAATTCCGGCAGGGCTTCGCCTAAGCGCTGCAGAAAACCGATCTAGAGGAGCACCGGTGGAACGGATAGCACGTGGCCGTAAGTTGTGTCCCGTGTGCTAGCCCTGCCCCTCTATTTACATGTTGAGCCCTGGGGTCTAAACTTGGAGCAAAAACCTCTAAAAGGTCGATTTTGCCCGCACAAGGTCGGTTTGGCCCGCAAGAAAAGAGTCCAACTCGGATCCCTGCAGTCCCGTGCACAAGCGGTAGTAACGCTTGAGCGGTAGTACCGCTTCACAAGCGGTAGTACTGCCTTACTGCTTAAGGCAGCAGCAAAACATCCTTTTGCCCTTTCCAATACCTCGTGGGTTTTACCTCATTGGTCCATATAAAGTGTTGTTGTACCCGAACACTTTGGTAAACATCCGGAACCCCTTCCGGTTAATTCTGGAACTCTTCCAGAGATCAAAACACTATTATCACATATATCAATATTTATCTCCAGACTCTTCCAGAGATCCTCGTCATGTCCGGGATCGTATCCGAGACTCCGAACATCCTTCGATCACCACCATACATAACTCTATACTACCGAAACGTCACCAAACCTTAAGTGTGCAGACCCTGTGGGTTCGAGAACTATGTAGACATGACCGAGACACCTCTACGGCCAATAACCAATGGCGGGACCTGGACGTCCACATTGGTTCCTACATATTCTACGAAGATCTATTGGTCAAACCACTATGTCAAGGATTCAGTTAATCCCGTATAACGTTCCCTTTGTTCTTCGGTATGTTACTTGCCCGAGATTCGATCGTCGGTATCTCCATACCTAGTTCAATCTCGTTACCGGCAAGTCTCTTTACTCGTTCCGTAATACAAGATCCCGCAACTAACAATTAGTCACATTGCTTGCAAGGCTTATTGTGATGTTGCATTACCGAGTGGGCCCCGAGATACCTCTCCGTCACACTGAGTAACAAATCCCAGTCTCAATCCATGCCAACTCAACAGAGACCATCGGAGATACATGTAGAGAACCTTTATAGTCACCCAGTTACGTTGCGATGTTTGATACACACTAGGCACTCCTCCGATATCCGTGAGTTGCATGATCTCATGGTCATAGGAACATAAACTTGACATGCAGAAAACAGTAGCAATAAACTGACACGATCATATGCTATGTTTGTAGTTTGGGTCTTGTCCATCACATCATTCTCCTAATGATGTGATCCCGTTATCAAATGACATCTCATGTCCATGGCTAGGAAACCTTAACCATCTTTTGATCAACGAGCTAGTCTACTAGAGGCATACTAGGGACATGGTTTTGCGTATGTATCCACACATGCATTTAAGTCTGCGAACAATACAATTATAGCATGGATAATAGACGATTATCATGAACAAGGAAATATGATAATAACTAATTTATTATTTCCTCTAGGGTATATTTCCAATAGAATGATACCATCATTTCACCCACATAGCATGTTATAAAAAGTTGAGAGGGTTATGGCAAAAACTGGATGCACTTCGTGTACAAAATGGCAATCTCTTTCGAAGTATGAGGGTTTCTGACAAAAACTCGTCTTTACAAAGGCATTTCATTCTTTTTAACTTATTTGAACTCCATACTTTTTGTGCCTTCAAAATATAGCATTCAAAGCCACATCATCAATTTTCAATCCTTTCTAACCTCATTTGCTATTTTTCATGCACTTAGTGATTTTATTTTAGCAAAATAATCCTGGAATTGAAAAGCACTTCAAATGAACTCTGAAAAGGTTCAAGGTTTGCATGGTATCATCATTTCACCCACATAGAAAGTTATAAAAATTTGAGAGGGTTACGGCAAAAACAGAATGCACTTCGTGTACAAAATGGACAATCTCTTTCGAATATCAGGTTTTCAGACAAAGACTTGCCTGTTACAAAGGCATTTCATTCTTTTTAACTTATTTGAACTCCATACTTTGTGTGCCTTCAAAATGCAGCATTCAAGTCCACATCATCAATTTTCAACCCTTTCTGACCTCATTTGCTATTTTTCATGCACTTACTGATTTTATTTCTACAAAATATCCCTGAATTGAAAAGCACTTCAAATAAACTCTGAAAAGGTTGAAAGTTGGAATGGTATCATCATTTCACCCACATAGCTTGTTATAAAAAGTTGAGAGGGTTACGGCAAAAAGTGGATGAACTTCGTGTACAAAATGGACACTCTCTTTCGAAGTATCAGGGTTTCGGAAGAAAACACGCCTGTTACAAAGGCATTTCATTCTTTTTAACTTATTTGGACTCCATAGTTTTTGTGCCTTCAATATGCAGCATTCAAATCCACATCATCAATTTTCAAACCTTTTTGACCTCATTTCCTATTTTTCATGCACTTACTTATTTTATTTCACTAAAATAACCCTGAAATTGAAAAGGACTTCATATGAACTCTGAAGAGGTTGAAAGTTGGACTGGTATCATCATTTCACCCACATAGCTTGTTATAAAAAGTTGAGAGGGTTATGGCAAAAACTTGATGCACTTCGTGTACAAAATGGACAATCTCTTTCGAAGTATCAGGGTTTCGAACGAAAACACGCTTGCTACAAAGGCATTTCATTCTTTTTAACTTATTTGAACTCCATACTTTTTGTGCGTTCAAAATGCATCATTCAAAGCCACATCATCAATTTTCAACCATTTCTGACCACATTTGCTATTTTTCATGCACTTACTGATTTTCTTTCTACAAAATATACCTGAAATTGAAAAGCACGTCAAATTAACTCTAAAAGGGTTGAAAGTTCGAATGGTATCATCATTTCACACACATAGCATGTTATAAAAATTTGAGAGGGTTATGGCAAAACCTGGATGCACTTCGTGTACAAAATGGACAATCTCTTTCAAAGTATGAGGGTTTCAAACGAAAACTCGCCTTTACAAAGGCATTTTATTCTTTTTGCCTTATTTGAACTCAATACTTTTTGAGCCTTCAAAATATAGCATTCAAAGCCACATCATCAATTTTAAACCCTTTCTGACCTCATTTGCTATTTTTCATGCACTTAGTGATTTTATTTTAGCAAAATAACCCTGGAATTGAAAAGTGCTTCAAATGAACTCTGAAAAGGCTGAAAGTTGGCGTGGTATCATCATTTCACCCACATAGCAAGTTATAAAAATTTGAGAGGGTTACGGCAAAAACTAGATGCACTTTGTGTACAAAATGGACAATCACTTTGGAAGTATCAGGTTTTCGGACGAAAACTCGCCTGTACAAAGGCATTTCATTCTTTTTAACTTATTTGAACCCCATATTTTTTGTGCCCTCAAAATAGAGCATTCAAATCCACATCATCAATTTACAACCCTTTCTGACCTCATTTGCTATTTTTCATGCACTTACTTATTTTATTTACTAAAATATCCCTGAAATTGAAAAGCACTTCAAATGAACTCTGAAAAGGTTGAAAGTTGGAATGGTATCATCATTTCACCCACATAGCGTGTTATAAAAAGTTGAGAGGGTTATGGCAAAAACTGGATGCACTTCGTGTACAAAATAGACAATCTCTTTCGAAGTATTAGGGTTTCGAACGAAAACATGCCTGCTACAAAGGCGTTTCATTCTTTTTAACTTATTTGATCTCCATACTTCTTGTGTCTTCAAAATGCATCATTCAAAGCCACATCATCAATTTTCAACCCTTTCTGACCTCATTTGCTATTTTCCACACACTTACTGATTTTATTTCTACAAAATGTCCCTGAAATTGAAAATTACTTCAAATTAACTCTGAAAAGGTTGAATATTTGAATGGTATAATCATTTCACCCACATAGCATGTTATAAAAAGTTGAGAGGGTTATGGCAAAAACTGGATGCACTTCGTGTACAAAATGGACAATCTCTTTCGAAGTATGAGGGTTTCTAATGAAAACTCGCCTTTACAAAGGCATTTCATTCTTTTTAACTTATTTGAACTCCATACTTTTTGTGCCTTCAAAATATAGCATTCAAAGCCACAACATAAATTTCCAACCCTTTCTAACCTCATTTGCTATTTTTCATGCACTTAGTGATTTTATTTTTGCCAAATAACCCTTGAATTGAAAAGCACTTCAAATGAACTCTGAAAAGGTTGAAAGTTGGCATGGTATCATCATTTCACCCACATAGCAGGTTATAAAAATTTGAGAGGGTTACGGCAAAAAGTGGATGCACTTCGTGGACAAAATGGACAATCACTTTGGAAGTATCAGGTTTTGGGATGAAAACTCGCCTGTTACATAGGTATTTCATTCTTTTTAACTAATTTGAAGACGATACTTTTTGTGCCTTCAAAATGCAGCATTCAAAGCCACATCATGAATTTTCAACCCTTTCTGACCTCATTTGCTATTTTTCACACACTTAGTTATTTTGTTTCAACAAAATAACCCTAAAATTGAAAAGAACTTCAAATGAACTGTGAAAAGGGTGAAAGTTGGAATGGTATCATCATTTCACCCACATAGCTTGTTATAAAAAGTGGAGAGGGTTACGGCAAAAACTGGATGCACTTCGTGTACAAAATGGACACTCTCTTTTGAAGTATCAGGGTTTCGCACGAAAACACGCCTGTTACAAAGGCACTTCATTCTTTTTAACTTATTTGAACTCCATAGTTTTTGTGCCTTCAAAATGCAGCATTCAAATCCATATCATCAATTTTCAACCCTTTCTGACCTCATTTGCTATTTTTCATGCACTTGCTGATTTTATTTCAGTAAAATAACCCTTAAATTGAACAGCACTTCAAATGAACTTTGAAAAGGTTGAAAGTTGGCATGGTATCATAATTTCACCCACATAGCATGTCCTAAAAAGTTGAGATGGTTACGACAAAAACTGGATGCACTTCGTGTACAAAATGGACAATCTCTTTCGAAGTTTTATGGTTTCGGACGAAAACTCGCCTGTTACAAAGGCATTTCATTCTTTTTAACTTATTTGAACTCCATACTTTTTGTGCCTTCAAAATGCATCATTCAAAGCCACATGATCAATTTTCAACCCTTTCTGACCTCATTTGCTATTTTTCATGCACTTATTGATTTTATTTTTGCAAAATTACCCTGAAATTGAAAAGCACTTGAAATAAACTCTGAAAAGGTTGAAAGTTGGCATGGTGTCATAATTTCACCCACATAGCATGTTATAAAAAGTTGAGAGGGTTACGGTAAAAACTGGATGCACGTCGTGTACAAAATGGACAATCTCTTTCGAAGTATGAGGGTTTCGGACGAAAACTAGCCTGCTACAAAGGCATTTCATTCTTTTTAGCTTATTCGAAATCCATACTTTTTGTGCCTTCAAAATATAGCATTCAAAGCCACATCATCAATTTTCAACCCTGTCTGACCTCATTTGGTATTTTTCATGCACTTAGTGATTTTATTTCAGCTAAATAACCTTGAAATTGAAAAACACTTCAAATGAACTCTAAAATGGTTGAAAGTTGGCATGGTATCATCATTTCAACCACATAGCATGTTACAAAAAGCTGAGAGGGTTACGGCAAAAACTGGATGCACTTCGTGTACAAAATGGACAATCTCTTTCGAAGTATCAGGTTTTCGGACGAAAACTCGCCTGTTACAAACGCATTTCATTCTTTTTAACTTATTTGAACTCCATACTTTTTGTGCCTTCAAAATGCAAAATTCAAAGCCACATTGTCAATTTTCAACCCTTTCTGACCTCATTTGCTATTTTTCATGCACTTATTGATTTTATTCAGCAAAATAACCCTGAAATTGAAAAGCACTTCAAATGAACTTTGAAAAGGTTGAAAGTTGGCATGGTATCATCATTTCACCCACATAGATTGTTATAAAAATTTGAGAGACTTACGGCAAAAACTGGATGCACTTTGTGTACAAAATGAACAATCTCACTAGAAGTATCAGGGTTTCGGACGAAAACTCGCGTGTTACAAAGGCATTTCATTATTTTTAACTTATGCGAACTCCATACTTTTTGTGCCTTCAAAATGTAGGATTCAAAGCCACATCATCAATTTTCAACCCTTTCTGACCTCATTTGCTATTTTTCGTGCACTTACTGATTTTATTTCACCAAAATCACCCAGAAATTGAAAAGCACTTCAAATGAACTCTCAAAAGGTTGAAAGTTGGAATGGTATCCTCATTTCACCCACATAGCTTGTTATAAAAAGTTGAGAGGGTTACGGCAAAAACTGGATGCACTTCGTGTACAAAATGGACACTCTCTTTCGAAGTATTAGGGTTTCGAACGAAAACAAGCCTGTTACAAAGGCATTTCATTCTTTCTAACTTATTTGAACTCCATACTTTTTGTGCCTTCAAAATTCTGCATTCAAAGCCACATCATCAATTTTTAACCCTTTCTGACCTCATTTCCTATTTTTCATGCACCTATTGATTTTATTTCACCAAAATAACCCAGAAATTGAAAAGCACTTCAAATGAACTTTGGAAAGGGTGAAAGTTGCCATGGTATCACAATTTCACCAACATAGGATGTGCTAAAAAGTTGAGAGGGTTACGGCAAAAACTGGATGCACTTCGTGTACAAAATGGACAATCTCTTTCGAAGTATCAGGGTTTCGAACGAAAACTCGCCTATTACAAAGGCATGTCATTCTTTTTAACTTATTTGAACTCCATACTTTTTCAACCTTCAAAATGCAGCATTCAAAGCCACATCATCAATTTTCAACCATTTCTGACCACATTTGCTATTTTTTATGCACTTACTGATTTTGTTTTAGCCAAATAACCTTGAAATTGAAAAGCGCTTCAAATGAACTCTGAAAAGGTTGAAAGTTCTAATGGTATCATCATTTCCCCACATAGGATGTTATAAAAAGTTGATAGGGTTATGGCCAAAACTGGATGCACTTCATGTATAAAATGGACAATCTCTTTCGTAGTATGAGGGTTTCCGACGAAAACTCGCCTGTTACAAAGGTCTTTCAATCTTTTTAACTTTTTTGAACTCCATACTTTTTGTGCCTTCAAAATGCAGCATTCAAAGCCACATCATCAATTTTTAACCCATTCTGACCTCATTTGCTATTTTTCACGCACTTACAGATTTTATTTCACCAAAATAACCCTGAAATTGAAAAGCACTTCAAATTAACTCTAAAAAGGTTGAAAGTTGGCATGGTATCATCATTTCACCCACATAGAATGTTATAAAAATTTGAGAGGGTTACCGCAAAAACTGGATGCACTTCATGTACAAAATGAACAATCTCACTAGAAGTATGAGGCTTTCGCACGAAAACTCGCGTGTTACAAAGGCATTTCATTCTTTTTAACTTATTCGAACTCCATAATTGTTGTGCCTTCGAAATGCTGGATTCAAAGCCACATCATCAATTTTCAACCCTTTCTGACCTCATTTGCTATTTTTCGTGCACTTACTGATTTTATTTCACCAAAATAACCCAGAAATTGAAAAGCACTTCAAATGAACTCTCAAAAGGTTGAAAGTTTGAACGGTATCATCATTTCACCCACATAGCTTGTTATAAAAAGTTGAGAGGGTTACGGCAAAAACTGGATGCACTTCGTGTACAAAATGGACACTCTCTTTCGAAGTATTAGGGTTTCGGACGAAAACAAGCCTGTTACGAAGGCATTTCATTCTTTGTAAATTATTTGAACTCCATACTTTTTGTGCCTTCAAAATGCTGCATTCAAAGCCACATCATCAATTTTTAACCCTTTCTGACCTCATTTCCTATTTTTCATGCACTTATTGATTTTATTTCACCAAAATAACCCAAAAATTGGAAAGCACTTCAAATGTACTTTGGAAAGGTTGAAAGTTGCCATGGTATCAGAATTTCACCCACATAGCATGTGCTAAAAAGTTGAGAGGATTACGGCAAAAACTGGATGCACTTCGTGTACAAAATGGACAATCTGTTTCGAAGTATCAGGGTTTCGAACGAAAACTCGCCTGTTACAAAGGCATGTCATTCTTTTTAACTTATTTGAACTCCATACTTTTTGAACCTTCAAAATGAAGTATTCAAAGCCACATCATCAATTTTCAACCATTTCTGACCTGATTTGCTATTTTTTATGCACTTACTGATTTTATTTCAGCCAAATAACCTTGAAATTGAAAAGCACTTCAAATGAACTCTCAAAAGGTTGAAAGCTCTAATGGTATCATCATTTCACCCACATAGGATGTTATAAAATGTTGATAGGGTTATGACCAAAACTGGATGCTCTTCGTGTATAAAATGGACAATCTCTTTCGTAGTATGAGGGTTTCCGACGAAAACTCGCCTATTACAAAGTTATTTCATTCTTTTTAACTTTTTTGAACTCCATACTTTCTGTGCCTTCAAAATGCAGCATTCAAAGCCACATCATCAATTTTAACCCATTCTGACCTCATTTGCTATTTTTCATGCACTTACAGATTTTATTTCACCAAAATAACCCTCAAATTGAAAAGGACTTCAAATTAACTCTAAAAAGGTTGAAAGATGGCATGGTATCATCATTATACCCACATAGAATGTTATAGAAAGTTGAGAGGGTTACGGCAAAAACTGGATGCACTTCGTGTACAAAACGGACAATCTCTTTCGAAGTATGAGGGTTTTGGACGAAAACTCGCTTGTGACAATGGCATTTCATTCTTTATAACTTATTTGAACTCCATACTTCTTGTGCCTTCAAAATGCAGCATTCAAACCCACATCATCAATTTTTAACCCATTCTGACCTCATTTGCTATTATTCATGCACTTACTAATATTATTTCAGCAAAATAGCCCTGAAATTGAAAAGGACTTCAAATGTACTCTGAAAAGGTTTAAAGTTGGCATGGTGTAATCATTTCACCACATAGCATGTTATTAAAATTTGAGAGGGTTACGCCAAAAACTGGATGCACTTCGTGTACAAAATGGACAATCTGTTTCGAAGTATCAGGGTTTCGAACGAAAACTCGCCTGTTACAAAGGCATTTCATTCTTTTTAACTTATTTGAACTCCGTACTTTTAGTGCCTTCAAAATGAAGCATTCAAAGCCACATCATCAATTTTCAACCGTTTCTAACCTCATTTGCTATTTTTCATGCACTTACTCAGTTTATTTCAGCAAAATAACCTTGATATTGAAAAGCACTTCAAATGAACTCTCAAAAGGTTGAAAGTTGGGATGGTATCATCATTTCAACCACATAGCATGTTATAAAAAGCTGAGAGGGTTACGGCAAGAAGTGGATGCACTTCATGTAGAAAATGGACAATCTCTTTCGAAGTATGAGGGTTTCGGACGAAAACTCGCTAGTTACAAAGGCATTTCATTCTTTTTAATTTATTTGAACTCCATACTTTTTGAGCCTTCAAAATGCAGCATTCAAAGCCACATCATCAATTTTCAACCCTTTCTGACCTCATTTGCTATTTTTCATGCACTTACTCATTTTATTTCAACAAAAAAACCTGAAATTGAAAAGCACAGCAAATGAACTTTGAAAAGGTTGAAAGTTGGAATGGTATCATAATTTCACCCACATAGCATGTTATAAAAGGTTGAGAGGGTTACAACAAAAACTGGATGCACTGCGTGTACAAAATAGACAATCTCTTTTGAAGTATGAGGGTTTCGGAAGAAAACTCGCCTGTTACAAAGGCATTTCACTCTTTTTAACTTATTTGAACTCCATACTTTTTGTGCCTTCAAAATGCAGCATTCAAAGCCACATTATCAATTTTTGGCCCTTTGTGACCTCATTTGCTATGTTTCATGCACTTATTTGTTTTATTTCACCGAAATAACCCTGAAATTAAAAAGCACTTCAAATGAACACTGAAAAGGTTGAAAGTTGGCAGGTTATATAAATTTGAGAGGGTTACGGCAAAAACTGGATGCACTGCGTGTACAAAATGGACAATCCCTTTCGAAGTCTGAGGGTTTCGGACGAAAACTCGCCTGTTACGAAGGCATTTCATTCTTTTTAACTTATTTGAACTCCATACTTTTAGTGCCTTCAAAATGCAGCATTCAAAGCCACATCATCAATTTTCAACCCTTTCTAACCTCATTTGCTATTTTTCATGCACTTACTCATTTTATTTCAGCAAAATAACCTTGATATTGAAAAGCACTTCAAATAAACTCTCAAAAGGTTGAAAGTTGGCATGGTATCATCATTTCAACCACATAGCATGTTATAAAAAGCTGAGAGGGTTACGGCAAAAACTGGATGCACTTCGTGTACAAAATGGACAATCTCTTTCGAAGTATGAGGGTTTCGGACGAAAACTCGCCTGTTACAAAGGTGTTTCATTATTTTCAACTTATTTGAACTCCATAATTTTTGTGCCTTCAAAATGCAGCATTAAAAGCCACATCATCAATTTTCAACCCTTTCTATCCTCATTTGTTATTTTTCATGCACTTACTGATTTTATTTCAGCAAAATAGCCCTGAAATTGAAAAGCACTTCAAATGAACTCTGAAAAGGTTGAAAGTTGGCATGGAATCATTATTTCACCCACATAGCATGTCATAAAAAGTGGAGAGGGTTACGGCAAAAACTGGATGCACTTCGTGTACAAAATGGTCAATCTCTTTCGAAGTATCAGGGTTTCGGACGAAAACTTGCTTGTTACAAAGGCATTTCATTCTTTTTAACTTATTTGAATTCCATACTTTTTGAGCCTTCAAAATGCAGCATTCAAAGCCACATCATCAATTTTCAACCCTTTCTGACCTCATTTGCTATTTTCATGCACTTACTCATTTTATTTCAACAAAATAACCCAGAAATTGAAAAGCACTTCAAATGAACTTTGAAAAGGTTGAAAGTTGGAATGGTATCATAATTTCACCCACATAGCATGTTATAAAAAGTTGAGAGGGTTACGACAAAAACTGGATGCACTCCGTGTACAAAATGGACAATCTCTTTTGAAGTATGAGGGTTTCGGACGAAAACTCGCCTGTTACAAAGGCATTTCACTCTTTTTAACTTATTTGAACTCCATACTTTTTGCGCCTTCAAAATGCAGCATTCAAAGCCACATTATCAATTTTTAACCCTTTCTGACTCATTTGCTATGCTTCATACACTTATTGGTTTCATTTCACTAAAATAAACCCTGAAATTAAAAAGCACTTCAAATGAACACTGAAAAGGTTGAAAGTTGGCATGGTATCATAATTTCACCCACATAGCATGTTATATAAATTTGAGAGGGTTATGGCAAAAACTGGAAGCACGTCGTGTAAAAATGGACAATCTATTTCGAAGTATGAGGGTTTCGAACGAAAACTCGCGTGTTACAAAAGCATTTCATTCTTTTTAACTTATTTGAACTCCATACTTTTTGTGCCTTCAAAATGCAGCATTCATAGCCACATCATCAATTTTCAACCCTTTTTGAACTCATTTGCTATTTTTCATTCACTTACTGATTTTATTTCAGCAAAATAACCCTGAAATTTAAAAAGCACTTCAGATGAACTCTGATAAGGACGAAAGTTGGCATGGTATCATCATTTCACCCACATAAGATGTTATAAAAAATAGAGAGGGTTACGGCAAAAACTGGACGCCTTCTTCTACAAAATGGACAATCTCTTTCGAAGTATCAGAGTTTCGGATGAAAACTCGCGTGTTACAAAGGCATTTCATTCTTTTAACTTATTTGAACTCCATACTTTTTGTGCCTTAAAAATGCAGCATTCAAAGCCACATCATCAATTTTCAACCCTTTCTGACCTCATTTGGTATTTTTCATGCACTTACTCATTTTATTTCAGCCAAATAACCCTGAAATTGAAAAGCACTTCAAATGACCTTTGAAAAGGTTGAAAGTTTGAATGGTATCATCATTTCACCCACATAGCATGTTATAAAAAGTTGAGAGGGTTACAGCAAAAACTGGATGCACTTCGTGTACAAAATGGATAATCCCTTTCGAAGTCTGAGGGTTTCGGACGAAAACTCGCCTGTTACAAAGGCATTTCATTCTTTTTAATTTATTTGAACTCCATACTTTTAGTGCCTTCAAAATGCAGCTTTCAAAGCCACATCATCAATTTTTAACCCTTTCTGAACCCATTTCCTATTTTTCATGCACATATTGATTTTATTTCACCAATATAACACTGCAATTGAAAAGCACTTCATATGAACTCTGAAAAGGTTGAAAGTTGGCATGGTATCATCATTTCACCCAGATAGCATGTTATAAAAATTTGAGAGGGTTACGGCGAAAACTGGATGCACTTCGTGTACAAAATGGACAATCAGTTTCTAAGTATGAGGGTTTCGCACGAAAACTCGCATGTTACAAAGGCATTTCATTCTTTTTAACTTTTTTGAACTCGATACTTATTGTGCCTTCAAAATGCAGCATTCAAAGCCACATCATCCATTTTCAACCCTTTCTGATCTCATTTGCTATTTTTCATGCACTTACTGATTTTATTTCAACAAAATAACCCTGAAATTGAAAAGCACTTCAAATGAACTCTGAAAAGGTTGAAAGTTGGCATGGTATCATCATTTCATCCACATAGCATGTTATAAAAAGTTGTGAGGGTTATGGCAAAAACTGTTGGGGAACGTCGCATGGGAAACAAAAAATTTCCTACGCGCACACAAACCTATCCATGGTGATGAGCATCTACGAGAGGGAGAGTGGATCTACGTTCCCTTGTAGATCGCTAAGCGGGAAGCATTAAGAAACGCGGTTGGTGTAGTCGTACCTCTTCGCGATCCAAATCGCCGAGCGTCCCGCGATCTAATCGCGGACCGTCCGGCAATCTCATCACGATCAATCCCGCGATCCCATCATGAACGTCCCGTGGCCTTGATCATGATCCTTCCGATCTAGTACCGAACAGACGACACCTCCGCGTTCAGCACACGTGCAGCTTGATGACGATCTCCACCGTCTTGATCCAGCAAGAGGAAGTGGAGGGGAGGAAGAGTTCTCTGGTAGCGTGATGACGCTCCGGAGATGGTGGTGGAGCTATTCCAGCAGGGCTTCGCATAAGCACTGCAGAAATCCGATCTAGAGGAGAAACTATGCACTGGAGAAAAGGGCAACACGTGGCACAATAACTTGTGCCAAAAGCCTCAAACCCCTCTAGTATATATAGGAGGAGAGGAGGAGGAGGAGGGGTTGGCGCAAGGGCCAAAACCCACCTGGTTCGGCCAGCTAGGGAGGAGTCCTCCTCTTCCCACTCCTAGTGGGATTAGGACTCCTTCCATATATAGCCCTTTTTGCCTTTTTCCACCTTTTTCCTTTTGGTATTTTCTTCCCAGCCTCATGGTCTTTGTGTAGGACTTCCACCAGCCCACTAAGGGCTGGTAGTTATCCTCATACAGCCCATAAAGCCTCTTGGGTCTAAATACCCCTCCCGGTGGTCTCCCGGTACACTACCGGCACTCCCGGTAAACTACCGATGAGCCCGGAACTTTTTCGGCGACCAAAACAGGACTTCCTGTATATAAATCTTTACCTCCAGACCATTCCGGAGCTCCTCGTGACGTCCAGGAGCTCATCCGGGACTCCGAACAAACTTCGGTCACCACCATACACAACTCTATACTACCGAAACGTCACCAAACCTTAAGTGTGCAGACCCTGCGGGTTCGAGAACTATGTAGACATGACCGAGACACCTCTACGGTCAATAACCAATGGCGGGACCTGGATGTCCACATTGGTTCCTACATATTCTATGAAGATCTTTATCGGTCAAACCTCTATGTCAAGGATTCAGTTAAACCCGTACGATGTTCCCTTTGTTCTCCGGTATGTTACTTGCCCGAGATTCGATCGTCGGTATCTCCATACCTAGTTCAACCTCATTACCGGCAAGTCTCTTTACTCGTTCCGTAATACAAAATCCCGCAACTAACAATTAGTCACATTGCTTTCAAGGCTCATTTGTTATGTTGTATTACCGAGTGGGCCTGAGATACCTCTCTGTCACACGGAGTAACAAATCCCAGTCTCGATCCATGCCAACTCAACAGCCACCATCGGAGATACCTGTAGAGCACCTTTATAGTCACCTAGTTACGTTGCAACGTTTGATACACACAAGGTACTCCTTCGATATCCGTGAGTTGCATGATCTCATGGTCATAGGAACATATACTTGACATGAAGAAAACAGTAGCAGTAAACTGGCACGATCATATGCTACGTTTGTAGTTTGGGTCTTGTCCATCACATCATTCTCCTAATGATGTGATCCCGTTATCAAATGACATCTCATGCCCATGGCTAGGAAACCTTAACCATCTTTTGATCAATGAGCTACTCTACTAGAGGCATACTAGGGACATAGTTTTGTCTATGTATCCACACATGCATTTAAGTCTCCGAACGATACAATTATAGCATGGATAATAAACGATTATCATGAACAAGGAAATATGATAATAACTAGTTTATTATTGCCTCTAGGGCATATTTCCAACAAAAACTGGATTCACTTCATGTACAAAATGGACAATCTCTTTCGAAGGATGAGGGTTTCGGACGAAAACTCGCCTGTTACAGAGGTGTTTCATTCTTTTTAACTTATATTAACTCCATACTTTTTGTGCCTTCAAAATGCAACATTCAAAGCCAAATAATCAATTTTCAACCCTTTCTGACCTCATTTGGTATTTTTCATTCACTTACTAATTTTATTTCAGCAAGCT
This sequence comes from Hordeum marinum, assembly GCA_022496015.1. Lineage (NCBI taxonomy): Eukaryota > Viridiplantae > Streptophyta > Magnoliopsida > Poales > Poaceae > Hordeum > Hordeum marinum. The sequence goes on from CM039677.1 coordinate 326,561,288, forward strand.
AACCCTGAAATTGAAAAGCACTTCAAAAGAACTCTGAAAAGTTTGAAAGTTGGCATGGTATCATCATTTCACCCACATAGCATATTATAAAAAGTTGAAAGGGTTACGGCAAACATTGGATGCACTTCGTGTACAAAACGGACAATCTCTTTTGAAGTATCAGGGTTTCGGACGAAAATCGCTTGTTACAAAGGCATTTCATTCTTTTTAACTTATTTGAACTCCATACTTTCTATCCTTTCAAAATATAGCATTCAAAGCCACATCATCAATTCTCAACCCTTTCTGACCTCATTAGCTTTTTTGCATGCACCTTGTGATTTTATTTTAGCAAAATAACACCGAAATTGAAAAGAACTTCAAATGAACTCTGAAAAGGTTGAAAGTTGGCATGGTATCATCATTTCACCCACATAGCATGTTATAAAAAGTTGAGAGGGCTACAGCAAAAACTGGATGCACTTCGTGTACAAAATGGACAATCTCTTTCGAAGGATGAAGGTTTCGGACGAAAACTCGCCTGTTACAAAGGCGTTTCATTCTTTTTAACTTATTTGAACTCCCTACTTTTTGCGCCTTCAAAATGCAGCATTCAAAGCCACATCATCAACTTTTGAACCTTTCTGACCTCATTTGCTATTTTTCATGCACTTACTCATTTTATTTCAACAAAATAACCCTGAAATTGAAAAGGACTGCAAATGAACTTTGAAAAGGTTGAAAGTTGGAATGGTATCATAATTTCACCCACATAGCATGTTATAAAAAGTTCAGAGGGTTACGACAAAAACTGGATGCACTGCGTGTACAAAATGGACAATCTCTTTCGAAGTATGAGGGTTTAGGACGAAAACTCGCCTATTACAAAGGCATTTCACTCTTTTTAACTTATTTGAACTCCATACTTTTTGTGCCTTCAAAATGCTGCATTCAAAGCCACATTATCAATTTTTAACCCTTTCTGACTTCATTTGCTATGTTTCATGCACTTATTGGTTTTATTTCACCGAAACAACCCTGAACTTAAAAAGCACTTCAAATGAACACTGAAAAGGTTGAAAGTTGGCATGTTATATAAATTTGAGAGGGTTACGGCAAAAACTGGATGCACTTTGTGTACAAAATGGACAATCTCTTTCAAAGTACGAGGGTTTCGAACGAAAACTCCCCTGTTACAAAGGCATTTCATTCTTTTTAACTTATTTGAACTCCATACTTTTTGTGCCTTCAAAATACAGCATTCAAAGCCACATCATCACGTTTCAACCCTTTTTGAACTCATTTGCTATTTTTCATGCACTTACTGATTTTATTTCAGGAAAATAACCCTGAAATTGAAAAGCACTTCAGATGAACACTGATAAGGATGAAAGTTGGCATGGTATCATCATTTCACCCACATAAGATGTTATAGAAAATAGAGAGGGTTACGGCAAAAACTGGATGCCTTCTTCTACAAAATGGACAATCTCTTTTGAAGTATCAGAGTTTCGGATGAAAATCGTGTGTTACAAAGGCATTTCATTCTTTTAACTTATTTGAACTCCATACTTTTTGTTCCTTAAAAATGCAGCATTTAAAGCCACATCATCAATTTTCAACCCTTTCTGACCTCATTTACTATTTTTATTGCACTTACTGATTTTATTTCAGCCAAATAACCCTGAAATTGAAAAGCACTTCAGATGAACACTGATAAGGATGAAAGTTGGCATGGTATCATCAATTCACCCACATAAGATGTTATAAAAATAGAGAAGGTTACGGGCAAAACTGGATGCCTTCTTCTACAAAATGGACAATCTCTTTCGAAGTATCAGAGTTTCGGATGAAAACTCGCGTGTTACAAAGGCATTTCATTCTTTTAACTTATTTGAACTCCATACTTTTTGTTCCTTAATATGCAGCATTCAAAGCCACATCATCAATTTTCAACCCTTTCTGACCTCATTTACTATTTTTCATGCACTTACTGATTTTATTTCAGCCAAATATCCCTGAAATTGAAAAGCACGTCAAATGACCTTTGAAAAGGTTGAAAGTTGCAATGGTATCATCATTTCACCCACATAGCATGTTATAAAAAGTTGAGAGGGTTACAGAAAAAACTAGATGCACTTCATGTACAAAATGGACAATCCCTTTCGAAGTCTGAGGGTTTCGGACGAAAACTCGCCTGTTACAAAGGCATTTCATTCTTTTAACTTATTTGAACTCCATACTTTTTGTGCCTTCAAAATGCAGCATTCAAAGCCACATCATCAATTTTCAACCCTTTCTAACCTCATTTGCTATTTTTCATGCACTTACTCATTTTATTTCAGCCAAATAACCCTGAAATTGAAAAGCACTTCAAATGACCTTTGAAAAGGTTGAAAGTTTGAATGGTATCATCATTTCACCCACATAGCATGTTATAAAAAGTTGAGAGGGTTACAGCAAAAACTGGATGCACTTCGTGTACAAAATGGATAATCCCTTTCGAAGTCTGAGGGTTTCGGACGAAAACTCGCCTGTTACAAAGGCATTTCATTCTTTTTAATTTATTTGAACTCCATACTTTTAGTGCCTTCAAAATGCAGCTTTCAAAGCCACATCATCAATTTTTAACCCTTTCTGAACCCATTTCCTATTTTTCATGCACATATTGATTTTATTTCACCAATATAACACTGAAATTGAAAAGCACTTCATATGAACTCTGAAAAGGTTGAAAGTTGGCATGGTATCATCATTTCACCCAGATAGCATGTTATAAAAATTTGAGAGGGTTACGGCGAAAACTGGATGCACTTCGTGTACAAAATGGACAATCAGTTTCTAAGTATGAGGGTTTCGCACGAAAACTCGCATGTTACAAAGGCATTTCATTCTTTTTAACTTTTTTGAACTCGATACTTATTGTGCCTTCAAAATGCAGCATTCAAAGCCACATCATCCATTTTCAACCCTTTCTGATCTCATTTGCTATTTTTCATGCACTTACTGATTTTATTTCAACAAAATAACCCTGAAATTGAAAAGCACTTCAAATGAACTCTGAAAAGGTTGAAAGTTGGCATGGTATCATCATTTCATCCACATAGCATGTTATAAAAAGTTGTGAGGGTTATGGCAAAAACTGTTGGGGAACGTCGCATGGGAAACAAAAAATTTCCTACGCGCACACAAACCTATCCATGGTGATGAGCATCTACGAGAGGGAGAGTGGATCTACGTTCCCTTGTAGATCGCTAAGCGGGAAGCATTAAGAAACGCGGTTGGTGTAGTCGTACCTCTTCGCGATCCAAATCGCCGAGCGTCCCGCGATCTAATCGCGGACCGTCCGGCAATCTCATCACGATCAATCCCGCGATCCCATCATGAACGTCCCGTGGCCTTGATCATGATCCTTCCGATCTAGTACCGAACAGACGACACCTCCGCGTTCAGCACACGTGCAGCTTGATGACGATCTCCACCGTCTTGATCCAGCAAGAGGAAGTGGAGGGGAGGAAGAGTTCTCTGGTAGCGTGATGACGCTCCGGAGATGGTGGTGGAGCTATTCCAGCAGGGCTTCGCATAAGCACTGCAGAAATCCGATCTAGAGGAGAAACTATGCACTGGAGAAAAGGGCAACACGTGGCACAATAACTTGTGCCAAAAGCCTCAAACCCCTCTAGTATATATAGGAGGAGAGGAGGAGGAGGAGGGGTTGGCGCAAGGGCCAAAACCCACCTGGTTCGGCCAGCTAGGGAGGAGTCCTCCTCTTCCCACTCCTAGTGGGATTAGGACTCCTTCCATATATAGCCCTTTTTGCCTTTTTCCACCTTTTTCCTTTTGGTATTTTCTTCCCAGCCTCATGGTCTTTGTGTAGGACTTCCACCAGCCCACTAAGGGCTGGTAGTTATCCTCATACAGCCCATAAAGCCTCTTGGGTCTAAATACCCCTCCCGGTGGTCTCCCGGTACACTACCGGCACTCCCGGTAAACTACCGATGAGCCCGGAACTTTTTCGGCGACCAAAACAGGACTTCCTGTATATAAATCTTTACCTCCAGACCATTCCGGAGCTCCTCGTGACGTCCAGGAGCTCATCCGGGACTCCGAACAAACTTCGGTCACCACCATACACAACTCTATACTACCGAAACGTCACCAAACCTTAAGTGTGCAGACCCTGCGGGTTCGAGAACTATGTAGACATGACCGAGACACCTCTACGGTCAATAACCAATGGCGGGACCTGGATGTCCACATTGGTTCCTACATATTCTATGAAGATCTTTATCGGTCAAACCTCTATGTCAAGGATTCAGTTAAACCCGTACGATGTTCCCTTTGTTCTCCGGTATGTTACTTGCCCGAGATTCGATCGTCGGTATCTCCATACCTAGTTCAACCTCATTACCGGCAAGTCTCTTTACTCGTTCCGTAATACAAAATCCCGCAACTAACAATTAGTCACATTGCTTTCAAGGCTCATTTGTTATGTTGTATTACCGAGTGGGCCTGAGATACCTCTCTGTCACACGGAGTAACAAATCCCAGTCTCGATCCATGCCAACTCAACAGCCACCATCGGAGATACCTGTAGAGCACCTTTATAGTCACCTAGTTACGTTGCAACGTTTGATACACACAAGGTACTCCTTCGATATCCGTGAGTTGCATGATCTCATGGTCATAGGAACATATACTTGACATGAAGAAAACAGTAGCAGTAAACTGGCACGATCATATGCTACGTTTGTAGTTTGGGTCTTGTCCATCACATCATTCTCCTAATGATGTGATCCCGTTATCAAATGACATCTCATGCCCATGGCTAGGAAACCTTAACCATCTTTTGATCAATGAGCTACTCTACTAGAGGCATACTAGGGACATAGTTTTGTCTATGTATCCACACATGCATTTAAGTCTCCGAACGATACAATTATAGCATGGATAATAAACGATTATCATGAACAAGGAAATATGATAATAACTAGTTTATTATTGCCTCTAGGGCATATTTCCAACAAAAACTGGATTCACTTCATGTACAAAATGGACAATCTCTTTCGAAGGATGAGGGTTTCGGACGAAAACTCGCCTGTTACAGAGGTGTTTCATTCTTTTTAACTTATATTAACTCCATACTTTTTGTGCCTTCAAAATGCAACATTCAAAGCCAAATAATCAATTTTCAACCCTTTCTGACCTCATTTGGTATTTTTCATTCACTTACTAATTTTATTTCAGCAAGCTAACCCTGAAATTGAAAAGCACTTCAAAAGAACTCTGAAAAGTTTGAAAGTTGGCATGGTATCATCATTTCACCCACATAGCATATTATAAAAAGTTGAAAGGGTTACGGCAAACATTGGATGCACTTCGTGTACAAAACGGACAATCTCTTTTGAAGTATCAGGGTTTCGGACGAAAATCGCTTGTTACAAAGGCATTTCATTCTTTTTAACTTATTTGAACTCCATACTTTCTATCCTTTCAAAATATAGCATTCAAAGCCACATCATCAATTCTCAACCCTTTCTGACCTCATTAGCTTTTTTGCATGCACCTTGTGATTTTATTTTAGCAAAATAACACCGAAATTGAAAAGAACTTCAAATGAACTCTGAAAAGGTTGAAAGTTGGCATGGTATCATCATTTCACCCACATAGCATGTTATAAAAAGTTGAGAGGGCTACAGCAAAAACTGGATGCACTTCGTGTACAAAATGGACAATCTCTTTCGAAGGATGAAGGTTTCGGACGAAAACTCGCCTGTTACAAAGGCGTTTCATTCTTTTTAACTTATTTGAACTCCCTACTTTTTGCGCCTTCAAAATGCAGCATTCAAAGCCACATCATCAACTTTTGAACCTTTCTGACCTCATTTGCTATTTTTCATGCACTTACTCATTTTATTTCAACAAAATAACCCTGAAATTGAAAAGGACTGCAAATGAACTTTGAAAAGGTTGAAAGTTGGAATGGTATCATAATTTCACCCACATAGCATGTTATAAAAAGTTCAGAGGGTTACGACAAAAACTGGATGCACTGCGTGTACAAAATGGACAATCTCTTTCGAAGTATGAGGGTTTAGGACGAAAACTCGCCTATTACAAAGGCATTTCACTCTTTTTAACTTATTTGAACTCCATACTTTTTGTGCCTTCAAAATGCTGCATTCAAAGCCACATTATCAATTTTTAACCCTTTCTGACTTCATTTGCTATGTTTCATGCACTTATTGGTTTTATTTCACCGAAACAACCCTGAACTTAAAAAGCACTTCAAATGAACACTGAAAAGGTTGAAAGTTGGCATGTTATATAAATTTGAGAGGGTTACGGCAAAAACTGGATGCACTTTGTGTACAAAATGGACAATCTCTTTCAAAGTACGAGGGTTTCGAACGAAAACTCCCCTGTTACAAAGGCATTTCATTCTTTTTAACTTATTTGAACTCCATACTTTTTGTGCCTTCAAAATACAGCATTCAAAGCCACATCATCACGTTTCAACCCTTTTTGAACTCATTTGCTATTTTTCATGCACTTACTGATTTTATTTCAGGAAAATAACCCTGAAATTGAAAAGCACTTCAGATGAACACTGATAAGGATGAAAGTTGGCATGGTATCATCATTTCACCCACATAAGATGTTATAGAAAATAGAGAGGGTTACGGCAAAAACTGGATGCCTTCTTCTACAAAATGGACAATCTCTTTTGAAGTATCAGAGTTTCGGATGAAAATCGTGTGTTACAAAGGCATTTCATTCTTTTAACTTATTTGAACTCCATACTTTTTGTTCCTTAAAAATGCAGCATTTAAAGCCACATCATCAATTTTCAACCCTTTCTGACCTCATTTACTATTTTTATTGCACTTACTGATTTTATTTCAGCCAAATAACCCTGAAATTGAAAAGCACTTCAGATGAACACTGATAAGGATGAAAGTTGGCATGGTATCATCAATTCACCCACATAAGATGTTATAAAAATAGAGAAGGTTACGGGCAAAACTGGATGCCTTCTTCTACAAAATGGACAATCTCTTTCGAAGTATCAGAGTTTCGGATGAAAACTCGCGTGTTACAAAGGCATTTCATTCTTTTAACTTATTTGAACTCCATACTTTTTGTTCCTTAATATGCAGCATTCAAAGCCACATCATCAATTTTCAACCCTTTCTGACCTCATTTACTATTTTTCATGCACTTACTGATTTTATTTCAGCCAAATATCCCTGAAATTGAAAAGCACGTCAAATGACCTTTGAAAAGGTTGAAAGTTGCAATGGTATCATCATTTCACCCACATAGCATGTTATAAAAAGTTGAGAGGGTTACAGAAAAAACTAGATGCACTTCATGTACAAAATGGACAATCCCTTTCGAAGTCTGAGGGTTTCGGACGAAAACTCGCCTGTTACAAAGGCATTTCATTCTTTTTAACTAATTTGAACTCCATACTTTTTGTGCCTTCAAAATGCAGCATTCAAAGCCACATCATCAATTTTCAACCCTTTCTAACCTCATTTGCTATTTTTCATGCACTTACTCATTTTATTTCAGCAAAATAACCTTGATATTGAAAAGCACTTCAAATGAACTCTCAAAAGGTTGAAAGTTTGCATGGTATCATCATTTCAACCACATAGCATGTTATAAAAAGCTGAGACGGTTACGGCAAAAACTGGATGCACTTCGTGTACAAAATGGACAATCTCTTTTGAAGTATCAGGGTTTCGGACGAAAACTCGCCTGTTACAAAGGCATTTCATTCTTTTTAACTTATTTGAACTCCATACTTTCTATCCCTTCAAAATATAGCATTCAAAGCCACATCATCAATTTTGAACCCGTTCTATCCTCATTTGTTATTTTTCATGCACTTACTGATTTTATTTCAGCAAAATAGCCCTGAAATTGAAAAGCACTTCAAATGAACTCTGAAAAGGTTGAAAGTTGGCATGGAATCATTATTTCACCCACATAACATGTCATAAAAAGTTGAGAGGGTTACGGCAAAAACTGGATGCACTTCGTGTACAAAATGGACAATCTCTTCGGAAGTATGAAGGTTTCGGACGATAACTCGCTTGTTACAAAGGCATTTCATTCTTTTTAACTTATTTGAACTCCATACTTTTTGTGCCTTCAAAATGCAGCATTCAAAGCCACATCATCAATTTTCAACCCTTTATGACCTCATTTGCTATTTTCATGCACTTACTGATTTTATTTCAACAAAATAACCCAGAAATTGAAAAGCACTTCAAATGAACTTTGAAAAGGTTGAAAGTTGGCATGGAATCATCATTTCACCCACATAGCATGTAATAAAAGGTTGAGAGGGTTACGACAAAAACTAGATGCACTCCGTGTACAAAATGGACAATCTCTTTTGAAGTATGAGGGTTTCGCACGAAAACTCGCGTGTTACAAAGGCTTTTCAGTCTTTTTAACTTTTTTGAACTAGATAGTTTTTGTGCCTTCAAAATGCAACATTCAAGGCCACATCATCAATTTTCAACCCTTTCTGACCTCATTTGTTATTTTTCATGCACTTACTGATTTTATTTCAGCAAAATAACCCTGAAATTGAAAATCACTTCAAATGAACTCTGAAAAGGTTGAAAGTTGGCATGGTATCATCATTTCACCCACATAGCCTGTTATAAAAAGTTGAGAGGGTTACGGCAAAAACTGGACGCACTTCGTGTACAAAATGGACAATCTCTTTCGAAGGATGAAGGTTTTGGACGAAAACTCGCGTGTTACAAAGGCGTTTCATTCTTTTTAACTATTTTGAACTCCATACTTTTTGTGCCTTCAAAATGCAGCATTCAAAGCCACATCATCAATTTTAAACCCTTTCTGACCTCATTTGGTATTTTTCATGCACTTACATATTTTATTTCAGCAAAATAACCCTGAAATTGAAAAGCACTTCAAATGAACTCTGAAAAGGTTGAATGTTGGAATGGAATCATAATTTCACGCACATAGCCTGTTATAAAAAGTTGAGAGGGTTACCGCAAAAACTGGATGCACTTTGTGTACAAAATGGACAATCTCTTTCGAAGTATGATAGTTTCGGACGAAAACTTGCTTGTTACGAAGGCATTACATTCTTTTTAACTTATTTGAACTCCATACTTTTTGTGCGTTCAAAATGCAGCATTGAAAGCCACATCATCAATTTTCAACCCTTTCTAACCTCATTTGCTATTTTTCATGCACTTACTCATTTTATTTCAGCAAAATAACCCTAAAATTGAAAAGCACTTCAAATGAACTCTGAAAAGGTTGAAAGTTGGCATGGAATCATCATTTCACCCACATAGCATGTTATGAAAGGTTGAGAGGGTTACGACAAAAACTAGATGCACTTCGTGTACAAAATGGACAATCTCTTTTGAAGTATGAGGGTTTCGCACGAAAACTCGCGTGTTACAAAGGCATTTCATTCTTTTTAACTTTTTTTAACTCGATACTTTTTGTGCCTTCAAAATGAAACATTCAAGGCCAAATCATCAATTTTCAACCCTTTCTGACCTCATTTGGTATTTTTCATTCACTTACTAATTTTATTTCAGCAAACTAACCCTGAAATTGAAAAGCAATTCAAAAGAATTCTGAAAAGGTTGAAAGTTGGCATGGTGTCATCATTTCACCCACATAGCATGTTATAAAAAGTTGAGAGGGTTACGGCAAAAATTGGATGCACTTCGTGTACAAAACGGACAATCTCTTTTGAAGTATCTGGGTTTCGGACGAAAATCGCTTGTTACAAAGGCATTTCATTCTTTTTTAACTTATTTGAACTCCATACTTTCTATCCCTTCAAAATATAGCATTCAAAGCCGCATCATCATTTCTCAACCCTTTCTGACCTCATTAGCTATTTTGCATGCACCTAGTGATTTTATTTTAGCAAAATAACCCTGAAATTGAAAAGCACTTCAAATGAACTCTGAAAAGGTTGAAAGTTGGCATGGTATCATCATTTCACCCACATAGCATGTTATAAAAAGTTTAGAGGGTTACAGCAAAAACTGGATGCACTTCGTGTACAAAATGGACAATCTCTTTCGAAGGATGAAGGTTTTGGACGAAAACTCGCGTGTTACAAAGGCGTTTCATTCTTTTTAACTTATTTGAACTCCATACTTTTTGTGCCTTCAAAATGCAGCATTCAAAGCCACATCATCAATTTTGAACCCTTTCTGACCTCATTTGGTATTTTTCATGCACTTACTGATTTTATTTCAGCAAAATAACCCTGAAATTGAAAAGCACTTCAAATGAACTCTGAAAAGGTTGAAAGTTGACATGGAATCATCATATCACCCACATAGCATGTTATAAAAGGTGGAGAAGGTTACGACAAAAGTAGATGCACTTCGTGTACAAAATGGACAATCTCTTTTGAAGTATGAGGGTTTCGCACGAAAACTCGCGTGTTACAAAGGCATTTCAGTCTTTTTAACTTTTTTGAACTCGATACTTTTTGTGCCTTCAAAATGCAACATTCAAGGCCACATCATCAATTTTCAACCCTTTCTGACCTCATTTGTTATTTTTCATGCACTAACTGATTTTATTTCAGCAAAATAACCCTGAAATTGAAAAGCACTTCAAATGAACTCTGAAAAGGTTGAAAGTTGGCATGGTATCATCATTTCACCCACATAGCCTGTTATAAAAAGTTGAGAGGGTTACGGCAAAAACTTGACGCACTTCGTGTACAAAATGGACAATCTCTTTCGAAGGATGAAGGTTTTGGACGAAAACTCGCGTGTTACTAAGGCGTTTCATTCTTTTTAACTTATTTGAACTCCATACTTTTTGTGCCTTCAAAATGCAGCATTCAAAGCCACATCATCAATTTTCAACCCTTCCTGACCTCATTTGGTATTTTTCATGCACTTACTGATTTTATTTCATTAAAACAACCCTGAAATTGAAAAGCACTTCAAATGAACTCTGAAAAGGTTGAAAGTTGGCATGGAATCATCATTTCACCCACATAGCATGTTATAAAAGGTTGAGAGGGTTACGACAAAAACTAGATGCACTTCGTGTACAAAATGGACAATCTCTTTCGAAGTGTCAGGGTTTCGGACGAAAACTCGCTTATTACAAAGGCATTTCATTCTTTTTAACTTATTTGAACTCCATACTTTTTGTGCCTTCGAAATGCAGCATTCAAAGCCACATCATCAATTTTCAACCCTTTCTTACCTCATTTGCTATTTTTCATGCACTTACTCATTTTATTTCAACAAAATAGCCCTGAAATTGAAAAGCACTTCAAATGAACTCTGAAAAGGTTGAATGTTGGAATGGAATCATAATTTCACCCACATAGCCTGTTATAAAAAGTTGAGAGGGTTACCGCAAAAACTGGATGCACTTTGTGTACAAAATGGACAACCTCTTTCGAAGTATGAGGGTTTAGGACGAAAACTTGCTTGTTACAAAGGCCTTATCTTCTTTTTAACTTATTTGAACTCCATACTTTTTGTGCGTTCAAAATGCAGCATTGAAAGCCACATCATCAATTTTCAACCCTTTCTAACCTCATTTGCTATTTTTCATGCACTTACTCATTTTATTTCAGCAAAATAACCCTGAAATTGAAAAGCACTTCAAATGAACTCTGAAAAGGTTGTACGTTGGCATGGTATCATCATTTGACCCACATAGCATGTTATAAAAATTTGAGAGGGTTACGGCAAAAACTGGATGCACTTCGTGTACAAAATGGACAATCTCTTTTGAAGTATCTGGGTTTCCGACGAAAACTCGCTTGTTACAAAGGCATTTCATTCTTTTTAACTTATTTGAACTCCATACTTTTTGTACCTTTAAAATGCAGCATTCAAAGCCACATCATCAATTTTCAACCCTTTCTAACCTGATTTGCTATTTTTCACGCACTTACTGATTTGATTTTAGCGAAATAACCCTGAACTTCAAAAGCACTTCAAATGAACTCTGAAAAGGTTGAAAGTTGTCATGGTATCATCATTTCACCCACATAGCATGTTATAAAAAGTTGAGAGGTTTACGGCAAAAACTGGACGCACTTCGTGTACAAAATGCACAATCTCTTTCGAAGGATGAAGGTTTTGGACGGAAACTCGCGTGTTACAAAGGCGTTTCATTCTTTTTAACTTATTTGAACTCCATACTTTTTGTGCCTTCAAAATGCAGCATTCAAAGCCACATCATCAATTTTCAACCCTGTCTGACCTCATTTGGTATTTTTCATGCACTTACTGATTTATTTCAGCAAAATAACCCTGAAATTGAAAAGCACTTCAAATGAACTCTGAAAAGGTTGAAAGTTGGCATGGAATCATCATATCACCCACATAGCATGTTATAAAAGGTTGAGAAGGTTACCACAAAAACTAGATGCACTTCGTGTACAAAATGGACAATCTCTTTTGAAGTATGAGGGTTTCGCACGAAAACTCGCGTGTTCCAAAGGCATTTCAGTCTTTTTAACTTTTTTGAACTCGATACTTTTTGTGCCTTCAAAATGCAGCATTCAAGGCCACATCATCAATTTTCAACCCTTTCTGACCTCATTTGTTATTTTTCATGCACTTACTGATTTTATTTCAGCAAAATAACCCTGAAATTGAAAAGCACTTCAAATGAACTCTGAAAAGGTTGAAAGTTGGCATGGTATCATCATTTCACCCACATAGCCTGTTATAAAAAGTTGAGAGGGTTACGGCAAAAAGTGGACGCACTTCATGTACAAAATGGACAATCTCTTTCGAAGGATGAAGGTTTTGGACGAAAACTCGCGTGTTACAAAGGCGTTTCATTCTTTTTAACTTATTTGAACTCCATACTTTTTGTGCCTTCAAAATGCAGCATTCAAAGCCACATCATCAATTTTCAACCCTTTCTGAGCTCATTTGGTATTTTTCATGCACTTACATATTTTATTTCAGCAAAATAACCCTGAAATTGAAAAGCACTTCAGATGAACTATGAAAAGGTTGAAAGTTGGCATGGAATCATCATTTCACCCACATAGCATGTTATAAAAGGTTGAGAGGGTTACGACAAAAACTAGATGCACTTCATGTACAAAATGGACAATCTCTTTCGAAGTGTCAGGGTTTCGGACGAAAACTCGCTTGTTACAAACGCATTTCATTCTTTTTAACTTATTTGAATTCCATACTTTTTGTGCCTTCGAAATGCAGCATTCAAAGCCACATCATCAATTTTGAACCCTTTCTTACCTCATTTGCTATTTTTCATGCACTTACTCATTTTATTTCAACAGAATAACCCTGAAATTGAAAAGCACTTCAAATGAACTCTGAAAAGGTTGAATGTTGGAATGGAATCATAATTTCACCCACATAGCCTGTTATAAAAAGTTGAGAGGGTTACCGCAAAAACTGGTGCACTTTGTGTACAAAATGGACAATCTCTTTCGAAGTATGAGGGTTTCGGACAAAAACTTGCTTGTTACAAAGGCATTACATTCTTTTTAACTTATTTGCACTGCATACTTTTTGTGCGTTCAAAATGCAGCATTGAAAGCCACATCATCAATTTTCAACCCTTTCTAACCTCATTTGCTATTTTTCATGCACTTACTGATTTTATTTCAGCAAAATAACCCTGAAATTGAAAAGAACTTCAAATGAACTCTGAAAAGGTTGTACGTTGGCATGGTATCATCATTTCACCCACATAGCATGTTATAAAAATTTGAGAGGGTTACGGGAAAAACTGGATGCACTTCGTGTACAAAATGGACAATCTCTTTTGAAGTATCTGGGTTTCCGATGAAAACTCGCCTGTTACAAAGGCATTTCATTCTTTTTAACTTATTTGAACTCCATACTTTTTGTTCCTTTAAAATGCAGCATTCAAAGCCATCTCATCAATTTTCAACCCTTTCTAACCTGATTTGCTATTTTTCACGCACTTACTGATTTGATTTCAGCAAAATAACCCTGAACTTCAAAAGCACTTCAAATGAACTCTGAAAAGGTTGAAAGTTGGAATGGTATCATCATTTCACCCACATAGCATGTTATAAAAAGTTGAAAGGTTTACGGCAAAAACTGGACGCACTTCGTGTACAAAATGCACAATCTCTTTCGAAGGATGAAGGTTTTGGACGAAAACTCGCGTGTTACAAAGGCGTTTCATTCTTTTTAACTTATTTGAACTCCATACTTTTTGTGCCTTCAAAATGCAGCATTCAAAGCCACATCATCAATTTTCAACCCTGTCTGACCTCATTTGGTATTTTTCATGCACTTACTGATTTATTTCAGCAAAATAACCCTGAAATTGAAAAGCACTTCAAATGAACTCTGAAAAGGTTGAAAGTTGGCATGGAATCATCATATCACCCACATAGCATGTTATAAAAGGTTGAGAAGGTTACCACAAAAACTAGATGCACTTCGTGTACAAAATGGACAATCTCTTTTGAAGTATGAGGGTTTCGCACGAAAACTCGCGTGTTCCAAAGGCATTTCAGTCTTTTTAACTTTTTTGAACTCGATACTTTTTGTGCCTTCAAAATGCAGCATTCAAGGCCACATCATCAATTTTCAACCCTTTCTGACCTCATTTGTTATTTTTCATGCACTTACTGATTTTATTTCAGCAAAATAACCCTGAAATTGAAAAGCACTTCAAATGAACTCTGAAAAGGTTGAAAGTTGGCATGGTATCATCATTTCACCCACATAGCCTGTTATAAAAAGTTGAGAGGGTTACGGCAAAAAGTGGACGCACTTCATGTACAAAATGGACAATCTCTTTCGAAGGATGAAGGTTTTGGACGAAAACTCGCGTGTTACAAAGGCGTTTCATTCTTTTTAACTTATTTGAACTCCATACTTTTTGTGCCTTCAAAATGCAGCATTCAAAGCCACATCATCAATTTTCAACCCTTTCTGAGCTCATTTGGTATTTTTCATGCACTTACATATTTTATTTCAGCAAAATAACCCTGAAATTGAAAAGCACTTCAGATGAACTATGAAAAGGTTGAAAGTTGGCATGGAATCATCATTTCACCCACATAGCATGTTATAAAAGGTTGAGAGGGTTACGACAAAAACTAGATGCACTTCATGTACAAAATGGACAATCTCTTTCGAAGTGTCAGGGTTTCGGACGAAAACTCGCTTGTTACAAACGCATTTCATTCTTTTTAACTTATTTGAATTCCATACTTTTTGTGCCTTCGAAATGCAGCATTCAAAGCCACATCATCAATTTTCAACCCTTTCTTACCTCATTTGCTATTTTTCATGCACTTACTCATTTTATTTCAACAGAATAACCCTGAAATTGAAAAGCACTTCAAATGAACTCTGAAAAGGTTGAATGTTGGAATGGAATCATAATTTCACCCACATAGCCTGTTATAAAAAGTTGAGAGGGTTACCGCAAAAACTGGTGCACTTTGTGTACAAAATGGACAATCTCTTTCGAAGTATGAGGGTTTCGGACAAAAACTTGCTTGTTACAAAGGCATTACATTCTTTTTAACTTATTTGCACTGCATACTTTTTGTGCGTTCAAAATGCAGCATTGAAAGCCACATCATCAATTTTCAACCCTTTCTAACCTCATTTGCTATTTTTCATGCACTTACTGATTTTATTTCAGCAAAATAACCCTGAAATTGAAAAGAACTTCAAATGAACTCTGAAAAGGTTGTACGTTGGCATGGTATCATCATTTCACCCACATAGCATGTTATAAAAATTTGAGAGGGTTACGGGAAAAACTGGATGCACTTCGTGTACAAAATGGACAATCTCTTTTGAAGTATCTGGGTTTCCGATGAAAACTCGCCTGTTACAAAGGCATTTCATTCTTTTTAACTTATTTGAACTCCATACTTTTTGTTCCTTTAAAATGCAGCATTCAAAGCCATCTCATCAATTTTCAACCCTTTCTAACCTGATTTGCTATTTTTCACGCACTTACTGATTTTATTTCAGCAAAATAACCCTGAACTTCAAAAGCACTTCAAATGAACTCTGAAAAGGTTGAAAGTTGGAATGGTATCATCATTTCACCCACATAGCATGTTATAAGAAGTTCAGAGGGTTATGGCAAAAACTGGATGCACTTCGTGTACAAAATGGACAATCTCTTTCGAAGGATGAAGGTTTTGGACGAAAACTCGCGTGTTACAAAGGCGTTTCATTCTTTTTAACTTATTTGAACTCCATACTTTTTGTGCCTTCAAAATGCACCATTCAAAGCCACATCATCAATTTTCAACCCTTTCTGACCTCATTTGGTATTTTTCATGCACTTACTAATTTTATTTCAGCAAAATAACCCTGAAATTGAAAAGCACTTCAAATGAGCTTTGAAAAGGTTGAAAATTGGCATGGAATCATCATTTCACCCACATAGCATGTTATAAAAGGTTGAGAGGGTTACGACAAAAACTAGATGCACTTCGTGTACAAAATGGACAATCTCTTTTGAAGTATGAGGGTTTCGCACGAAAACTCGCGTGTTACAAAGGCATTTCAGTCTTTTTAACTTATTTCAACTCGATACTTTTTGTGGCTTCAAAATGCAACATTCAAGGCCACATCATCAATTTTCAACCCTTTCTGACCTCATTTGTTATTTTTCATGCACTTACTGATTTTATTTCAGCAAAATAACCCTGAAATTGAAAAGCACGTCAAATGAACTCTGAAAAGGTTGAAGTTGGCATGGTATCAACATTTCACCCACATAGCCTGTTATAAAAAGTTGAGAGAGTTACGGCAAAAACTGGACGCACTTCGTGTACAAAATGGACAATCTCTTTCGAAGGATGATGGTTTTGGACGAAAACTCGCGTGTTACAAAGGCGTTTCATTCTTTTTAACTTATTTGAACTCCATACTTTTTATGCCTTCAAAATGCAGCATTCAAAGCCACATCATCAATTTTCAACCCTTTCTGACCTCATTTGGTATTTTTCATGCACTTACTGATTTTATTTCAGCAAAATAACCCTGAAATTGAAAAGCACTTCAAATGAACTCTGAAAAGGTTGAAAGTTGGCATGGAATCATCATTTCACCCACATAGCATGTTATAAAAGGTTGAGAGGGTTACGACAAAAACTAGATGCACTTCGTGTACAAAATGGACAATCTCTTTTGAAGTGTCAGGTTTTCGGACGAAAACTCGCTTATTACAAAGGCATTTCATTCTTTTTAACTTATTTGAACTCCATACTTTTTGTGCCTTCAAAATGCAGCATTCAAAGCCACATCATCAATTTTCAACCCTTTCTTACCTCATTTGCTATTTTTCATGCACTTACTCATTTTATTTCAACAAAATAACCCTGAAATTGAAAAGCACTTCAAATGAACTCTGAAAAGGTTGAATGTTGGAATGGAATCATAATTTCACCCACATAGCCTGTTATAAAAAGTTGAGAGGGTTACCGCAAAAACTGGATGCACTTTGTGTACAAAATGGACAATCTCTTTCGAAGTATGAGGGTTTAGGACGAAAACTTGCTTGTTACAAAGGCCTTACATTCTTTTTAACTTATTTGAACTCCATACTTTTTGTGCGTTCAAAATGCAGCATTGAAAGCCACATCATCAATTTTCAACCCTTTCTAACCTCATTTGCTATTTTTCATGCACTTACTCATTTTATTTCAGCAAAATAACCCTGAAATTGAAAAGCACTTCAAATGAACTCTGAAAAGTTTGTACGTTGGCATGGTATCATCATTTGACCCACATAGCATGTTATAAAAATTTGACAGGGTTACGGCAAAAACTGGATGCACTTCGTGTACAAAATGGACAATCTCTTTTGAAGTATCAGGGTTTCCGACGAAAACTCGCCTGTTACAAAGGCATTTCATTCTTTTTAACTTATTTGAACTCCATACTTTTTGTTCCTTTAAAATGCAGCATTCAAAGCCACATCATCAATTTTCAACCCTTTCTAACCTGATTTGCTATTTTTCACACAGTTACTGATTTTATTTCAGCAAAACAACCCTGAACTTCAAAAGCACTTCAAATGAACTCTGAAAAGGTTGAAAGTTGCCATGGTATCATCGTTTCACCCACATAGCATGTTATAAAAAGTTGAGAGGTTTACGGCAAAAACTGGACGCACTTCGTGTACAAAATGCACAATCTCTTTCGAAGGATGAAGGTTTTGGACGAAAACTCGCGTGGTACAAAGGCGTTTCATTCTTTTTAACTTATTTGAACTCCATACTTTTTGTGCCTTCAAAATGCAGCATTCAAAGCCACATCATCAATTTTCAACCCTTTCTGACCTCATTTGGTATTTTTCATGCACTTACTGATTTTATTTCAGCAAAATAACCCTGAAATTGAAAAGCACTTCAAATGAACTCTGAAAAGGTTGAAAGTTGGCATGGAATCATCATATCACCCACATAGCATGTTATAAAAGGTTGAGAAGGTTACGAAAAAAACTAGATGCACTTCGTGTACAAAATGGACAATCTCTTTTGAAGTATGAGGGTTTCGCACGAAAACTCGCGTGTTCCAAAGGCATTTCAGTCTTTTTAACTTTTTTGAACTCGATACTTTTTGTGCCTTCAAAATGCAGCATTCAAGGCCACATCATCAATTTTCAACCCTTTCTGACCTCATTTGTTATTTTTCATGCACTTACTGATTTTATTTCAGCAAAATAACCCTGAAATTGAAAAGCACTTCAAATGAACTCTGAAAAGGTTGAAAGTTGGGATGGTATCATCATTTCACCCACATAGCCTGTTATAAAAAGTTGAGAGGGTTACGGCAAAAACTGGACGCACTTCATGTACAAAATGGACAATCTCTTTCGAAGGATGAAGGTTTTGGACGAAAACTCGCGTGTTACAAAGGCGTTTCATTCTTTTTAACTTATTTGAACTCCATACTTTTTGTGCCTTCAAAATGCAGCATTCAAAGCCACATCATCAATTTTCAACCCTTTCTGAGCTCATTTGGTATTTTTCATGCACTTACATATTTTATTTCAGCAAAATAACCCTGAAATTGAAAAGCACTTCAGATGAACTATGAAAAGGTTGAAAGTTGGCATGGAATCATCATTTCACCCACATAGCATGTTATAAAAGGTTGAGAGGGTTACGACAAAAACTAGATGCACTTCATGTACAAAATGGACAATCTCTTTCGAAGTGTCAGGGTTTCGGACGAAAACTCGCTTGTTACAAACGCATTTCATTCTTTTTAACTTATTTGAATTCCATACTTTTTGTGCCTTCGAAATGCAGCATTCAAAGCCACATCATCAATTTTCAACCCTTTCTTACCTCATTTGCTATTTTTCATCACTTACTCATTTTATTTCAACAAAATAACCCTGAAATTGAAAAGCACTTCAAATGAACTCTGAAAAGGTTGAATGTTGGAATGGAATCATAATTTCACCCACATAGCCTGTTATAAAAAGTTGAGAGGGTTACCGCAAAAACTGGATGCACTTTGTGTACAAAGTGGACAATCTCTTTCGAAGTATGAGGGTTTCGGACAAAAACTTGCTTGTTACAAAGGATTACATTCTTTTTAACTTATTTGAACTCCATACTTTTTGTGCGTTCAAAATGCAGCATTGAAAGCCACATCATCAATTTTCAACCCTTTCTAACCTCATTTGCTATTTTTCATGCACTTACTGATTTTATTTCAGCAAAATAACCCTGAAATTGAAAAGGACTTCAAATGAACTCTGAAAATGTTGTACGTTGGCATGGTATCATCATTTCACCCACATAGCATGTTATAAAAATTTTAGAGGGTTACGGCAAAAACTGGATGCACTTCGTGTACAAAATGGACAATCTCTTTTGAAGTATCTGGGTTTCCGATGAAAACTCGCCTGTTACAAAGGCATTTCATTCTTTTTAACTTATTTGAACTCCATACTTTTTGTTCCTTTAAAATGCAGCATTCAAAGCCATCTCATCAATTTTCAACCTTTTCTAACCTGATTTGCTATTTTTCACGCACTTACTGATTTTATTTCAGCAAAATAACCCTGAACTTCAAAAGCACTTCAAATGAACTCTGAAAAGGTTGAAAGTTGGAATGGTATCATCATTTCACCCACATAGCATGTTATAAAAAGTTCAGAGGGTTATGGCAAAAACTGGATGCACTTCGTGTACAAAATGGACAATCTCTTTCGAAGGATGAAGGTTTTGGACGAAAACTCGCGTGTTACAAAGGCGTTTCATTGTTTTTAACTTATTTGAACTCCATACTTTTTGTGCCTTCAAAATGCAGCATTCAAAGCCACATCATCAATTTTCAACCCTTTCAGACCTCATTTGGTATTTTTCATGCACTTACTAATTTTATTTCAGCAAAATAACCCTGAAATTGAAAAGCACTTCAAATGAGCTCTGAAAAGGTTGAAAATTGGCATGGAATCATCATTTCACCCACATAGCATGTTATAAAAGGTTGAGAGGGTTACGACAAAAACTAGATGCACTTCGTGTACAAAATGGACAATCTCTTTTGAAGTATGAGGTTTTCGCACGAAAACTCGCGTGTTACAAAGGCATTTCAGTCTTTTTAACTTATTTCAACTCGATACTTTTTGTGGCTTCAAAATGCAACATTCAAGGCCACATCATCAATTTTCAACCCTTTCTGACCTCATTTGTTATTTTTCATGCACTTACTGATTTTATTTCAGCAAAATAACCCTGAAATTGAAAAGCACGTCAAATGAACTCTGAAAAGGTTGAAGTTGGCATGGTATCATCATTTCACCCACATAGCCTGTTATAAAAAGTTGAGAGAGTTACGGCAAAAACTGGACGCACTTCGTGTACAAAATGGACAATCTCTTTCGAAGGATGAAGGTTTTGGACGAAAACTCGCGTGTTACAAAGGCGTTTCATTCTTTTTAACTTATTTGAACTCCATACTTTTTGTGCCTTCAAAATGCAGCATTCAAAGCCACATCATCAATTTTCAAACCTTTCTGACCTCATTTGGTATTTTTCATGCACTTAAATATTTTATTTCAGCAAAATAACCCTGAAATTGAAAAGCACTTCAAATGAACTCTGAAAAGGTTGAAAGTTGGCACGGAATCATCATTTCACCCACATAGCATGTTATAAAAGGTTGAGAGGGTTACGACAAAAACTAGATGCACTTCGTGTAGAAAATGGACAATCTCTTTCGAAGTGTCAGGGTTTCAGACGAAAACTCGCTTGTTACAAAGGCATTTCATTTTTTTAACTTATTTGAACTCCATACTTTCTATCCCTTCAAAATATAGCATTCAAAGCCGCATCATCAATTCTCAACCCTTTCTGACCTCATTAGCTATTTTGCATGCACCTAGTGATTTTATTTTAGCAAAATAACCCTGAAATTGAAAAGCACTTCAAATGAACTCTAAAAAGGTTGAAAGTTGGCATGGTATCATCATTTCACCCACATAGCATGTTATAAAAATTTGAGAAGGTTACGGCAAAAACTGGATGCACTTCGTGTACAAAATGGACAATCTCTTTCGAAGTATGAGGGTTTCCGATGAAAACTCGCCTGTTACAAAGGCATTTCATTCTTTTTAACTTATTTGAACTCCATACTTTTTGTTCCTTTAAAATGCAGCATTCAAAGCCATCTCATCAATTTTCAACCCTTTCTAACCTGATTTGCTATTTTTCACGCACTTACTGATTTTATTTCAGCAAAATAACCCTGAACTTCAAAAGCACTTCAAATGAACTCTGAAAAGGGTTAAAGTTGGAATGGTATCATCATTTCACCCACATAGCATGTTATAAAAAGTTGAGAGGGTTATGGCAAAAACTGGATGCACTTCGTGTACAAATTGGACAATCTCTTTCGAAGGATGAAGGTTTTGGACGAAAACTCGCGTGTTACAAAGGCGTTTCATTCTTTTTAACTTATTTGAACTCCATACTTTTTGTGCCTTCAAAATGCAGCATGATAAGCCACATCATCAATTTTCAACCCTTTCTGACCTCATTTGGTATTTTTCATGCACTTACTGATTTTATTTCAGCAAAATAACCCTGAAATTGAAAAGCACTTCAAATGAACTCTGAAAAGGATGAAAGTTGGCATGGAATCATAATATCACCCACATAGCATGTTATAAAAGGTTGAGAAGGTTACGACAAAAACTAGATGCACTTCGTGTACAAAATGGACAATCTCTTTTGAAGTATGAGGGTTTCGCACGAAAACTCGCGTGTTACAAAGGCATTTCAGTCTCTTTAACTTTTTTGAACTCGATACTTTTTGTGCCTTCAAAATGCAACATTCAAGGCCACATCATCAATTTTCTACCCTTTCTGACCTCATTTGTTATTTTTCATGCACTTACTGATTTTATTTCAGCAAAATAACCCTGAAATTGAAAAGCACTTCAAATGAACTCTGAAAAGGTTGAAAGTTGGCATGGTATCATCATTTCACCCACATAGCCTGTTATAAAAAGTTGAGAGGGTTACGGCAAAAACTGGACGTACTTCATGTACAAAATGGACAATCTCTTTCGAAGGATGAAGGTTTTGGACGAAAACTCGCGTGTTACAAAGGCGTTTCATTCTTTTTAACTTATTTGAACTCCATACTTTTTGTGCCTTCAAAATGCAGCATTCAAAGCCACATCATCAATTTTCAACCCTTTCTGAGCTCATTTGGTATTTTTCATGCACTTACATATTTTATTTCAGCAAAATAACCCTGAAATTGAAAAGCACTTCAGATGAACTATGAAAAGGTTGAAAGTTGGCATGGAATCATCATTTCACCCACATAGCATGTTATAAAAGGTTGAGAGGGTTACGACAAAAACTAGATGCACTTCATGTACAAAATGGACAATCTCTTTCGAAGTGTCAGGGTTTCGGACGAAAACTCGCTTGTTACAAAGGCATTTCATTCTTTTTAACTTATTTCAATTCCATACTTTTTGTGCCTTCGAAATGAAGCATTCAAAGCCACATCATCAATTTTCAACCCTTTCTTACCTCATTTGCTATTCTTCATGCACTTACTCATTTTATTTCAACAAAATAACCCTGAAATTGAAAAGCACTTCAATTGAACTCTGAAAAGGATGAATGTTGGAATGGAATCATAATTTCACCCACATAGCCTGTTATAAAAAGTTGAGAGGGTTACCGCAAAAACTGGATGCACTTCGTGTACAAAATGGACAATCTCTTTCGAAGTATGAGGGTTTCGGACAAAAACTTGCTTGTTACAAAGGCATTACATTCTTTTTAACTTATTTGAACTCCATACTTTTTGTGCGCTCAAAATGCAGCATTGAAAGCCACATCATCAATTTTCAACCCTTTCTAAACTCATTTGCTATTTTTCATGCACTTACTGATTTTATTTCAGCAAAATAACCCTGAAATTGAAAAGCACTTCAAATGAACTCTGAAAAGGTTGTACGTTGGCATGGTATCATCATTTCACCCACATAGCATGTTATAAAAGTTTGAGAGGGTTACGGCAAAAACTGGATGCACTTCGTGTACAAAATGGACAATCTCTTTAGAAGTATCTGGGTTTCCGATGAAAACTCGCCTGTTACAAAGGCATTTCATTCTTTTTAACTTATTTGAACTCCATACTTTTTGTTCCTTTAAAATGCAGCATTCAAAGCCATCTCATCAATTATCAACCCTTTCTAACCTGATTTGCTATTTTTCACGGACTTACTAATTTTATTTCAGCAAAATAACCCTGAACTTCAAAAGCACTTCAAATGAACTCTGAAAAGGTTGAAAGTTGGAATGGTATCATCATTTCACCCACATAGCATGTTCTAAAAAGTTGAGAGGGTTATGGCAAAAACTGGATGCACTTCGTGTACAAAGTGGACAATCTCTTTCGAAGGATGAAGGTTTTGGACGAAAACTCGCGTGTTACAAAGGCGTTTCATTCTTTTTAACTTATTTGAACTCCATAGTTTTTGTGCCTTGAAAATGCAGCATTCAAAGCCACATCATCAATTTTCAACCCTTTCTGACCTCATTTGGTATTTTTCATGCACTTACTAATGTTATTTCAGCAAAATAACCCTGAAATTGAAAAGCACTTCAAATGAGCTCTGAAAAGGTTGAAAATTGGCATGGAATCATCATTTCACCCACATAGCATGTTATAAAAGGTTGAGAGGGTTACGACAAAAACTAGATGCACTTCGCGTACAAAATGGACAATCTCTTTTGAAGTATGAGGGTTTCGCACGAAAACTCGCGTGTTACAAAGGCATTTCAGTCTTTTTAACTTATTTCAACTCGATACTTTTTGTGGCTTCAAAATGCAACATTCAAGGCCACATCATCAATTTTCAACCCTTTCTGACCTCATTTGTTATTTTTCATGCACTTACTGATTTTATTTCAGCAAAATAACCCTGAAATTGAAAAGCACGTCAAATGAACTCTGAAAAGGTTGAAGTTGGCATGGTATCATCATTTCACCCACATAGCCTGTTATAAAAAGTTGAGGGGGTTACGGCAAAAACTGGACGCACTTCGTGTACAAAATGGACAATCTCTTTCGAAGGAGCAAGGTTTTGGACGAAAACTCGCGTGTTACAAAGGCGTTTCATTCTTTTTAACCTATTTGAACTCCATACTTTTTGTGCCTTCAAAATGCAGCATTTAAAGCCACATCATCAATTTTCAACCCTTGCTGACCTCATTTGGTATTTTTCATGCACTTACTCATTTTATTTCAGCAAAATAACCCTGAAATTGAAAAGCACTTCAAATGAACTCTGAAAAGGTTGAAAGTTGGCACGGAATCATCATTTCACCCACATAGCATGTTATAAAAGGTTGAGAGGGTTACGACAAAAACTAGATGCACTTCGTGTACAAAATGGACAATCTCTTTCGAAGTGTCAGGGTTTCGGACGAAAACTCGCTTGTTACATAGGCATTTCATTTTTTTAACTTATTTGAACTCCATACTTTTTGTGCCTTCGAAATGCAGCATTCAAAGCCACATCATCAATTTTCAACCCTTTCTTACCTCATTTGCTATTTTTCATGCACTTACTCATTTTATTTCAACAAAATAACCCTGAAATTGAAAAGCACTTCAAATGAACTCTGAAAAGTTGAATGTTTGAATGGAATCATAATTTCACCCACATCGCCTGTTATAAAAAGTTGAGAGGGTTACCGCAAAAACTGGATGCACTTTGTGTACAAAATGGACAATCTCTTTCGAAGTATGAGGGTTTCGGACGAAAACTCGCCTATTACAAAGGCATTTCAGTCTTTTTAAATTATTCGAACTCCATACTTTTTGTGCGTTCAAAATGCAGCATTGAAAGCCACATCATCAATTTTTAACCCTTTCTATCCTCATTT
This sequence comes from Hordeum marinum, assembly GCA_022496015.1. NCBI lineage: Eukaryota > Viridiplantae > Streptophyta > Magnoliopsida > Poales > Poaceae > Hordeum > Hordeum marinum. Next base: position 326,586,711 of record CM039677.1, read on the forward strand.
GCTATTTTTCATGCACTTACTCATTTTATTTCAACAAAATAACCCTGAAATTGAAAATCACTTCAAATGAACTCTGAAAAGGTTGAAAGTTGGCATGGTACCATCATTTGACCCACATAGCATGTTGTAAAAATTTGAGAGGGTTACGGCAAAAACTGGATGCACTTCGTGTACAAATTGGACAATCTCTTTCGAAGTATGAGGGTTTAGAACGAAAACTTGCCTGTTACAAAGGCATTTCATTCTTTTTTACCTTATTTGAACACCATACTTTTGTGCCTTCAAAATAGAGCATTCAAAGCCACATCATAAATTTTCAACCCTTTCTGACCTCATTTGCTAATTTTCATGCACTTACTGATTTTATTTCAGCAAACTAACCCTGAAATTGAAAAGCACTTCAAATGAACTCTCAAAAGGTTGAAAGTTTGAATGGTATTATCATTTCACCCACATAGCTTGTTATAAAAAATTGAGAGGGTTACGGCAAAAACTGGATGCACTTCGTGTACAAAATGGACAATGTCTTTCGAAGTATGAGGGTTCCGAACGAAAACTCGCCTATTACAAAGGCATTTCATTCTTTTTCACTTATTTTACCTCCATACTTTTTGTGCCTTCAAAATGTAGCATTCAAAGCCACATCATCAATTTTCAACCCCTTCTAACCTCATTTGCTATTTTTCATGCGCTTACTATTTTCTTCCAGCAAAATAACCGTGAAATTGAATAGCACTTCAAATGAACTCTGAAAAGGTTGAAACTTGGAATGGTATTATCATTTCACCCACATAGCTTGTTATAAGAAGTTGAGAGAGTTACGGCAAAAGCTGCATGCACTTCGTGTACAAAATGGACAATCTCTTTCGAAGTATCAGGGTTTCAAACGAAAGCACGCCTGTTACAAAGGCATTTCATTCTTTTTAACTTATTTGAACTCCATACTTTTTGTGCCTTCAAAATGCAGCATTCAAAGACACATCATCAATTTTCAACCCTTTCTGACCTCATTTGGTATTTTTCATGCACTTACTCATTTTATTTCAACAAAATAACCTTGAAATTGAAAAGCACTTCAAGTGAACTCTCAAAAGGTTGAAAGTTGGAATGGTAACATCATTTCACCCACGTAGCATGTAATCAAAAGTAGAGAGGGTTATGGCAAAAACTAGATGCACTTCGTGCACAAAATGGACAATCTCTTTCGAAGTATCAGGGTTTGAGACGAAAACTCGCCTGTTTCAAAGGCATTTCATTCTTTTTAAATTATTTGAACTCCATACTTTTTGTGCCTTCAAAATGCAGCATTCAAAGCCACATAATAAATTCTGAACCCTTTCTGACCTCATTTGCTATTTTTCATGCACTTACTGATTTTATTTTGGCAAAATAACCCTGAAATTGAAAAGCACTTCAAATGAACTCTGAAAAGGTTGTACGTTGGCATGGTATCATAATTTCACCTACATAACGTGTTATAAAAATTTGAGAGGGTTACGGCAAAAACTGGATGCACTTCGTGTACAAAATGGACAATATCTTTTGAAGTATGATTGTTTCCGACGAAAACTCGCCTGTTACAAAGGCATTTCATTATTTTTATATATTTGAACTAAATAATTTTTGTGCCTTCAAAATGCAGCATTCAAAGCCACATCATCAATTTTCAACCCTTTCTGACCTCATTTGCTATTTATCATGCACTTACTGATTTTATTTCAGCAAAATAACCCTGAACTTGAAAAGCACTTCAAATGAACTCCGAAAAGGTTGAAAGTTGGAATGGTATCATCATTTCACCCACATATCATGTTTCAAAAAGTTGAGTGGGTCATGGCAAAAACTGGATGCACTTCGTGTACAAAATGGACAATCTCTTTCGAAGAATGAGGGTTTCGGACGAAAACTCGCCTTTTACAAAGGCATTTCATTCTTTTTAAATTATTTGAACTCCATACTTTTTGTGCCTTCAAAATGCAGCAGTCAAAGCCACATCATCAATTTTCAACCCTTTCTGACCTCATTTGCTAATTTTCATGCACTTACGGATTTTATTTCAGCAAAATAACCCTGAAATTGAAAAGCACTTCAAATGAACTCTGAAAAGGTTGAAAGTTGGCATGGTACCATCATTTCACCCACATAGCATGTTGTAAAAATTTGAGAGGGTTACGGCAAAAACTGGATGCACTTCATGTACAAAATGGACAATCTCTTTCGAAGTCTGAGGGTTTCGGACGAAAACTCACCTATTACAAAGGCATTTCATTATTTTTTACCTTATTTGAACACCATAGTTTTGTTCCTTCAAAATATAGCATTCAAAGCCACATCATAAATTTTCAACCCTTTCTGACCTCATTTGCTATTTTTCATGCACTTACTGATTTTATTTCAGCAAAGTAACCCTGAAATTGAAAAGCACTTCAAATGAACTCTCGAAAGGTTGAAAGTTTGAATGGTATCATCATTTCACCCACATAGCTTGTTATAAAAAATTGAGAGGGTTACGGCAAAAACTGGATGCACTTCGTGTACAAAATGGACAATGTCTTTCGAAGTATGAGGGTTTCGAACGAAAACTCGCCTGTTACAAAGGCATTTCATTCTTTTTAACTTATTTGACCTCCATACTTTTTGTGCCTTCAAAATGTAGCATTCAAAGCCACATCATCAATTTTCAACCCTTTCTGACCTCATTTGCTATTTTTCATGCACTTATTATTTTCTTCCAGCAAAATAACCCTGAAATTGAATAGCACTTCAAATGAACTCTGAAAAGGTTGAAAGTTGGAATGGTATCATCATTTCACCCACATAGCTTGTTATAAAAATTTGAGAGGGTTACGGCAAAAACTGGATGCACTTCGGGTACAAAATGGACAATCTCTTTCGAAGTCTGAGGGTTTCGGACGAAAACTCACCTGTTACAAAGGCATTTCATTATTTTTTACCTTATTTGAAGACCATAGTTTTGTGCCTTCAAAATATAGCATTCAAAGCCACATCATAAATTTTCGACCCTTTCTGAACTCATTTGCTATTTTTCATGCACTTACTGATTTTATTTCAGCAAAGTAACCCTGAAATTGAAAAGCACTTCAAATGAACTCTCGAAAGGTTGAAAGTTTGAATGGTATCATCATTTCACCCACATAGCTTGTTATAAAAAATTGAGAGGGTTACGGCAAAAACTGGATGCACTTCGTGTACAAAATGGACAATGTCTTTCGAAGTATGAGGGTTTCGAACGAAAACTCGCCTGTTACAAAGGCATTTCATATTTTTTAACTTATTTGACCTCCATACTTTTTGTGCCTTCGAATTGTAGCATTCAAAGCCACATCATCAATTTTCAACCCTTTCTGACCTCATTTGCTATTTTTCATGCACTTATTATTTTCTTCCAGCAAAATAACCCAGAAATTGAATAGCACTTCAAATGAACTCTGGAAAGGTTGAAAGTTGGAATGGTATCATCATTTCACCCGCATAGCTTGTTATAAAAAGTTGAGAGAGTTATGGCAAAAACTGGATGCACTTCGTGTACAAAATGGACAATCTCTTTCGAAGTATGAGGGTTTCGAACGAAAACACGCCTGTTACAAAGGCATTTCATTGTTTGTAACTTATTTGAACTCCATACTTTTTGTGCCTTCAAAATGCAGCATTCAAAGACACATCATCAATTTTCAACACTTTCTGACCACATTTGCTATTTTTCATGCACTTACTCATTTTATTTCAACAAAATAACCCTGAAATTCAAAAGCACTTCAAATGAACTCTGAAAAGGTTGAAAGTTGGAATGGTAACATCATTTCACCCACGTAGCATGTAATAAAAAGTAGAGAGGGTTATGGCAAAAACTAGATGCACATCGTGCACAAAATGGACAATCTCTTTCGAAGTATCAGGGTATGAGACGAAAACTCGCCTGTTACAAAGGCATTTCATTATTTTTAAATTATTTGAACTCCATACTTTTTGTGCCTTCGAAATGCAACATTCAAAGCCACATAATCAATTTTGAACCCTTTCTGACCTCATTTGCTATTTTTCATGCCCTTACTGATTTTATTTTGGCAAAATAACCCTGAAATTGAAAAGCACTTGAAATGAACTCTGAAAAGATTGTACGTTGGCATGGTATCATAATTTCACCCACATAGCGTGTTATAAAAATTTGAGAGGGTTACGGCAAAAACTGGATGCACTTCGTGTACAAAATGGACAATCTCTTTTGAAGTATGATTGTTTCTGACGAAAACTCGCCTGTTACAAAGGCATTTCATTCTTTTTATATATTTGAACTAAATACTTTTTGTGCCTTCAAAATGCAGCATTCAAAGCCACATCATCAATTTTCAACCCTTTCTAGCCTCATTTGCTATTTTTCATGCACTTATTGATTTTATTTCAGCAAAATAACCCTGAACTTGAAAAGCAGTTCAAATGAACTTCGAAATGGTTGAAAGTTAGAATGGTATCATCATTTCACCCACATATCATGTTTAAAAAGTTGAGTGGGTTATGGCAAAAACTGGATGCACTTCGTGTACAAAATGGAGAATCTCTTTCGAAGAGTGAGGGTTTCGGACGAAAACTCGCGTGTTACAAAGGCATTTCATTCTTTTTAAATTATTTGAACTCCATACTTTTTGTGCCTTCAAAATGCAGCATTCAAAGACACATCATCAATTTTCAACACTTTCTGACCTCATTTGCTAATTTTCATGCACTTACGGATTTTATTTCAGCAAAATAACCCTGAAATTGAAAATTACTTCAAATGAACTCTGAAAAGGGTGCAAGTTGGCATGGTACCATCATTTCACCCACATAGCATGTTGTAAAAATTTGGGAGGGTTACGGAAAAAACTGGATGCACTTCGTGCACAAAATGGACAATCTCTTTCGAAGTATGAGGGTTGCAGACGAAAACTCGCCTGTTACAAAGGCATTTCATTCTTTTTTACCTTATTTGAACACCATACTTTTGTGCGTTCAAAATATAGCATTCAAAGCCACATCATAAATTTTCAACCCTTTCTGACCTCATTTGCTATTTTTCATGCACTTACTGATTTTATTTTAGCAAAATAACCCTGAAATTGAAAAGCACTTCAAATGAACTCTCGAAATGTTGAAAGTTTGAATGGTATCATCATTTCACCCACATAGCTTGTTATAAAAATTGAGAGGGGTACGGCAAAAGCTGGATGCACTTCGTGTACAAAATGGACAATGTCTTTCGAAGTATGAGGGTTTCGAACGAAAAGTCGCCTGTTACAAAGGCATTTCATTCTTTTTAACTTATCTGACCTCCATACTTTTTGTGCCTTCAAAATGTAGCATTCAAAGCCACATCATCAATTTTCAACCCTTTCTGACCTCATTTGCTATTTTTCATGCACTTATTATTTTCTTCTAGCAAAATAACCTTGAAATTGAATAGCACTTCAAATGAACTCTGAAAACGTTGAAAGTTGGAATGATATCATCATTTCACCCACATAGCTTGTTATAAGAAGTTGAGAGAGTTAAGGCAAAAACTGCATGCACTTCGTGTACAAAATGGACAATCTCTTTCGAAGTATCAGGGTTTCAAACGAAAACACGCATGTTACAAAGGCATTTCATTCTTTTTAACTTATTTGAACTCCATACTTTTTGTGCCTTCAAAATGCAGCATTCAAAGACACATCATCAATTTTCAACACTTTCTGACCTCGTTTGCTATTTTTCATGGACTTACTCATTTTATTTCAACAAAATAACCCTGAAATTGAAAAGCACTTCAAATGAACTCTGAATAGGTTGAAAGTTGGAATGGTAACATCATTTCACCCACGTAGCATGTAATAAAAAGTAGAGAGGGTTATGGCAAAAACTAGATGCACTTCGTGCACAAAATGGACAATATCTTTTGAACTATGATTGTTTCCGACGAAAACTCGCATGTTACAAAGGCATTTCATTCTTTTTATATATTTGAACTAAATACTTTTTTTGCCTTCAAAATGCAGCATTCAAAGCCACATAATCAATTTTCAACCCTTTCTGACCTCATTTGCTATTTTTCATGCACTTACTGATTTTATTTCAGCAAAATAACCATGAACTTGAAAAGCACTTCAAATGAACTCCGAAAAGGTTGAAAGTTGGAATGGTATCATCATTTTACCCACATATCATGTTTCAAAAAGTTGAGTGGGTTATGGCAAAAACTGGATGCACTTCGTGTACAAAATGGACAATCTCTTTCGAAGAATGAGGGTTTCGGACGAAAACTCGCCTGTTACAAAGGCATTTCATTCTTTTTAAATTATTTGAACTCCATACTTTTTGTGCCTTCAAAATGCAGCAGTCAAAGCCACATCATCAATTTTCAACCCTTTCTGACCTCATTTGCTAATTTTCATGCACTTACGGATTTTATTTCAACAAAATAACCCTGAAATTGAAAAGCACTTCAAATGAACTCTGAAAATGTTGAAAGTTGGCATGGTACCATCATTTCACCCACATAGCATGTTGTAAAAATATGAGAGGGTTAGGGCAAAAACTGGATGCACTTCGTGTACAAAATGGACAATCTCTTTCGAAGTATGAGGGTTTCGGACAAAAACTCGCCTGTTACAAAGGCATTTCATTCTGTTTTACCTTATTTGAACGCCATACTTTTGGGCCTTCAAAATATAGCATTCAAAGCCACATCATAAATTTTCAACCCTTTCTGACCTCATTTGCTATTTTTCATGCACTTACTGATTTTATTTCAGCAAAATAACCCTGAACTTGAAAAGCACTTCAAATGAACTCCGAAAAGGATGAAAGTTGGAATGGTATCATCATTTCACCCACATATCATGTTTCAAAAAGTTGAGTGGGTTATGGCAAAAACTGGATGCACTTCGTGTACAAAATGGACAATCTCTTTCGAAGAATGAGGGTTTCGGACGAAAACTCGCCTGTTACAAAGGCATTTCATTCTTTTTAAATTATTTGAACTCCATAATTTTTGTGCCTTCAAAATGCAGCAGTCAAAGCCACATCATCAATTTTCAACCCTTTCTGACCTCATTTGCTAATTTTCATGCACTTACGGATTTTATTTCAAAAAAATAACCCTGAAATTGAAAAGCACTTCAAATGAACTCTGAAAATGTTGAAAGTTGGCATGGTACCATCATTTCACCCACATAGCATGTTGTAAAAATTTGAGAGGGTTAGGGCAAAAACTGGATGCACTTCGTGTACAAAATGGACAATCTCTTTCGAAGTATGAGGGTTTCGGACAAAAACTCGCCTGTTACAAAGGCATTTCATTCTGTTTTACCTTATTTGAACACCATACTTTTGTGCCTTCAAAATATAGCATTCAAAGCCACATCATAAATTTTCAACCCTTTCTGACCTCATTTGCTATTTTTCATGCACTTACTGATTTTATTTCAGCAAAGTAACCCTGAAATTGAAAATCACTTCAAATGAACTCTCGAAAGGTTGAAAGTTTGAATGGTATCATCATTTCAGCCACATATCTTGTTATAAAAAATTGAGAGGGTTACGGCAAAAACTAGATGAACTTCGTGTACAAAATGGACAATGTCTTTCGAAGTATGAGGGTTTCGAACAAAAACTCGCCTGTTACAAAGGCATTTAAGTCTTTTTAACTTATTTGACCTCCATACTTTTTGTGCCTTCAAAATCTAGCATTCAAAGCGACATCATCAATTTTCAACCATTTCTGACCTCATTTGCTATTTTTCATGCACTTATTATTTTCTTCCAGCAAAATAACCCTGAAATTGAATAGCACTTCAAATGAACTCTGAAAAGGTTGAAAGTTGGAATGGTATCATCATTTCACCCACATAGCTTGTTATAAAAAGTTGAGAGAGTTACGGCAAAAACTGGATGCACTTCGTGTACAAAATGGACAATCTCTTTCGAAGTATGAGGGTTTCGAACGAAAACACGCCTGTTACAAAGGCATTTCATTGTTTGTAACTTATTTGAACTCCATACTTTTTGTGCCTTCAAAATGCAACATTCAAAGACACATCATCAATTTTCAACACTTTCTGACCTCATTTGCTATTTTTCATGCACTTACTCATTTTATTTCAACAAAATAACCCTGAAATTGAAAAGCACTTCAAATGAACTCTGAAAAGGTTGAAAGTTGGAATGGTAACATCATTTCACCCACGTAGCATGTAATAAAAAGAAGAGAGGGTTATGGCAAAAACTAGATGCACTTCGTGCACAAAATGGACAATCTCTTTCGAAGTATTAGGGTTTCGGAAGAAAACTCGCCTGTTACAAAGGCATTTCATTCTTTTTATATATTTGAACTAAATACTTGTTGTGCCTTCAAAATGCAGCATTCAAAGCCACATCATCAATTTTCATCCCTTTCTGACCTCATTTGCTATTTTTCATGCACTTACTGATTTTATTTCAGCAAAATAACCCTGAACTTGAAAAGCAATTCAATTAAACTCCGGAAAGGTTGAAAGTTGGAATGGTATCATCATTTCACCCACATATCATGTTTTAAAAAGTTGAGTGCGTTATGGCAAAAATTGGATGCACTTCGTGTACAAAATGGACAATCTCTTTCGAAGAATGACGGTTTCGGACGAAAACTCGCCTATTACAAAGGTATTTCATTCTTTTTAAATTATTTGAACTCCATACTTTTTGTGCCTTCAAAATGCAGCATTCAAAGCCACATCACCAATTTTCAACCCTTTGTGACCTCATTTCCTAATTTTCACGCACTTATTGATTTTATTTCATCAAAATAACCCTGAACTTGAGAAGCACTTCAAAAACTCTGAAAAGGATGAAAGTTGGAATGGTATCATCATTTGACCCACATAGCATGTTATTATAAGTTGAGAGTGTTATGGCAAAAACTGGATGCACTTCGTGTACAAAATGGACAATCTCTTTCGAAGTATGAGGGTTTCGGACGAAAACTCGCCTCTTACAAAGGCATTTCATTCTTTTTAAATTATTTGAACTCCATACTTTTTGTGCCTTCAAAATGCAGCAGTCAAAGCCACATCATCAATTTTCAACCCTTTCTGACCTCATTTGCTAATTTTCATGCACTTACGGATTTTATTTTAGCAAAATAACCCTGAAATTGAAAAGCACTTCATATGAACTCTGAAAAGGTTGAAGGTTCGCATGGTACCATCATTTCAACCACATAGCATGTTGTAAAAATTTGAGAGGGTTACGGCAAAAACTGGATGCACTTCGTGTACAAAATGGACAATGTCTTTCGAAGTATGAGGGTTTCGAACGAAGACTCGCCTGTTACAAAGGCATTTCATTCTTTTTAACTTATTTGACCTCCATACTTTTTGTGCCTTCAAAATGTAGCATTCAAAGCCACATCATCAATTTTCAACTCTTTCTGACCTCATTTGCTATTTTTCATGCACTTATTATTTTCTTCCAGCAAAATAACCCTGAAATTGAATAGCACTTCAAATAAACTCTGAAAAGGTTGAAAGTTGGAATGGTATCATCATTTCACCCACATAGCTTGTTATAAAAAGTTGAGAGAGTTACGGCAAAAACTGGATGCACTTCGTGTACAAAATGGACAATCTCTTTCGAAGTATCAGGGTTTCGAACGAAAACACGCATGTTACAAATGCATTTCATTGTTTTTAACTTATTTGAACTCCATACTTTTTGTGCCTTCAAAATGCAGCATTCAAAGACACATCCTCAATTTTCAACACTTTCTAACCTCATTTGTTATTTTTCATGCACTTACTCATTTTATTTCAACAAAATAACCCTGAAATTGAAAAGCACTTCAAATGAACTCTGAAAAGGTTGAAAGTTGGAATGGTAACATCATTTTACCCACGTAGCATGTAATAAAAAGTAGAGAGGGTTATGGCAAAAACTAGATGCACTTCGTGCACAAAAAGGACAATCTCTTTCGAAGTTTCAGCGTTTGAGATGAAAACTCGCCTGTTACAAAGGCATTTCATTATTTTTAAGTTATTTTAACTCCATACTTTTTGTGCCTTCAAAATGCAGCATTCAAAGCCACATAATAAATTTTCAACCCTTTCTGACCTCATTTGCTATTTTTCATGCACTTACTAATTTTATTTTGGCAAAATAACCCTGAAATTGAAAAGCACTTCAAATGAACTCTAAAAAGGTTGTACATTGGCATGGTATCATAATTTCACCCACATAGCGTGTTATAAAATTTGTGAGGGTTACGGAAAAAACTGGATGCACTTCGTGTACAAAATGGACAATCTCTCTTGAAGTATGATTGTTTCCGACGAAAACTCGCCTGTTACAATGGCATTTCATTCTTTTTATATATTTAAACTCCATACTTTTTGTGCCTTCAAAATGCAGCATTCAAAGCCACATCATCAATTTTCAACCCTTTCTGACCTAATTTGGTATTTTTCATGCACTTACTCATTTTATTTCAGCAAAATAACCCTGAAATTGAAAAGCACTTCAAATGAAGTCTGAAAGGGTTGAAAGTTGGAATGTTATCGTCATTTCACCCATATGGCATGTTATAAAAAGTTGAGAGGGTTATGGCAAAAACTACATGCACTTCGTGCACAAAATGGACAATCTCTTTCGAAGTATGAGGGCTTCGGACGAAAATTCGCCTGTTACAAAGGCATTTCATTCTTCTTAACTTATTTGAACTCCATACTTTGTGTGCCTTCAAAACGCAGCATTCAAAGCCACATCATCAATTTTCAACCCTTTCTAACCTCATTTGCTATTTTTCATGTACTTACGGATTTTATTTCAGCAAAATAACCTTGAAATTGAAAAACACTTCAAATGAACTCTAAAAAGGTTGTACGTTGGCACGATATCATCATTTCACTCACATAGCGTGTTAGAAAAATTTGAGAGGGTTACGGCTTAAACTAGATGCACTTCGTGTACAAAATGGACAGTCTTTTTCGAAGTATCAGGGTTTCGAACGAAAACTCACATGTTACAAAGGCATGTCATTCTTTTTAACTTATTTGAACTCCATACTTTTTGTGCCTTCAAAATGTAGCATTCAAAGCCACATCATCAATTTTCAACTCTTTCTGACCTCATTTGCTATTTTTCATGCACTTATTATTTTCTTCCAGCAAAATAACCCTGAAATTGAATAGCACTTCAAATGAACTCTGAAAAGGTTGAAAGTTGGAATGGTATCATCATTTCACTCACATAGCTTGTTATAAAAAGTTGAGAGAGTTACGGCAAAAACTGGATGCACTTCGTGTACAAAATGGACAATCTCTTTCGAAGTATCAGGGTTTCGAACGAAAACACGCATGTTACAAATGCATTTCATTGTTTTTAACTTATTTGAACTCCATACTTTTTGTGCCTTCAAAATGCAGCATTCAAAGACACATCCTCAATTTTCAACACTTTCTGACCTCATTTGTTATTTTTCATGCACTTACTCATTTTATTTCAACAAAATAACCCTGAAATTGAAAAGCACTTCAAATGAACTCTGAAAAGGTTGAAAGTTGGAATGGTAACATCATTTTACCCACGTAGCATCTAATAAAAAGTAGAGAGGGTTATGGCAAAAACTAGATGCACTTCGTGCACAAAAAGGACAATCTCTTTCGAAGTTTCAGCGTTTGACATGAAAACTCGCCTGTTACAAAGGCATTTCATTATTTTTAAGTTATTTTAACTCCATACTTTTTGTGCCTTCAAAATGCAGCATTCAAAGCCACATAATAAATTTTCAACCCTTTCTGACCTCATTTGCTATTTTTCATGCACTTACTAATTTTATTTTGGCAAAATAACCCTGAAATTGAAAAGCACTTCAAATGAACTCTAAAAAGGTTGTACATTGGCATGGTATCATAATTTCACCCACATAGCGTGTTATAAAATTTGTGAGGGTTACGGAAAAAACTGGATGCACTTCGTGTACAAAATGGACAATCTCTCTTGAAGTATGATTGTTTCCGACGAAAACTCGCCTGTTACAATGGCATTTCATTCTTTTTATATATTTGAACTCCATACTTTTTGTGCCTTCAAAATGCAGCATTCAAAGCCACATCATCAATTTTCAACCCTTTCTGACCTAATTTGGTATTTTTCATGCACTTACTCATTTTATTTCAGCAAAATAACCCTGAAATTGAAAAGCACTTCAAATGAAGTCTGAAAGGGTTGAAAGTTGGAATGTTATCGTCATTTCACCCATATGGCATGTTATAAAAAGTTGAGAGGGTTATGGCAAAAACTACATGCACTTCGTGCACAAAATGGACAATCTCTTTCGAAGTATGAGGGCTTCGGACGAAAATTCGCCTGTTACAAAGGCATTTCATTCTTCTTAACTTATTTGAACTCCATACTTTGTGTGCCTTCAAAACGCAGCATGCAAAGCCACATCATCAATTTTCAACCCTTTCTAACCTCATTTGCTATTTTTCATGTACTTACGGATTTTATTTCAGCAAAATAACCTTGAAATTGAAAAACACTTCAAATGAACTCTAAAAAGGTTGTACGTTGGCACGATATCATCATTTCACTCACATAGCGTGTTAGAAAAATTTGAGAGGGTTACGGCAAAAACTAGATGCACTTCGTGTACAAAATGGACAGTCTTTTTCGAAGTATCAGGGTTTCGAACGAAAACTCACATGTTACAAAGGCATTTCATTCTTTTTAACTTATTTGACCTCCATACTTTTTGTGCCTTCAAAATGACGCATTCAAAGGCACATCATCAATTTTAAACCCTTTGTGACCTCATTTGCTATTTTTCATGCACTTATTGAATTTTTTTCAGCAAAATAACCCTGAAATTGAAAAGCACTTCAAATGAACTCTGAAAAGGCTGAAATTCGGAATGGTATCATCAATTTTCAACCCTTTCTAACCTCATTTTCTATTTTTCATGCACTTAATCATTTTATTTCAGCAAAATAACCCTGAAATTTAAAAGCACTTCAATTGAACTCTAAAAAGGTTGTACGTTGGCATGGTATCATCATTTCACCCACATAGCATGTTAAAAAATGTGAGAGGGTTACGGCAAAAACTAGATGCACTTCGTGTACAAAATGGACAATATCTTTCGAAGTATGAGGGTTTCCGACGAAAATTCGCCGATTACAAAGGCATTTCATTCTTTTTAACTTATTTGAACTCCATACTTTTTGTGCCTATAAAATGCAGAATTCAAAGCCACATCGTCAATTTTCAACCCTTTCTAGCCCGATTTACTATTTTTCACGCACTTACTGATTTTATTTCAGCAAAATAACCCTGAACTTGAAAAGCACTTCAACTGAACTCCGAGAAGGTTGAAAGTTGGAACGGTATCATCATTTCACCCACATAGCATGTTATAAAAAGTTGAGAGGGTTATGGCAAAAACTAGATGCACTTCATGTACAAAATGGACAATCTCTTTCGAAGTATGATGGTTTCAAACGAAAACTCGCCTGTTACAAAGGCATTTCATTCTTTTTAACTTATTTGAACACCATACTTTTGTGCCTTCAAAATACACCATTCAAAGCCACATCATCAAATTTCAACCCTTTCTGACCTCATTTGCTATTTTTCATGCACTTACTCATTTTATTTCAGCAAAATAACCCTGAAATTGAAAAGCACTTCAAATGAACTCTGGAAAGGTTGAAAGTTTGAATGGTATCATCATTTCACCCACATAGCTTGTTATAAAAATTGAGAAGGTTACGGCAAAAACTAGATGCACTTCGTGTACAAAATGGACAATGTGTTTCGAAGTACAAGGGTTTCGGACGAAAACTCGCGTGTTACAAAGGCATTTCATTATTTTTAACTTATTTGACCTCCATACTTTTTGTGCCTTCGAAATGCAGCATTCAAAGCCACATCATAAATTTTCAACCCTTTCTGACCTCATTTGCTATTTTTCATGCACTTATTGATTTTCTTCCAGTAAAATAACCCGGAAATTGAATAACACTTCAAATGAAGTCTGAAAAGGTTGAAATTCGGAATGGTATCATCATTTCACCCACATAGCTTGTTATAAAAAGTTGAGAGGATTATGGCAAAAACTGGATCCACTTCGTGCACAAAATGGACAATCTCTTTTGAAGTATTACGGTTTCAAACGAAAACTCGCCTGTTACAATGGCATTTCATTCTTGTTAACTTATTTGAACTCCATACATTTTGTGCCTTCAAAATACAGCATTCAAAGCCACATTATCAATTTTCAACCCTTTCTAACCTCATTTGCTATTTTTCATGCACTTACTCATTTTTTTTGCAAAATAAGCATGAAATTGAAAAGAACTTCAAATGAACTCTGAAAAGGTTCAAAGTTGGAATGGTAGCATCATTTCACCCACATAGCATGTTATAAAAACTTGAGAGGGTTACGGCAAAAACTGGATGCACTTCGTGTACAAAATGGACAATCTCTTTCGAAGTATGAGGGTTTCGGACGAAAACTCGCCTGTTACAAAGCCATTTCATTCTTTTTAACTTATTTGAACTCCATAATTTTTGTGCCATTAAAATGCAGCATTCAGAGCCACATCATCAATTTTCAACCCTTCCTGACCTCATTTGCTATTTTTCATGCACTTACTCATTTTATTTCATCAAAATAACCCTGAAATTGAAAAGCACTTCAAATGAACTCTGAAAAGGTTGAATGTCGTCATGGTATCATCCTTTCACCCACATAGCTTTTGATAAAAAGTTGAGAGGGTTACGGCAAAAACTGGATGCACTTCATGTACAAAATGGACAATCTCTTTCGAAGTATCAGGGTTTCCGATGAAAACTCGCCTGTTACAAAGGCATTTCATTCTTTTTAACTTATTTGCACTCAATACTTTTTGTGCCTTCAAAATGCAGCATTCAAAGCCACATCATCAATTTTCAACCCTTTCCGACCTCATCTGCTATTTTTCACGCACTTACTCATTTTATTTCAGCAAAATAACCCTGAAATTGAAAAGCACTTCAAATGAACTCTCAAAAGGTTGAAAGTTGTAATGGTATCATCATTTCACCCACATAGCTTTTTATAAAAAGTAGAGAGGGTTACGGCAAAAACATGATGCACTTCGTGTACAAAATGGACAATCTCTTTCGAAGTATCGGGGTTTCCAACGAAAACTCGCCTGATACAAAGGCATTTCATTCTTTTTTAACTTATTCGAACTCCATACTTTTTGTGTCTTCAAAATGCAGCATTCAAAGCCACATCATCAATTTTCAACCCTTTCTAACCTGATTTGCTACTTTTCACGCACTTATTGATTTTACTTCATCAAAATAAGCCTGAACTTGAGAAGCACTTCAAAAACTCTGAAATGGATGAAAGTTGGAATGGTATCATCATTTGACCCACATAGCATGTTATAAAAAGTTGAGAGGGTTATGGCAAAAACTGGATGCACTTGGTGTACAAAATGGACAATCTCTTTCGAAGTATGAGGGTTTCGGAAGAAAACTCGCCTGTTACAAAGGCATTTCATTCTTTTTACCTTATTTGAATTCAATACTTTTTGTGCCTTCAAAATGCAGCATTCAAAGCCACATCATCAATTTTCAACCCTTTCTGACCGCATTTGCTAATTTTCATGCACTTACGGATTTTATTTTAGCAAAATAACCCTGAAATTGAAAAGCACTTCATATGAACTCTGAAAAGGTTGAAGGTTCGCATGGTACCATCATTTCAACCACATAGCATGTTGTAAAAATTTGAGAGGGTTACGGCAAAAACTGGATGCACTTCGTGTACAAAATGGACAATGTCTTTCGAAGTATGAGGGTTTCGAACGAAGACTCGCCTGTTACAAAGGCATTTCATTCTTTTTAACTTATTTGACCTCCATACTTTTTGTGCCTTCAAAATGTAGTATTCAAAGCCACATCATCAATTTTCAACCCTTTCTGACCTCATTTGCTATTTTTCATGCACTTATTATTTTCTTCCAGCAAAATAACCCTAAAATTGAATAGCACTTCAAATTAACTATGAAAAGTTGAAAGTTGGAATGGTATCATCATTTCACCCACATAGCTTGTTATAAAAAGTTGAGAGAGTTACGGCAAAAACTGGATGCACTTTGTGTACAAAATGGACAATCTCTTTCGAAGTATCAGGGTTTCGAACGAAAACACGCCTGTTACAAATGCATTTCATTGTTTTTAACTTATTTGAACTCCATACTTTTTGTGCCTTCAAAATGCAGTATTCAAATACACATCATCAATTTTCAACACTTTCTGACCTCATTTGTTATTTGTCATGCACTTACTCATTGTATTTCAACAAAATAACCCTGAAATTGAAAAGCACTTCAAATGAACTCTTAAAAGGTTGAAAGTTGGAATGGTAACATCATTTTACCCACGTAGCATGTAATAAAAAGTAGAGAGGGTTATGGCAAAAACTAGATGCACTTCGTGCACAAAAAGGACAATCTCTTTCGAAGTATCAGGGTTTGAGATGAAAACTCGCCTGTTACAAAGGCATTTCATTATTTTTAAGTTATTTTAACTCCATACTTTTTGTGCCTTCAAAATGCAGCATTCAAAGCCACATAATCACTTTTCAACCCTTTCTGACCTCATTTCCTATTTTTCATGCACTTGCTGATTTTATTTCGGCAAAATAACCGTGAAATTGAAAAGCACTTCAAATGAACTCTAAAAAGGTTGTACATTGGCATGGTATCATAACTTCACCCACATAGCGTGTTATAAAATTTGTGAGGGTTACGGAAAAAACTGGATGCACTTCGTGTACAAAATGGACAATCTCTCTTGAAGTATGATTGTTTCCGACGAAAACTCGCCTGTTACAAAGGCATTTCATTCTTTTTATATATTTGAACTCCATACTTTTTGTGCCTTCAAAATGCAGCATTCAAAGCCACATCATCAATTTTCAACCCTTTCTGACCTCAGTTGGTATTTTTCATGCACTTACTCATTTTATTTCAGCAAAATAACCCTGAAATTGAAAAGCACTTCAAATGAAGTCTGAAAAGGTTGAAAGTTGGAATGTTATCGTCATTTCACCCACATGGCATGTTATAAAAAGTTGAGAGGGTTATGGCAAAAACTACATGCACTTCGTGCACAAAATGGACAATCTCTTTCGAAGTATGAGGGTTTCGGACGAAAATTCGCCTGTTACAAAGGCATTTCATTCTTTTTAACTTATTTGAACTCCATACTTTTTGTGCCTTCAAAACGCAGCATTCAAAGCCACATCATCAATTTTCAACCCTTTCTAACCTCATTTGCTATTTTTCATGTACTTACGGATTTTATTTCAGCAAAATAACCTTGAAATTGCAAAACACTTCAAATGAACTCTAAAAAGGTTGTACGTTGGCATGGTATCATCATTTCACTCACATAGCGTGTTAGAAAAATTTGAGAGGGTTACGGCAAAAACTAGATGCACTTCGTGTACAAAATGGACATCCTTTTTCGAAGTATCAGGGTTTCGAACGAAAACACACATGTTACAAAGGCATTTCATTCTTTTTAACTTATTTGACCTCCATACTTTTTGTGCCCTCAAAATGACGCATTCAAAGCCACATCATCAATTTTAAACCCTTTGTGACTTCATTTGCTATTTTTCATGCACTTATTGAATTTTTTTCAGCAAAATAACCCTGAAATTGAGAAGCACTTCAAATGAACTCTGAAAAGGCTGAAATTCGGAATGGTATCATCTCAACCCTTTCTAACCTCATTTGCTATTTTTCATGCACTTAATCATTTTATTTCAGCAAAATAACCCTGAAATTTAAAAGCACTTCAATTGAACTCTGAAAAGGTTGTACGTTGGCATGGTATCATCATTTCACCCACATAGCATGTTAAAAAATGTGAGAGGGTTACGGCAAAAACTAGATGCACTTCGTGTAAAAAATGGACAATCTCTTTCGAAGTATGAGGGTTTCCGACGAAAACTCGCCTATTACAAAGGCATTTCATTCTTTTTAACTTATTTGAACTCCATACTTTTTGTGCCTATAAAATGCAGAATTCAAAGCCACATCGTCAATTTTCAAACCTTTCTAGCCCAATTTACTATTTTTCACGCACTTACTGATTTTATTTCAGCATAATAACCCTGAACTTGAAAAGCACTTCAACTGAACTGTGAGAAGGTTGAAAGTTGGAACGGTATCATCATTTCACCCACATAGCATGTTATAAAAAGTTGAGAGGGTTATGGCAAAAATTAGATGCACTTCGTGTACAAAATGGACAATCTCTTTCGAAGTATGAGGGTTTCAAACGAAAACTCGCCTGTTACAAAGGCATTTCATTCTTTTTAACTTATTTGAACACCATACTTTTGTGCCTTCAAAATACACCATTCAAAGCCACATCATCAAATTTCAACCCTTTCTGACCTCATTTGCTATTTTTCATGCACTTACTGATTTTATTTCAGCAAAATAACCCTGAAATTGAAAAGCACTTCAAATGAACTCTGGAAAGGTTGAAAGTTTGAATGGTATCATCATTTCACCCACATAGCTTGTTATAAAAAATTGAGAAGGTTACGGCAAAAACTAGATGCACTTCGTGTACAAAATGGACAATGTGTTTCGAAGTACGAGGGTTTCGGACGAAAACTCGCGTGTTACAAAGGCATTTCATTATTTTTAACTTATTTGACCTCCATACTTTTTGTGCCTTCGAAATGCAGCATTCAAAGCCACATCATCAATTTTCAACCCTTTCTGAGCTCATTTGCTATTTTTCATTTACTTACTCATTTTATTTCAACAAAATAACCCTGAAATTGAAAAGCACTTCAAATCAACTCTGAAAAGGTTGAAAGGTGGAATGGTATCATCATTTCACCCACGTAGCATGTTATAAAAAGTTGAGAGGATTATGGCAAAAACTGGATCCACTTCGTGCACAAAATGGACAATCTCTTTTGAAGTATTAGGGTTTGAAACGAAAACTCGCGTGTTACAATGGCATTTCATTCTTTTTAACTTATTTGAACTCCATACTTTTTGTGCCTTCAAAATACAGCATTCAAAGCCACATTATCAATTTTCAACCCTTTCTAACCTCATTTGCTATTTTTCATGCACTTACTCATTTTTTTTGCAAAATAAGCCTGAAATTGAAAAGAACTTCAAATGAACTCTGAAAAGGTTCAAAGTTGGAATGGTAGCATCATTTCACCCACATAGCATGTTATAAAAACTTGAGAGGGTTATGGCAAAAACTGGATGCACTTCGTGTACAAAATGGACAATCTCTTTCGAAGTATGAGGGTTTCAGGCATTTCATTCTTTTTAACTTATTTGAACTCCATAATTTTTGTGCCATTAAAATGCAGCATTCAGAGCCACATCATCAATTTTCAACCCTTTCTGACCTCATTTGCTATTTTTCATGCACTTACGCATTTTATTTCATCAAAATAGCCCTGAAATTGAAAAGCACTTCAAATGAACTCTGAAAAGGTTGAAAGTCGTAATGGTATCATTCTTTCACCCACATAGCTTTTGATAAAAAGTTGAGAGGGTTACGGCAAAAACTGGATGCACTTCGTGTACAAAATGGACAATCTCTTTCGAAGTATCAGGGTTTCCGACGAAAACTCGCCTGTTAAAAAGGCATTTCATTCTTTTTAACTTATTTGCACTCCATACTTTTTGTGCCTTCAAAATGCAGCATTCAAAGCCACATCATCAATTTTCAACCCTTTCTAACCTCATTTGCTATTTTTCACGCACTTACTCATTTTATTTCAGCAAAATAACCCTGAAATTGAAAAGCACTTCAAATGAACTCTCAAAGGGTTGAAAGTTGTAATGGTATCATCATTTCACCCACATAGCTTTTTATAAAAAGTTGAGAGGGTTATGGCAAAAACATGGTGCACTTCGTGTACAAAATGGACAATCTCTTTCGAAGTGTCGGGGTTTCCAACGAAAACTCGCCTGATACAAAGGCATTTCATTCTTTTTAACTTATTCGAACTCCATACTTTTTGTGTCTTCAAAATGCAGCATTCAAAGCCACATCATCAATTTTCAACCCTTTCTAACCTGATTTACTACTTTTCACGCACTTATTGATTTTATTTCATCAAAATAACCCTGAACTTGAGAAGCACTTCAAAAACTCTGAAAAAGATGAAAGTTGGAATGGTATCATCATTTGACCCACATAGCATGTTATAAAAAGTTGAGAGGGTTATGGCAAAAGCTGGATGCACTTGGTGTACAAAATGGACAATCTCTTTCGAAGTATGAGGGTTTCGGAAGAAAACTCGCCTGTTACAAAGGCATTTCATTATTTTTAACTTATTTGAATTCCATACTTGTTGTGCCTTCAAAATGCAGCATTCAAAGCCACATCATCAATTTTCAACCCTTTCTGACCGCATTTGCTAATTTTCATGCACTTACGGATTTTATTTTAGCAAAATAACCCTGAAATTGAAAAGCACTTCATATGAACTCTAAAAAGGTTGAAGGTTCGCATGGTACCATCATTTCAACCACATAGCATGTTGTAAAAATTTGAGAGGCTTACGGCAAAAACTGGATGCACTTCGTGTACAAAATGGAGAATCTCTTTCAACGTATGAGGGTTCCGGACGAAAACTCGCCTGTTACAAAGGCATTTCATTCTTTTCTACCTTATTTGAACACCATACTTTTGTGCCTTCAAAATATAGCATTCAAAGCCACATCATCAATTTTCAACCCTTTCTGACTCATTTGCTATTTTTCATGCACTTACTCATTTTATTTCAGCAAAATAACCCTGAAATTCAAAAGCACTTCAAATGAACTCTGGAAAGGTTAAAAGTTTGAATGGTATCATCATTTCACCCACATAGCTTGTTATAAAAAAAATGAGCAGGTTCCGACGAAAACTGGATGCACTTCGTGTACAAAATGGACAATGTCTTTCGAAGTATGAGGGTTTCGGACGAAAACTCGCCTGTTACAAAGGCATTTCATTCTTTTTAACTTATTTGACCTCCATACTTTTTGTGCCTTCAAAATGTAGCATTCAAAGCCACATCATCAATTTTCAACCCTTTGTGACCTCATTTGCTATTTTTCATGCACTTATTATTTTCTTCCAGCAAAATAACCCTGAAATTGAATAGCACTTCAAATGAACTCCGAAAAGGTTGAAAGTCGGAATGGTATCATCATTTCACCCACATAGCTTGTTATAAAAAGTTGAGGGAGTTACGACAAAAACTGGATGCACTTCGTGTACAAAATGGACAATCTCTTTCGAAGTATTAGGGTTTCAAACGAAAACACGCGTGTTACAAAGGCATTTCATTGTTTTTAACTTATTTGAACTCCATACTTTTTGTGCCTTCAAAATGCAGCATTCAAAGACACATCATCAATTTTCAACCCTTTCTAACCTGATTTGCTATTTTTCATGCACTTGCGGATTTTATTTCAACAAAATAACCCTGAAATTGAAAAGCACTTCAAATGAACTCTGAAAAGGTTGAAAGTTGGATGGTATCGTCATTTCACCCACATAGCATGTAATAATAGGTAGAAAGGGTTATGGCAAAAACTAGCTGCACTTCGTGCACAAAATGGACAATCTCTTTCGAAGTATGAGGGTTTCAGACGAAAACTCGCCTGTTACGAAGGCATTTCATTATTTTTAACTTATCTGAACTCCATACTTTTTGTGCCTTCAAAATGCAGCATTCAAAGCCACATAATCAATTTTCAACCCTTTCTGACCTCATTTGCTATTTTTAATGCACTTAGTGATTTTATTTTCGCAAAATAACCCTAAAATTGAAAAGCACTTCAAATGAACTCTACAAAGGTTGTACCTTGGCATGGTATCATAATTTCACCCACATAGCGTGTCATAAAAATTTGAGAGGGTTACGACAAAAACTGGATGCACTTCGTGTACAAAATGGACAATCTCTTTTGAAGTATGATTGTTTCCAACGAAAACTCGCCTCTTACAAAGGCATTTCATTCTGTTTATATATTTGAACTATATACTTTTTGTGCCTTCAAAATGCAGCATTCAAAGCCACATCATCTATTTTCAACCCTTTCTGACCTCATTTGCTATTTTGCATGCACTTACTGATTTTATTTCAGCAAAATAACCCTGAACTTGAAAAGCACTTCAAATTAACTCTGAAAAGGTTGAAAGTTGCAAGGGTATCATCATTTCACCCACATGGCATGTTATAAAAAGTTGAGAGGGTTATGGCAAAAACTGGATGCAATTCGTGTAAAAAATGTACAATCTCTTTCGAAGAATGAGGGTTTCGGACGAAAACTCGCCTGATACAAAGGCATTTCATTCTTTTTAACTTATTTGAACTCCATACTTTTTGTGCCTTCAAAATCCAGCTTTCAAAGCCACATCATCAATTTTCAACCCTTTCTGACCTCATTTGCTATTTTTCATGCACTTGCGGATTTTATTTCAGCAAAATAACCTTGAAATTGAAAAGCACTTCAAATGAACTCTGAAAAGGTTGAACGTTGGCATGGTATCATCATTTCACCCACATAGCATATTATAAAAATTTGAGTGGGTTACGGCAAAAACTGGATGCACTTCGTGTACAAAATGGACAATCTCTTTCGAAATATCAGGGTTTCGGATGAAATTTCATTTGTTACAAAGGCATTTCATTCTTTTTAATTTATTTGAACTCCATAATTTTTGTGCCTTCAAAACGCAGAATTAAAAGCCACATCATCAATTTTCAACCCTTTCTAGCCTCCTTTGCAATTTTTCATGCACTTACTCATTTTATTTCAGCAAAATAACCTTGAAATTGAAAAGCACTTCAAATGAACTCTGAAAAGGTTGAAAGTTGGAATGTTATCATCATTTCACCCACATAGCTTTTTATAAAAAGTTGAGAGGGTTACGGCAAAAACTGGATGCACTTTGTGTACAAAATGGACAATCTCTTTCGAAGTATCAGGGTTTTGGGATGAAAACTCGTTTGTTACAAAGGCATTTCATTCTTTTTAACTTGTTTGAACTCCATACTTTTTGTGCCCTCAAACTGCAGCATTCAAAGCCACATCATCAATTTTCAACCCTTTCTGACCTCATTTGCTAATTTTCATGCACTTATTGATTTTATTTCAGCAAAATAACCCTGAAATTGAAAATCACTTCAAATGAACTCTGAAAAGGTTGAAAGTTGGAATGGTATCATCATTTCACCCACATAGCATGTTATGAAAAGTTGAGAGGGTTATGGAAAAAACTGCATGCACTTAGTGTACAAAATGGACAATCTCTTTCGAAGTATGTGGGTTTCGGACAAAAACTTGCCTGTTACAAAGGCATTTCATTCTTTTTCACTTAATTGAACTCCGTACTTTTTCTGCCTTCAAAATGCAGCATTCAAAGCCACATCATCAATTTTCAACCCTTTCTGACCTCATTTGCTATTTTTCATGTACTTACGGATTTTATTTCAGCAAAATAACCCTAAAATTGAAATACACTTCAAATGAATTCTAAAAAGGTTGTACATTGGCACAGTATCATCATTTCACCCACATAGCGTGTTAGAAAAATTTGAGAGGGTTACAGCAAAAACTAGATGCACTTCGTGTACAAAATGGACAGTCTTTTCCGAAGTATCAGGGTTTCGAACGAAAACTCACCTGTTACAAAGGCATTTCATTCTTTTTAACTTATTTGACCTCCATACTTTTTGTGCCTTCAAAATGCAGCATTCAAAGCCACATCATCAAGTTTCAACCCTTTCTGACCTCATTTGCTATTTTTCATGCACTTCTTGATTTCTTTCCAGCAAAATAACCCTGAAATTGAAAAGCACTTCAAATGAACTCTGAAAAGGCTGAAATTCCTAAAGGTATCATCATTTCGCCCACATAGCTTGGTATAAACAGTTGAGAGGGTTACGGCAAAAACTGGATCCACTTCGTGTACAAAATGGACAGTCCATTTGGAAGTATCAGGGTTTCGAAAGAAAACAAGCCTGTTACAAAGGCACTTCATTCATTTTAACTTATTTGAATTCCATACTCTTTGTGCCTTCAAAATGCAGCATTCAAAGCCACATCATCAATTTTCAACACTTTCTGACCTCATTTGCCAATTTTCATGCACTTACGGATTTTATTTTAGCAAAATAACCATGAAATTGAAAAGCACTTCAAATGAACTCTGAAAAGGTTGAAGGTTCGCATGGTACCATCATTTCAACCACATAGCATGTTGTAAAAATTTGAAAGGCTTACGGCAAAACTGGTTGCACTTCGTGTACAAAATGGACAATCTCTTTCGACGTATGAGGGTTTCGGACGAAAACTCGCCTGTTACAAAGGCATTTCATTCTTTTTTACCTTATTTGAACACCATACTTTTGTGCCTTCAAAATATAGCATTCAAAGCCACATCATCAATTTTCAACCATTTCTGATTCATTTGCTATTTTTCATGCACTTACTCATTTTATTTCAGCAAAATAACCCTGAAATTGAAAAGCACTTCAAAAACTCGGGAAAGGTTGAAAGTTCGAATGGTAGCATCATTTGACCCACATAGCATGTTATAAAAAGTTGAGAGGGTTATGGCAAAAACTGGATGCACTTCGTGTACAAAATGGACAATCTCTTTCGAAGTATGAGGGTTTGGGAAGAAAACTCGCTTGTTACAAAGGCGTTTCATTATTTTTAACTTATTTGAATTCCATACTTTTTGTGCCTTCAAAATGCAGCATTCAAAGCCACATCATCAATTTTCAACCCTTTCTGACCTCATTTGCTAATTTCCATGCACTTACGGAGTTTATTTTAGCAAAATAACCCTGAAATTGAAAAGCACTTCAAATGAACTCTGAAAAGGTTGAAGGTTCGCATGGTACGATCATTTCAACCACATAGCATGTTGTCAAAATTTGAGAGGCTTACGGCAAAAACTGGTTGCACTTCGTGTACAAAATGGAGAATCTCTTTCGACGTATGAGGGTTCCGGACGAAAACTCGCCTGTTACAAAGGCATTTCATTCTTTTTTACCTTATTTGAACACCATACTTTTGTGCCTTCAAAATATAGCATTCAAAGCCACATCATCAATTTTCAACCCTTTCTGACTCATTTGCTATTCTTCGTGCACTTACTCATTTTATTTCAGCAACATAACCCTGAAATTGTAAAGCACTTGAAATGAACTCTCGAAAGGTTGAAACTTTCAATGGTATCATAATTTCACCCACATAGCTTGTTATAAAAAAATGAGCGGGTTACGACGAAAACTCGATGCACTTCGTGTACAAAATGGACAATGTCTTTCGAAGTATGAGGGTTTCGGACGAAAACTCGCCTGTTACAAAGGCATTTCATTCTTTTTAACTTATTTGACCTCCATACTTTTTGTGCCTTCAAAATGTAGCATTCAAAGCCACATCATCAATTTTCAACCCTTTCTGACGTCATTTGCTATTTTTCATGCACTTATTATTTTCTTCCAGCAAAATAACCCTGAAATTGAATAGCACTTCAAATGAACTCCGAAAAGGTTGAAAGTCGGAATGGTATCATCATTTCACCCACACAGCTCGTTATAAAAAGTTGAGGGAGTTACGACAAAAACTGGATGCACTTCGTGTACAAAATGGACAATCTCTTTCGAAGTATTAGGGTTTTCAAACGAAAACTCGCGTGTCACAAAGGCATTTCGTTGTTTTTAACTTATTTGAACTCCATACTTTTTGTGCCTTCAAACTGCAGCATTCAAAGACACATCATCAATTTTCAACCCTTTCTAACCTGATTTGCTATTTTTCATGCACTTGCGGATTTTATTTCAACAAAATAACCCTGAAATTGAAAAGCACTTCAAATGAACTCTAAAAAGGTTGAAAGTTGGAATGGTATCATCATTTCACCCACGTAGCATGTAATAAAAAGTAGCAAGGGTTATGGCAAAAACTAGCTGCACTTCGTGCACAAAATGGCCAATCTCTTTTGAAGTATCAGGGTTTCAGACGAAAACTCGCCTGTTACAAAGGCATTTCATTCTTTTTAACTTGTTTGAACTCCATACTTTTTGTGCCTTCAAACTCCAGCATTCAAAGCCACATCATCAATTTTCAACCCTTTCTGACCTCATTTGCTAATTTTCATGTACTTACTGATTTTATTTCAGCAAAATAACCCTGAAATTGAAAAGCACTACAAATGAACTCTGAAAAGGTTGAGAGTTGGAATCGTATCATCATTTCACCCACATAGCATGTTATGAAAAGTTGAGAGGGTTATGGCAAAAACTGCATGCACTTCGTGTACAAAATGGACAATCTCTTTCGAAGGATGAGGGTTTCGGACAAAAACTCGCCTGTTACAAAGGCATTTCATTCTTTTTGACTTATTTGAACTCCATACTTTTTGTGCCTTCAAAATGCAGCATTCGAAGGCACATCATCAATTTTCAACCCTTTCTGACCTCATTTGCTATTTTTCATGTACTTACAGATTTTATTTCAGCAAAATAACCCTGAAATTGAAATACACTTCAAATGTATTCTAAAAAGGTTGTACATTGGCACAGTATCATCATTTCACCCACATAGCGTGTTAGAATAATTTGAGAGGGTTACAGCAAAAACTAGATGCACTTCGTCTACAAAATGGACAATCTTTTCCGAAGTATGAGGGTTTCGAACGAAAACTCACCTGTTACAAAGGCATTTCATTCTTTTTAACTTATTTGACCTCCATACTTTTTGTTCCTTCAAAATGCAGCATTCAAAGCCACATCATCAAGTTTCAACCCTTTCTGACATCATTTGCTATTTTTCATGCACTTATTGATTTTTTTCAGCAAAATAACCCTGAAATTGAAAAGCACTTCAAATTAACTCTGAAAAGGCTGAAATTCCTAAAGGTATCATCATTTCACCCGCATAGCTTGTTATAAAAAGTTGAGAGTGTTACAGCAAAAATTAGATCCACTTCGTGTACAAAATGGACAGTCCATTTGGAAGTATCAGGGTTTCGAAAGAAAACAAGCCTGTTACAAAGGCATTTCATTGTTTTTAACTTATTTGAATTCCATACTTTTTGTGCCTTCAAAATGCAGCATTCAAAGCCACATCATCAATTTTCAACACTTTCTGACCTCATTTGCTAATTTTCATGCACTTACGGATTAGATTTTAGCAAAATAACCCTGAAATTGAAAAGCACTTCAAATGAACTCTGAAAAGGTTGAAGGTTCGCATGGTACCATCATTTCAACCACTTAGCATGTTGCAAAAATTTGAAAGGGTTACGGCAAAAACTTGTTGCACTTCGTGTACAAAATGGACAATCTCTTTCGACGTATGAGGGTTTCGGACGAAAACTCGCCTGTTACCAAGGCATTTCATTCTTTTTTACCTTATTTGAACACCACACTTTTGTGCCTTCAAAATATAGCATTCAAAGCCACATCATCAATTTTCAACCGTTTCTGACTCATTTGCTATTTTTCATGCACTTACTCATTTTATTTCAGCAAAATAACCCTGAAATTGAAAAGCACTTCAAAAACTCGGGAAAGGTTGAAAGTTTGAATGGTATCATCATTTGACCCACATAGCATGTTATAAAAAGTTGAGAGGGTTATGGCAAAAACTAGATGCACTTCGTGTACAAAATGGACAATCTCTTTCGAAGTATGAGGGTTTCGGAAGAAATCTCGCCTGTTACAAAGGCATTTCATTCTTTTTACCTTATTTGAACACCATACTTTTGTGCCTTCAAAATATAGCATTCAAAGCCACATCATCATTCAACCATTTCTGATTCATTTGCTATTTTTCATGCACTTACTCATTTTATTTCAGCAAAATAACCCTGAAATTGAAAAGCACTTCAAAAACTCGGGAAAGGTTGAAAGTTCGAATGGTAGCATCACTTGACCCACATAGCATGTTATAAAAAGTTGAGAGGGTTATGGCAAAAACTGGATGCACTTCGTGTACAAAATGGACAATCTCTTTCGAAGTATGAGGGTTTCGGAAGAAAACTCGCTTGTTACAAAGGCGTTTCATTATTTTTAACTTATTTGAATTCCATACTTTTTGTGCCTTCAAAATGCAGCATTCAAAGCCACATCATCAATTTTCAACCCTTTCTGACCTCATTTGCTAATTTCCATGCACTTACGGAGTTTATTTTAGCAAAATAACCCTGAAATTGAAAAGCACTTCAAATGAACTCTGAAAAGGTTGAAGGTTCGCATGGTACGATCATTTCAACCACATAGCATGTTGTCAAAATTTGAGAGGCTTACGGCAAAAACTGGTTGCACTTCGTGTACAAAATGGAGAATCTCTTTCGACGTATGAGGGTTCCGGACGAAAACTCGCCTGTTACAAAGGCATTTCATTCTTTTTTACCTTATTTGAACACCATACTTTTGTGCCTTCAAAATATAGCATTCAAAGCCACATCATCAATTTTCAACCCTTTCTGACTCATTTGCTATTCTTCGTGCACTTACTCATTTTATTTCAGCAACATAACCCTGAAATTGTAAAGCACTTGAAATGAACTCTCGAAAGGTTGAAACTTTCAATGGTATCATAATTTCACCCACATAGCTTGTTATAAAAAAATGAGCGGGTTACGACGAAAACTCGATGCACTTCGTGTACAAAATGGACAATGTCTTTCGAAGTATGAGGGTTTCGGACGAAAACTCGCCTGTTACAAAGGCATTTCATTCTTTTTAACTTATTTGACCTCCATACTTTTTGTGCCTTCAAAATGTAGCATTCAAAGCCACATCATCAATTTTCAACCCTTTCTGACGTCATTTGCTATTTTTCATGCACTTATTATTTTCTTCCAGCAAAATAACCCTGAAATTGAATAGCACTTCAAATGAACTCCGAAAAGGTTGAAAGTCGGAATGGTATCATCATTTCACCCACACAGCTCGTTATAAAAAGTTGAGGGAGTTACGACAAAAACTGGATGCACTTCGTGTACAAAATGGACAATCTCTTTCGAAGTATTAGGGTTTTCAAACGAAAACTCGCGTGTCACAAAGGCATTTCGTTGTTTTTAACTTATTTGAACTCCATACTTTTTGTGCCTTCAAACTGCAGCATTCAAAGACACATCATCAATTTTCAACCCTTACTAACCTGATTTGCTATTTTTCATGCACTTGCGGATTTTATTTCAACAAAATAACCCTGAAATTGAAAAGCACTTCAAATGAACTCTAAAAAGGTTGAAAGTTGGAATGGTATCATCATTTCACCCACGTAGCATGTAATAAAAAGTAGCAAGGGTTATGGCAAAAACTAGCTGCACTTCGTGCACAAAATGGCCAATCTCTTTTGAAGTATCAGGGTTTCAGACGAAAACTCGCCTGTTACAAAGGCATTTCATTCTTTTTAACTTGTTTGAACTCCATACTTTTTGTGCCTTCAAACTCCAGCATTCAAAGCCACATCATCAATTTTCAACCCTTTCTGACCTCATTTGCTAATTTTCATGTACTTACTGATTTTATTTCAGCAAAATAACCCTGAAATTGAAAAGCACTACAAATGAACTCTGAAAAGGTTGAGAGTTGGAATCGTATCATCATTTCACCCACATAGCATGTTATGAAAAGTTGAGAGGGTTATGGCAGAAACTGCATGCACTTCGTGTACAAAATGGACAATCTCTTTCGAAGGATGAGGGTTTCGGACAAAAACTCGCCTGTTACAAAGGCATTTCATTCTTGTTGACTTATTTGAACTCCATACTTTTTGTGCCTTCAAAATGCAGCATTCGAAGGCACATCATCAATTTTCAACCCTTTCTGACCTCATTTGCTATTTTTCATGTACTTACAGATTTTATTTCAGCAAAATAACCCTGAAATTGAAATACACTTCAAATGTATTCTAAAAAGGTTGTACATTGGCACAGTATCATCATTTCACCCACATAGCGTGTTAGAATAATTTGAGAGGGTTACAGCAAAAACTAGATGCACTTCGTCTACAAAATGGACAATCTTTTCCGAAGTATGAGGGTTTCGAACGAAAACTCACCTGTTACAAAGGCATTTCATTCTTTTTAACTTATTTGACCTCCATACTTTTTGTTCCTTCAAAATGCAGCATTCAAAGCCACATCATCAAGTTTCAACCCTTTCTGACATCATTTGCTATTTTTCATGCACTTATTGATTTTTTTCAGCAAAATAACCCTGAAATTGAAAAGCACTTCAAATTAACTCTGAAAAGGCTGAAATTCCTAAAGGTATCATCATTTCACCCGCATAGCTTGTTATAAAAAGTTGAGAGTGTTACAGCAAAAATTAGATCCACTTCGTGTACAAAATGGACAGTCCATTTGGAAGTATCAGGGTTTCGAAAGAAAACAAGCCTGTTACAAAGGCATTTCATTGTTTTTAACTTATTTGAATTCCATACTTTTTGTGCCTTCAAAATGCAGCATTCAAAGCCACATCATCAATTTTCAACACTTTCTGACCTCATTTGCTAATTTTCATGCACTTACGGATTAGATTTTAGCAAAATAACCCTGAAATTGAAAAGCACTTCAAATGAACTCTGAAAAGGTTGAAGGTTCGCATGGTACCATCATTTCAACCACTTAGCATGTTGCAAAAATTTGAAAGGGTTACGGCAAAAACTTGTTGCACTTCGTGTACAAAATGGACAATCTCTTTCGACGTATGAGGGTTTCGGACGAAAACTCGCCTGTTACCAAGGCATTTCATTCTTTTTTACCTTATTTGAACACCACACTTTTGTGCCTTCAAAATATAGCATTCAAAGCCACATCATCAATTTTCAACCGTTTCTGACTCATTTGCTATTTTTCATGCACTTACTCATTTTATTTCAGCAAAATAACCCTGAAATTGAAAAGCACTTCAAAAACTCGGGAAAGGTTGAAAGTTTGAATGGTATCATCATTTGACCCACATAGCATGTTATAAAAAGTTGAGAGGGTTATGGCAAAAACTAGATGCACTTCGTGTACAAAATGGACAATCTCTTTCGAAGTATGAGGGTTTCGGAAGAAATCTCGCCTGTTACAAAGGCATTTCATTCTTTTTAACTTATTTGAATTCCATACTTTTTGTGCCTTCAAAATGCAGCATTCAAAGCCACATCATCAATTTTCAACACTTTCTGACCTCATTTGCTAATTTTCATGCACTTACGGATTTTATTTTAGCAAAATAACCCTGAAATTGAAAAGCACTTCAAATGAACTCTGAAAAGGTTGAAGCTTCGCGTGGTACCATCATTTCAACCACATAGCATGTTGTAAAAATTTGAAAGGGTTACGGCAAAAACTGGTTGCACTTCGTGTACAAAATGGACAATCTCTTTCGACGTGTGAGGGTTTCGGACGAAAACTCGCCTGTTACAAAGGCATTTCATTCTTTTTTACCTTATTTGAACACCATACTTTTGTGCCTTCAAAATATAGCATTCAAAGCCACATCATCAATTTTCAACCATTTCTGACTCATTTGCTATTTTTCACGCACTTACTTATTTTATTTCAGCAAAATAACCCTGAAATTGAAAAGCACTTCAAAAACTCGGGAAAGGTTGAAAGTTTGAATGGTATCATCATTTGACCGACATAGCATGTTATAAAAAGTTGAGAGGGTTATGGCAAAAACTGGATGCACTTCGTGTACAAAATGGACAATCTCTGTCGAAGTATGAGGGTTTCGGAAGAAAATTCGCCTGTTACAAAGGCATTTCATTTCTTTTAACTTATTTGAATTCCATACTTTTTGTGCCTTGAAAATGCAGCATTCAAAGCCACATCATCAAGTTTCAACCCTTTCTAACCTCATTTGCAAAATAACCCTGAAATTGAAAAGCACTTCAAATGAACTCTGAAAATGCTGAAATTCCTAAAGGTATCATCATTTCACCCACATAGCTTGTTATAAAAAGTTGAGAGGGTTACGGCAAAAACTGGATGCACTTCGAAAGAAAACAAGCCTGTTACAAAGGCATTTCATTCTTTTTAACTTATTTCAACTCCATACATTTTGTGCCTTCAATATGAAGCATTCAAAGACACATCATCAATTTTCAACACTTTCTCACCTCATTTGATATTTTCATGCACTTACTCATTTTATTTCAGCAAAATAACCCTGAAATTGAAAAGCACTTCAAATAAACTGTGAAAAGGTTGAACGTTGGAACGGTATCATCATTTCACCCACATAGCATGTTATCTAAATTTGAGAGCGTAACAACAAAAATTGGAGGCACTTCGTGTACAAAATGAACAATCCCTTTCGAAGTATGAGGGTTTCGGACGAAAACTCGCCTGTTACAAAGGCATTTCATTCTTTTTAAATTATTTGAACTCCATACTTTTTGTGCCTTCAAGATGCACCATTCAAAGCCACATAATCAATTTTCAACCCTTTCTGACCTCATTTGCTATTTTTCATGCACTTACTCATTTTATTTCAGCAAAATAACCCTGAAATTGAAAAGCACTTCAAATGAACTCTGAAGAGGCTGAAAGTTGGCATGGTATCATCATTTCACCCACATAGCTTGTTATAAAAAGTTGAGAGGGTTACGGGAAAAACTGGATGCACTTCATGTACAAAATGGACAATCTCTTTGAAAGTATAAGGGTTTCGAAAGAAAACACGCCTGTTACAAAGGCATTTCATTATTTTTAACTTATTTGAATTCCATACTTTTTGTGCCTTCAAAATGCAGCATTCAAAGACACATCATCAACTTTCAACACTTTCTGGCCTCATTTGCTATTTTTCGTGCACTTACTCATTTTATTTCACCAAAATAACCCTGAAATTGAAAAGCACTTCAAATAAACTCGGAAAAGGTTGAAAGTTGGCATGGTATCATCATTTCACCCACATAGCATGCTATAAAAAGTTGAGAGGGTAACGGCAAAAATTGGATGCACTTCGTGTACAAAATGAATAATGTCTTTCCAAGTATCAGGGTTTTAGACGAAAACTCGCCTGTTACAAAGGCATTTCATTCTGTTTAACTTATTTTAACTCCATACTTTTTGTGCCTTCAAAATGCAGCATTCAAAGCCACATAATCAATTTTCAACCCTTTCTGACCTCATTTGCTATTTTCCATGCACTTACTCATTTTATTTCAGCAAAATAACCCTGAAATTGAAAATCACTTCAAATGAACTTGGAAAAGGTTGAACGTTGGCATGGTATCATCATTTCACCCACATAGCATGTTATAGAAATTTGAGAGGGTTACGGAAAAAACTAGATGCACTTCGTGTACAAAATGGACAATCTCTTTCGAAGTATCAGGGTTTCGGACGAAAACTCACCTGTTACAAAGGTATTTCATTATTTTTAACTTATTTGAAATCCATAATTTTTGTGCCTTCAAAATGCAGCATGCAAAGCCACATCATCAATTTTAAACCCTTTTTGACCTCATTTGCTATTTTTCATGCACTTACTCATTTTATTTCAGCAAAATAACCCTGAAATTGAAAAGCACTTCAAATGAACTCTGAAAAGGTTGAAAGTTGGCATGGTATCATCATTTCACCCACATTGTATGTTATAAAAAGTTGAGAGGGTTATGGCAAAAACTGGATGCAGTTCATGTACAAAATGCACAATCTCTTTCGAAGTATGATGGTTTCGGACGAAAACTCGCCTGTTACAAAGGCATTTTATTATTTTTAACTTATTTGAACTCCATACTTTTTGTGCCTTCAAAATGCAGCATTCAAAGCCACATCATCAATTTTCAACCCTTTCTGACCTCATTTGCTATTTTTCATGCACTTCAGATTTTATTTCAGCAAAATAACCCTGAAATTGAAAAACACTTCAAATAAACTCTGAAAAGGTTGAACGTTGGCACGGTATCATCATTTCACCCACATAGTGTTATAAAAATTTGGGAGCATTACAGCGTACAAAATGGACAATATTTTTCGAAGTATCAGGGTTTCGAATGAAAACTCGCATGTTACAAAGGCATTTCATTATTTTTAACTTAATTGAACTCCATACTTTTTGTGCCTTCAAAATAAAGCATTCAAAGCCACATCATGAATTTTCAACCCGTTCTGACCTCATTCGCTATTTTTCATGCACTTACTCATTTTATTTCAGCAAAACAACCCTGAAATTGAAAAGCACTTCGAATGAACTCTGAAAAGGTTGAAAGTTGGAATGGTATCATCATTTCATCCACATAGCACGTTATAAAAAGTTGAGAGGGTTATGGCAAAAACTGGATGCACTTCCTATACAAAATGGACAATCTCTTTCGAAGTATGAGGGTTTCAGACGAAACTCGCCTGTTACAAAGGCATTTCATTCTTTTTAACTTATTTGAACTCCATACTTTTGTGCCTTCAAAATACACATTCGAAGCCACATCATCAAATTTCAACCCTTTCTGACCTCATTTGCTATTTTTCATCCACTTACTAATTTTATTTCAGCAAAATAACCCTCAAATTGAAAAGCACTTCAAATGAACTCTGAAAAGGTTGAACGTTGGCATGGTATCATCATTTCACCCACATAGCATGTTATAAAAATTTGAGAGGGTTACGGCAAAAACTGGATGCACTTCGTGTAGAACATGGACAATCTCTTTCGAAGTATGAGGGTTTTGGACGAAAACTCGCCTGTTACAAAGGTATTTCATTCATTTTAACATATTGGAACTCCACACTTTCTGTGCCTTCAAAATGCAGCATTCAAAGCCACATCATCAATTTTCAACCCTTCCTGACCTCATTTGCTATTTTTCATGCACGTACTTATTTTATTTTTGCAAAATAACCCTGAAATTTCAAAGCACTTCAAATGAAATTTGAAAAGGTTGAACGTTGGCATGGTATCATCATTTCACCCACATAGCATGTTATAAAAATTTGAGAGGGTTACGGAAAAAACTGGATGCACTTCGTGTACAAAATGCACAATCTCTTTCGAAGTATGAGGGTTTCGAACGAAAACTCGCCTGTTACAAAGGCATTTCATTATTTTTAACTTATTTGAACTCCACACTTTTTGTGCCTTCAAAATGCAGCATTCGAAGCCACATCATCAATTTTCAACCCTTTCTGACCTCGTTTGCTATTTTTCATGCACTTACTCATTTTATTTCAACAATATAACCCTGAAATTGAAAAGCACTTCAAATGCACTCTGAAAAGGTTGAAAGCTGGAATGGTATCATCATTTCATCCACATAGCACGTTATAAAAAGTTGAGAGGGTTATGGCAAAAACTAGATGCACTTCGTGTACAAAATGGACAATGTCTTTCGAAGTATGAGGGTTTCGGTCGAAACTCGCCTGTTACAAAGGCATTTCAGTCTTTTGAACTTATTTGAACTCCATACTTTTTGTGCCTTCAAAATACACATTCAATGCCACATCATCAACTTTCAACCCTTTCTGACGTCATTTGCTATTTTTCATGCACTTGCTGATTTTATTTCAGCAAATCAACCCTGAAATTGAAAAGCACTTCAAATGAACTATGAAAAGGTTGAACGTTGGCATGGTATCATCATTTCACCCACATAGCATGTTATAAAAATTAGAGAGGGTTACGGCAAAAACTGGATGCACTTCGTGTACAAGATGGACAATCTCTTTCGAAGTATCGGGGTTTTGGACGAAAACTCGCCTGTTACAAAGGTATTTCATTCTTTTTAACTTATTGGAACTCCATACTTTTTGTGCCTTCAAAATGCAGCATTCAAAGCCACATCATCAATTTTCAACCCATTCTGACCTCATTTGCTATTTGTCATGCACTTAATGATTTTATTTCAGCAAAATAACCCTGAAATTTCAAAGCACTTCAAATGAAGTTTGAAAAGGTTGAACGTTGGCATGGTATCATCATTTCACCCACATAACATGTTATATAAATTTGAGAGGGTTACGGAAAAAACTGGATGCACTTCGTGTACAAAATGGACAATCTCTTCCGAAGTATCAGGGTTCCGGACGAAAACTTGCCTGTTACAAAGGTAGTTCATTCTTTTTAACTTATTTGAACTCCATAATTTTTGTGTCTTCAAAATGCAGCATTCAAAGCCACATCATCAATTTTCAACCCTTTCTGACCTCATTTGCTATTTTCCATGCACTTACTCATTTTATTTCAGCAAAAATAACCCTGGAATTGAAAAGCACTTCAAATGAACTCTCAAAAGGTTGAAAGTAGGCATGGTATCATCATTTCACCCACATAGTCTGTTATAAAAAGTTGAGAGGGTTATGGCAAAAACTGGATGCACTTCGTGTACAAAATGCACAATCTCTTTCGAAGTATGAGGGTTTCGGACGAAAACTCGCCTGTTACAAAGGCATTTCATTCTTTATACCTTATTTGAACTCCATACTTTTTGTGCCTTCAAAATGCAGCATTCCAAGCCACATCATCAATATTCAACCCGTTCTGACCTCACTCGCTATTTTTCATGCACTTACTGATTTTATTTCAGCAAAATAACCCTGAAATTGAAAAGCACTTCAAATGAACTCTCAAAAGGTTGAAACTCGGCATGGTATCATCATTTCACCCACATAGCATGTTCTAAAAAGTTGAGAGGGTTATGGCAACAACTGGATGCACTTCGTGTACAAAATGGATAATCTCTTTCGAAGTATGAGGGTTTCTGATGAAACTCGCTTGTTACAAAGGCATTTCATTCTTTTTAACTTATTTGAACTCCATACTTTGTATGCCTTCAAAATGCAGCATTCAAAGCCACATCATCAATTTTCAACCCTTTCTGACCTTGTTTGCTATTTTTCATGCACTTACTCATTTTATTTCACCAAAATAATCGTGAAATTGAAAAGCACTTCAAACGAACTCTGAAAAGGTTGAAACTTGGCATGGTACCATCATTTCACCCACATAGGATGTTATAAAACTTGAGAGGGTTATGGCAAAAACTAGCTGCACTTGGTGTACAAAATGCACAATCTCTTTCGAAGTATGAGGGTTTCGAACGAAAACTCGCCTGTTACAAATGTATTTCATTATTTTTAACTTATTTCAACTCCATATTTTTTGTGCCTTCAAAATGCAGCATTCAAAGCCACATCATCAATTTTCAACCCTTTCTAACCTCGTTTGCTATTTTTCATGCACTTACTCATTTTATTTCAGCAATATAACCCTGAAATTGAAAAGTACTTCAAATGAACTCTGAAAAGGTTGAAAGTTGGAATGGTATCATCATTTGATCCACATAGCACGTTATAAAAAGTTGAGAGGGTTATGGCAAAAACTGGATGCACTTCATGGACAAAATGGACAATGTCTTTCGAAGTATGAGGGTTTCGGTCGAAACTCGCCTGTTACAAAGGCATTTCATTCTTTTTAACTTATTTGAACTCCATACTTTTTGTGCCTTCAAAATACACATTCAAAGCCACATCATCAACTTTCAACCCTTTCTGACCTCATTTGCTATTTTTCATGCACTTACTGATTTTATTTCAGCAAAATAACCTTGAAATTGAAAAGCACTTCAAATGAACTCTAAAAAGGTTGAACGTTGGCATGGTATCATCATTTCACCCACATAG
Source organism: Hordeum marinum (assembly GCA_022496015.1). Lineage (NCBI taxonomy): Eukaryota > Viridiplantae > Streptophyta > Magnoliopsida > Poales > Poaceae > Hordeum > Hordeum marinum. Next base: position 326,624,418 of record CM039677.1, read on the forward strand.
CATGTTATAAAAATTTGAGAGGGTTACAGATAAAACTGGGTGCACTTCGTGTACAAAATGGACAAACTCTTTCGAAGTACACTACTAGGAAAAGGGCTATAGATGATATGGCCACTAATGGCACACTAGACAAGTGGTGCGCCACTAATATATAGTAATGGCGCATCGCGAGTTGGTGCGCCATTAGTGTGGTAGACACTAATGGCGCACCAGACACACGGTGCGCCATTAGTAACAATTTTTTTTTTTGCAAAAATTCTAATGGCGCACCTCCATCTGGTGCGCCATTAGTAACCAGGGTTACTAATGGCGCATTCGTAGCTGGTGCGCCATTAGTAACAAATTTTTTTTGCAAAAATTCTAATGGCACACCTCCATCTGGTGCGCCATTAGTAACCTAGGTGGTGCGCCATTAGTAACAATTTTTTTTGGCAAACTTATAATGGCGCACCTCTAGCTGGTGCGCCATTAGTAACCCTGGTTACTAATGGCGCATCTGTCTGTGGTGCGCCATTAGTAACCTGGGGCCAGCTAGATATTTTGGACAGCCACACCTACACACTCACTTTCCCCACTTCATTCTCTCCACCTCCTCCTCCAAGCTTGTGTCGTCTGCCTCCTCCTCCTCACCTCATTTGCACCATAGATTCATCAAAATTAAGTGGTCAAATTACCTTTTTTGTTAGGTAAGTAAGGGGAAAGCTATCTTTATGTTGTAGATCTACTTTTTTTCTCCCTAGCTCGCTCCAACAACGTGCACATGCACTTTTTATGGCCTTGCTAGATCTATGTATGTTTGTGGTGTTGCATATGTTTGTGGTGTTGCATATATGTTTGTCTTTGCAGGTACCGGTATTTGAAATGCGATAGTTGCCAATATTTTGCCGGAATGTTGATTCATTTCCGTTTCGGCGAGAATTTTGGCACTATGCATTATTTTTGGTCCTATTTTTAGGGAAAGTCATGCCAATTTTTTTCTTGGTTCTAAAATATCGTTTTGCTCTACCCCGCAGGCGACCATGGTCCGCACGATGACCGAAGGCATCGTGAATAGGTTTTTGAGCTCCGCGAAGGCCGAGATGCTTCAAAAGAACGAGACGGAGATAATATGTCCATGTCGAAGATGCAAGCTGAAGAGCCTTATTGCGGACCCGGATTCCGGGCAGGTGCGGGACCACCTGCTCTCGCGTGGTTTCATGGATGGCTATCGGTGGCAAGGTGATGAAGATGACTATGAAGTCGTCCATGGGGGCCGGGCAAGAAATGAGGAAGGGCAGCAAGACAACCCCCACGGCGAGGGCGGGCGAGAAGACGAAGAATCTCCAGGACATGATCACGACGGTGATGTTGTACGCAGTCATCATCTAGAAGATGCCGGACATGATGATGAGGAAGATCAAGATGAAGGGCATGATCATGAAGATGAAGATGCTGGAGCAGACGACGATGGAGGCTGGGTGCAGGACCCTCATATTCAAGAGCTCCTTCTCAAGCAGACGGATAACGCAAGAGCTACTGCCCGAGAGAAAGCCAAGCTGGATCAACTGGAGATAGACGCGGTTACTCCATTGTATGAAGGATGCAGGCCCAAGGATACCCGCCTGAAAGTAACGCTCATGGCTCTGGAGATGAAGGTAAACCACAAAATGACCGATGCATGCTTCGACGAGATCATGTCATTCTGGCACGAACGTCTTCCCAAGGGGAACAAGTGCCCGACCAGTTTTGAGGAGGCGAAGAAAATCGTGTGTCCTCTGGATTTACCGCACGTGAAATACCATGTGTGCATGAACCATTGCATCATTTATCGGGACGAGCATGCGGAGTCTACCATATGTCCGGTGTGTGGCGTCACTCGATACAAGAAGAGGAAGAAAGCTCCTCGAAAAGTGGTGTGGTACTTTACGATCAATCCTCGTCTGCAGCGGTATTTCGCGGAACCTAAGGTAGCAAAGCTTCTGCGTTGGCACGCGGGTAGGGAGGAGAAGAAGCAGGAAGATGACACAAATGATCTGGAGATAAATAAAAAAGACAAGATGCTGAGTCACCCTAAGGATGCGAGCCAGTGGCAAGCGTTGAACTTCGAACACCCAGAATTTGGGAACGATCCAAGGAACATCGTGCTGGGCACGAGCACTGATGGAGTCAATCCGTTTGGCAGCCAGAGAAGCACACATAGCACCTGGCCTGTGTTTGTGTGGATGTACAACCTTCCACCCTGGTTGTGCATGAAGAGGAAGTACATTCACATGAGTATGCTAATTGAAGGGCCAAAACAACCAGGGAACGACATCAATCTGTATCTGGGGCTGCTGAAAGAGGAGCTAGACACGCTGTGGAAAATGCCAGCCAATACGTGGGACGCCGCAGAGAAAGAATATTTCCCTATGAGAGCCGCACTGCTCACACGGGGCACGACTATCTCGGTTACGGATATGTCGCGGGGCAGGTGGTCCACGGATTTTCTGGATGCGTCAGGTGCATGGATGACACAACGTATCGCCAGCTAGATAGAGATGCCGGGTCTTTGAAAACCGTGTTCATGGGACATCGAAGGTGGCTTCGCGATGATGACTCATGGAGAAAACGCAAGGATCTGTTCGATGGTGAAACCGAACCCCGAAGACGCCCGCGTACGAGGAGCGGCGAGGAAATAGACGAGCTGTTGAAAAATTGGAAAGATTGCCCACTGCCAGGAAAGAAGCAAAAGGCGCCAGAGCCGGGAAAGAAGCGAAAGGCGCCAGAGCCGCTGCTGAAGGTATGGAAAACGAGGTCTGTTTTCTGGGACTTGCCGTACTGGAAGATCCACCGTGTGCCTCACAGCCTTGATGTCATGCATATCACGAAGAACGTGTGCGAGAGTCTGCTTGGTACCCTGCTCAACATGCCAGAGAGGACCAAAGATGGGCCGAAAGCAAGGGCAGACTTGAAATCAATGGGCATCAGGGAGGAGCTTCACGCTAATGGTGATGATGATGAGGCGAAGCAGGACACAGAAAGTCGTTGCAAAGGCAAAAACGACAAGAAGACCGGAAATGACTACCCTCCCGCGTGCTTCACTCTAAGTCAGGAGGAGATCGAGCAGTTTTTCACCTGCCTCGTAGGAGTAAAACTTCCTTACGGTTACGCGGGGAAGATAAGCAGATACCTAGACCCAGCGAAGCAGAAGTTCAACGGGATGAAGTCTCACGACTGTCACGTGCTGATGACGCAGATACTTCCAGTTGCAATCCGTGGGATCATGGACGCGCACGTCCGTGAAACGCTATTTGGCCTATGCAACTTTTTCGACGTCATCTCTTGGAAGTCGGTTGGCGTGAGGCAACTCAGAAGGCTACAGGAAGAGATCATGGTTATACTATGCGAGCTTGAGATGTACTTCCCGCCCGCATTCTTTGACGTTATGGTGCATCTGCTGGTCCATATCGTGGTGGATATCATCCAACTCAGGCCGACGTTCCTGCACAGCATGATGTCGTTCGACAGGATGAATGGTGTCATCAAAGGATACGTTCGCAACATGTCACGTCCAGAGGGAAGCATAGCCAGGGGCTTTCTGACCGAAGAGTGCATCTCCTACTGCACGAATTATCTAGGCATCGAGAACCCCGTTGGTCTGCCCGTCAACAGGCACCTCGGCAGGCTTGCTGGATGGGGTCACCGTGAGGGGCACCGCGAAATGCATGTCGACTTCCAGGGTCGACTCGCCGACTTTGAAAGAGCAAACCTAGTCGCGCTACAACACATAGACGTGGTCGATCCTTGGGTGGTAGAGCACAGAACCTTTATTGAGAAGACGTACAATGACCGAGGCCAACAGAGGACGGACGGAGATATAATCAAAGAGCACAACTCATGTTTCACGCGTTGGTTCAAGCAGATTTTTCTGTCGTGCCCTTTACATGAGGATTCTTCCACGGAAGAACAACTCATATTCGCCTTGTCACAGGGCGCCCAGCACAACCTGATGACCTATGAGGCGTACGATATCAACGGCTACACATTCTACACCAAGGACAAGGACATGAAGAGCGATGGTTATCAGAACTCTGGGGTAACGATGGAATCCTACACCGGTAATGACAAGGACAGATACTACGGAAGGATCGAGGAGATCTGGGAGCTGAGCTACGCTGGAGAGAAGGTCCCGATGTTCCGTGTCAGATGGGCCAAGAGCGTCCTAAAAGAAGACCGGTATTTCACCACCATGGTTATACCCGAAGCCAAATCCAAGACCGCGGGCGCAAACGTCACCGCGAAAAATGAGCCATGGGTACTGGCTTCCCAAGTGGACCAATGCTTCTTCATTACCGACCCGTCAAAGCCTAGTCGTGTTGTCATGAGGAGAGGCAAAAGGAAGATCATCGGAATGGATGGAGTCGCCAATGAGCAAGACTTCGACAAGTACGGCGACCCGAAGATGGAACATGACGACGACGATGAAGTAGCAGCATACACCACAGGAAGAAGCAGGACCACCCTACCTAAAGGACGCCCGTTCCACAGAAGAACTCCGTTTGCGAAAAAGAAGGGCAAGAAGAGATTGTGAACAGATAGCTAGCTAAGATCGATTGTATTTAAATCGTAGTCTCCATTTCTCGATTGTATTACATGGGCACTTTTTGAACTCGATCATGAATATTTTTAAATTTCATGGGCACTTTTCGAATTCATGAATATTTTTTCAAATTCGATCTCTATCCCCCCGGCCGCATGCACCCTCCCCCCGCTAGCTCCACTGCCGCCGAGACGACCCACTGCACCCTCCCCGGCCCGCTCCATCCACCGTCGCCGAGCACCACCCGCACCCTCCCCCGCTCCACCGCCGCCGACGACCCATTCATATTTTTCATATTCATATTTATAAAAAAATTATTCATATTCATATTCATATTCATATTTATAAAAAAATTATTCATATTACTGTTTTATGAAAAAATTAATGTTTTTGCATATTCATATTTATAAAAAAATTATCACTGTTTTCATATTCATAAAATAGCATTCTAATGGCGCACCACTCGGGGATGCGCCATTAGAATGTGAAAAAAACATTCTAATGGCGCACCCCTGAGCAGTGCGCCATTAGAATGTGAAAAAAAAACATTCTAATGGCGCACCGCTCGGGGGTGCGCCATTAGAAATCTTTAACTAACTCCCCCGACGTACCCCTTCGTCCCTCCCTCTCGCCAGATCCACCTCCTCTCCCGTCTCCGGTCGCCATCACCGCCAGTTCGCCATTGCCGCCACCCTGGTCACCATCGCCGCCACCCTGGTCGCCTCCTCCTCCCTGGTCGCAATCGCCACTACCCTGTTCGCTGCAAGGTACGAGCCTCCTTCCTCCCTCCTCTCTCCTCTCTCCTCCCTCCCTCCTCTCTCCTCTCTCCTCCCTCCCTCCTCTCTCCTCTCTCCTCCCTTCCTCCCTCCCTCCCTCCTCTCTCCTCCCTCCCTCCCTCCCTCCTCTCTCCTCCCTCCCTCCCTCCCTCCTCCCTTCCTCCCTCCCTCCTCCCTTCCTTCTGTTAGCCAGCAGCCCAGCAGCATGTTAGTGATATTTCTTATCTGGAAAATGTATTCACTGTTAAGTAGAGTTAATGCATGATAGTGGAATCTTAAGTTTCTTTCCTCCAAATTCGGTTTTGTGCTTCTCACATGGTCTTGTGCTTCTCTTTTGATTGATTGTTCCATAAAGCAAAAAAGGGTTCAGAGCAGCACACACCTGTTACTCTCACCACTTAGTAGCTAAAGAAACCTTAGGAGATATCAGCACACGACTAAATATTGTATGTCTATGAAATGGGGAAGTTTGTCTTTCGGAAAGCGAAAAGCTTCAGAGCAGCACACAATTGTTCCTTCACCATTCACATTCGCTCAAGAAACCTTAGCACATATCAGTACCATTATTTCGATTAATTCTTGTAACAATATCGGTAGAATGGACAGTTTCTCTTTCGTAAAACAAAAAAGTTGAGAGTAATTTGATGTGATATAATACTTGTAAATTCAATCTGTTGGTTGTTAGGTTTAACGGTTGATGGATAGGTTTCAGTTTTTGGTCTCACCAGGTATGGGTAGGTGACGAGCCTGCGAAATAGATTTTAGTCTTGTTGTTGACGTTCGCTCCCACCCACTCGGTTAGTTTATTGAGAGCAATCTCGAAACCTTCCACCATCTCCACTTAGTCTAGCTTTGCATCACCGTCCTCAAAGGAGCCATGCCTGCACATGGTGAAGATGTCATCACTCATCAATTCTAATTTTAGTGGGCAGTTTTTCTTATCTGAGGTTATCAGTCTGTAGTTTTCAACTTCAGTGGAAGAGTTAGTTAGCCAGACTGAAGATCATGATCCCTGCTCTCCCTACATTGACAAATATGCAATGGTTTTGAACTTTGTTATGCATGGAAGGTCCCAGACTCCACTCCCTATGTTCACAAATATACATTGCTGTAGCCACTAGAATGGTCTCCGCGGTGATTCTTTTTAGCAAACATCCGCCATAAATCTTTGAGAATTAATCTCTTGAGAAACTTGATCATTACTTACGGTCATAACATTGTGGTAAAATCTATAAGAAATTGTTATTGTGTAATTCAGTCTTATAGATTAGTATATGGTAATCTGATAAGAATGCACGCTCCTTCGTGGCATGTTTTCACCCTGAAGACCTACATATATGTTACTCTAAGGGTCAAAGTTTGGATTTACTTGTAATTCATCTGGAATTAGAGTTTGATTTCCGTATGTTATGGGGAGACAACAGATATTGCTATATGTTCATTCTTGAGGGTACAGACTTGCTGGGTTTTGTCTCCGACCATCGTGTCGTGATGATTTTGCAGGTACCCCAAGAGGCCCTGAGTTTGCCGGAATGTCGATTAACTTCTGTTCTGGCAAATTCGGGTACTCCACATGTCCTATTTTCAGCAAAGGTCATGCTAAAATTTTCCGTGAAGTTTAGCATGACTTTGCTAAAAATAGGTCATATGGGGTTACTTGCGACTAATGCATGGGCCGGGGTATCTTAGTACTTAATTAAGTAGGATCAACTACCCCTTTATTCTTGCTGCAATTAAACCATAGGTGCCAATAAGAGCCAAGTGCTTTAGGCCCACTTAGAATTCTGCCTTCCCTTTTCTTGATAGGGTATATGTATTAGAAGATACCCATTATATCAGTCAACCTAGGGTGCCTCGGCATCCGATAAACCCTAATGATGATGAAACTTACTTAGCATTTAATTGGTGCCTCAGCGTCGAACAAACCCGAAATTATAAAACCTTGGCTTTAGGGTGCCTCGACTGTCAATAAAACCTAAATGATGAAAGCTTAGGATTTTAGGTGCCTCGGCCCGTCGAAACCCTAAATTATAGAAAGCTTAAGCTTTAGGGTGCCGCCGACGTTCCGTGCACTCTCCTGCACTTCATGAACGACGAGTTGGTCGATGTCGCCAAGGGCAAAATCGTTCAACCGGGCAACCCCATGTTCCATAGTAATCCAATGCCACCCACCGTGTATAGGGTTCAACTGGTTCGGGTGCTGCAGCCAGGCTGCGACGAGTTGTTACCTCCGATTCGACCCGCCGGGGCCGACGAAGATGATCTGATGACCCTCAGCGCCTGCCTAAGCTGGCCCCTGCTTTGGCCGAAGAGCCAGATTCGTTTGGGGGCGGGGGACAGCACCCCAAACACAACACCGCCAGTCGTGCCGGCGCCAAGCCATGGCAAGACCGCCGCAACGCTACCGGACATGCCGGACATCCCTATGGCACAGGATCCGAACATGCATATGGCATAGGATCCGGACGACGACGACAACGAAGACGATACATTTACCAACGTCGATAAGTACTTTGCCGAACATGGGTACGATGAAGAATTCTTGGGGCCTCCTTCTCAAGAACCCAACCCTACAAAAGACGATCGCGATCTAGCTGGTACCAGCGGAGAAACCCAATTGCAACAGGCGTCGTCTCGTGTTTAGTTTCTCAGGAGACGCCTCCAGCTGCCGACTTCACCCGAGCCTCAGATAGCCGAGGTGCGAAATATTATCAGCCCCAACACACTCAAGAAGGCGGTCTGTGAGCAGAACTCGGTCCCATACAGCAGATCAAGAAGAAGGGACGGAAAAGAAAGAGCAACAAGGGTGCGAGCCAGCCGGCACCGAGTACAATCCGTGCTCAGGACGGGCCACCTTCACCTAAGGTATCTCGAGGAGGGTGCATTGTGGCGGGTAGGCCGATGCTACCACCGAATATGCTCAATGCTGCAACCGGTGCTATGCGGAGTCTCCATGCTAGTGTTCTTTCTTGGAGAAGCGGCGTCTCAGAGAGAATGACGTGGCATACCCAGTTTCGTGGCCAAGGTGCCAGAGGGCAAGGGCTTTGTGGATAACTTCGTCGCGGGGTACCGATCGTCCTGCGGTTTGATGACATCTTCGCTATGTTTAAGCCTTCATCCGCTGCACTACACCTTCGTTCGGCTATTTTTCGCTGAGTATGGAGATGCGGATCATTAGAGACAAGACCCCGGACATTGTGATAGTCGACCCCTTCTACATGCGTGCCAAGATCTTGGGCAGGCTGGGGACCGGCAAGTCGCGAGTTCTTACCTCGAAGGCGTCATTCTGGCAAACCCAGATAAGGATAACTTCCTCGTGCCTTACTTTCCCGAGTAAGTCGTCCCCTCAACCGCCCCGTAACATATGATTTCTTAGATTTCGATCATTTTTTTAACATTCCGTGTTTTGTGCAGTGACACACATTGCACACTCATCCTCTTAAGCCCGAAATATTCCATGGCCACGTATTTCGACTCGGACCATCAGTCGAAGAAGACTACACAAATGTCAAGAAAGTTCTTGATGATGTTCTCCCTGGCTACGCCAAATCTGGAGGCACCTTCACCAGGGCAGTTCGTAAGTACGGCAAGCACGTGTTCGCCGACAATACGACGTTCTGCTGCGTCAAGCAACCGCCTGGTGGTCAGAAGGATGCCTAGCTACGCCATCCATGCACATGCGGGCGATCGTACGGGACCTCATCACCTTCTGCTACCAAGTAATCTCAAGATGGGCGGAGAACTTGTCGGCAATCCAGGACGCGGACATCAGACAAGAATTCTTTCGACATCAGTCGGAGTTTGCGGAAATCATCCATCAAGATGTCCTTCATACCTCGGGGCAGTTCAACGTCAGAAATCAAACTGTCCAACAGTGAGATAGACACAACTCTACAAATGCAGGCTGACAACGCCCGCGATTTCATGACCATCACGAGAGACGGCGGCTTATCCACGCTCCGGTCCCTTGAGTCGAGTCCAAAGTAGTGATGCTATGTGTAGTTCTGAAACATCGATTGGCTCATGTTGTAATTAAACTTTAATGAACTTGTATGTCTCTTTGGTTTGGACAGACGTTCAACTTAGATGTAATCGATGCTATTGATGTCTTGCTTTTGTCTTCCGATCCTTTTGTTGCATACTTATATATTGCTTATGTATTGTCTGTGAATTGCTACTAACGTTTTGTTTGGCTAGTGCATAGAGATGCCGTCTTATGTCGTGTACAAGGGTAAGGTTCTCGGAGTCTACGACGACTGGGAGGAGTGTCGGAGACAGGTTCACCGTTTCAACGGTAACAGTTACAAAGGGTAGACCACTAGGGCGGAGGCGGAATCTAGATACGCGCGCTATCTAGCGGGAGAGAGGAGGGAGCATTGGAGGAACCGGATGAAGACCAGTTTCATCGGGATTATGCTCATCGTGATGACCGCAGCTCTCTTCTATGTGATGGTAGTTTAGATGATCGATATCGACTTGTAATGTGAAGACAAACTCGCTACTTGCGGTCTCGAGACTTGTAATGTTCTATCTTTGTTCGGTCTTTTGAATTCGGAGACTAATATGATGATTTGTATTCGGAGACTAATCTTCTATTGTATTCGATGAATCTGTTGTTTCTGTGTGGTGTTGTATAAATTCTGTCCAATAATATATTTTTAACCTATGAAAATATCAGAAAAGAAAAATAAAATCCTAATATTCATACTAGTGGCGCACCACACAAGACTCTAATGGCGCATTGTAAAAAAGACTCTAATGGCGCATCAGCCACTAGTGCGCCATTAGTATGCCAAAGCACACGGGTACATATGGCCCCCTGGGAGGCATACTAATGGCGCACTATTGGCTATACTAATGGCGCACGGCCTGGTGCGCCATTAGTACACCAGATTCTAATGGCGCACCAGGGGTGCGCCATTAGAATTTAATTCTAATGGCGTGGTACTAGTGGCGCACCACCAGTGCGCCAGTAGTAGGCAAAAGTGGTGCGCCACTAGAATGCCTTTTCCTAGTAGTGTTTAGGTAGGGTGGTCCTACTTCTTCTTGTGGTGTATGCTAGTACTTCATCATCATCGTCATGTTCCATCTTCGGGTCACTGTACTTGTCGAAGTCTTGCTCATTGGTGACTCCATCCATTCCGATGATCTTCCTTTTCCCTCTCCTCACGACAACACAACTGGGCTTTGACGGGTCGGTAATGAAGAAGCGTTGGTCCACTTGGGAAGCCAGTACCCATGGCTCATTTTTCACGGTGGCGTTTGCGCCCGCGGTCTTGGATTTGGCTTCGGGTATAACCATGGTGGTGAAATACCGGTCTTCTTTTAGGACGCTCTTGGCCCATCTGACACGGAACATCGGGACCTTCTCTCCAGCGTAGCTCAACTCCTAGATCTCCTTGATCCTTTCGTAGTATCTGTCCTTGTCGTTACCGGTGTAGGATTCCATCGTTACCCCGGAGTTCTGATAACCATCGCTCTTCATGTCCTTTCCCTCCGTGTAGAATGTGTAGTCATTGATATCGTACGCCTCATAGGTCATCAGGTTGTGCTCGGCGCCCTGTGACAAGGCGAATATGAGTTCTTCTTCCGTGGAAGAATCCTCATGTAAAGGGTATGACTAAAGCTTCTTCTTGAACCAACGCGTGAAACATGAGTTGTGCTCTTTGATTATATCTCCGTCCGTCCTCTGTTGGCCTCGGTCATTGGATGTCTTCTCAATAAAGGTTTTGTGCTCTACCACCCAAGGATCAACCACGTCTATGTGTTGTAGCGCGACTAGGTTTGCTCCTTCAAAGTCGGCAAGTCGACCCTCGAAGTCGACATGCTTTTCGCGGCGACCCTCACGGTGACCCCATCCAGCGAGCCTGCCAAGGTGCCTGTTGACGGGCAGACCAACGAGGTTCTCGATGCCTAGATAATTCATGCAGTAGGAGATGCACTCTTTGGTCAGAAAGCCCCTGGCTCTGCTTCCCTCTGGACGTGACATGTTGCGAACGTATCCTTTGATGACACCATTCATCCTTTCGAACGACATCATGCTGTGCAGGAACGTCGGCCCGAGTTGGATGATATCCTCCATGATATGGACCAGCCGATGCACCATAACGTCGAAGAATGCGGGCGGGAAGTACATCTCAAGCTCGCATAGTATCACCACAATCTCTTCCTGTAGCCTTCCGAGTTGCCTCACGCCAACGGACTTCCGAGAGATGACGTCGAAAAACTTGCATAGGCAAATAGCATTTCACGGACGTGCGCGTCCATGATCCCTGGTTACTAATGGCGCACAGGTTAGGTGGTGCGCCATTACTAGTTTTGCAAAAATAAAAATAAAAAAATGTTAGTAGTGGTGCACCATGTGTGTGGTGCGCCATTACTAGTTTGAACTAGTAATGGCGCACTATACATTGGTGCGCCATTACTAGTTATGAAAAAAAAGTAAAAAAAAAATTGTTAGTAGTGGTGCACCGGGTGAGTGGTGCGCCATTACTAGTTATAACTAGTAATGGCACACTGTGCCCTGGTGCGCCATTACTAATTTTGGAAAAAAAAAGTTTGTTAGTAGTGGCGCACCGTGGGTGTGGTGCGCCATTAGTGTCGATCACACTAATGGCGCACCAACACATGGTGCGCCACTGCTATATAGTAGTGGCGCACCACATGTGTGGTGCGCCATTAATGTCCATATTATCTAT